>PVJD01002510.1:0-199638 GCA_004026545.1 Mormoops blainvillei | reverse complement strand
TCTCACCTTCTCTCTTTAGGTTTATCTTTTCTCTTTCCCTCACCTAAGTTCCAAGGGCCCTTCTTTTGCCTCTGGAACTTGTTTCCTGAGCCCACTTCTTCTACTGCTCACTTATTCTACCCCTGCAACTTTCTAAATAAACTTTTGCTTGTAAAAAAATAATCATAAGATAAGATAAAATAAAACGGCTATAATTCGCATGACACAAAATCCACCATTTCCAGTGCAACCCCGTGGCCTTTCGCACCTGCATAATGCCGGTATGTTTTCAGAGACTGCTGGGGTTCTGTGTCCAGCCTTTGTCACTGCTGGAAGCAAGTTGCTTCCATGCCTCTCTGTGCCTCAGCTTCCCCATAGGCCACGTGCAGCAGATGGCCGTCCCCGCCTCAGAGCGCTAACGTGAGATTTGATGAAGAGCACCCGGTAGGCGTTCTCAAGCGGTGGCTGTCATCACCTACTAAGTGGTGGGCCCCAGGCCACAGGGGAACCGGTGGGAGTGGAACATCCCAGAAACTGCCTTCCAGAGACTCGTGGCCTGGGAGAGGAGCTCACTCTTAATTGTAAGAGAGAGGAAAAGCAGCCGCCCGAGGAACTGTTCTTACGGGACAGCAGGGGTGCCGGTGAGAATGTCCCGGTCGAATGAATAATCTGCCTCCTGACTCTCAAGCCACGTGCTACTTTTCTGGCTCTCACCTCACCCTCTATTTTTCCAACTTCTAAACTACAATATTCACGTGATAGGACAGGGCAGGGGGTGGGTACGCCACCACCTGGGCAGGAAACCGAAAACATGTGCTCGGTTTCCACTTCACAGGGCCAGCTGGATGTGTGGGCACGAGGGTCAGTTTGTCACTCCAGGTGCCAGCCCTTCATCCTTTGGCCTCCGGAGAATCAACAGTGCCGGGGCGTGTGTACCGCCAGGACTCTAATGTGGCCCACCGCAGAGAACCGGGCGCCAGTGGGCGACCCCCCCCACCCCCCAGAAAACACTCAGCATCTCCGGGGCTCTGTGCCCTCAGGGTGATACTTCAGTTCCCAGCTCAGCCTGGTCCCGGGGTGGGCACCGACCTGGTCCCCCCGCCCGGTCCCTGACACAGGCTTCCCACTCCAGCCCACTCGCTATTAGGCATTCCCCGAATGTGGCTCAACTACAGCTTTTGCGTTTTTTCCTATCTCTGTACCCTAGTTACTTTTGTAGTACATAGTCAGTCTCCTAAAATGTTTGTTGAGTAAATAAATAGACGAGAGGTCCACAGCTGCCACTAGCCAAATACCAGAAGGAATACAAAGGGGTGTGTGCACATGTGTGTTCAATAAGCCACAAGAAGAAACAAATTGGTACAGATTCAGGCCCCCAAGGCAGACTGGAACTGACCCTCCAGCCTTCTCACACCAGTGATCCAGAACAAAACTGGAACATCAGAGCGTTTCCAGTCTGAATGGATATTTCACTTTGACTCTGCTTGATCAGAATGGTTCTCCTGTTTCCAACAAAGACCTGATGTCATTTCCGCTTCATCTAGAGCAGCCTTCTCACTTGGCCCAGCAGAGAGGGGATCAGGACTCCAGGCAAGTGGCACCAGCCCCCACCTGGGAGGGCGTGTGAGTGGCAAGGGAAACGAGAGGCCAGAAGGCCCAACCTTCCACACAGGAAAAATGAGATGCGTCTTTGCAACTCACACGTGGCGTGTTTGATTACACATGGTCCTGCTGCCCACACACGCACCTGATGGGACCGATAGAACACTGCGTCTTCCTGCCTGGAAGGAAGATCTGTGAACTGTCCGGTGACCATCACGCACAGCCGAAGAGCATGAGGAAGTGCCTGCTGAGGAGGTGCCGGAGGTGTTTATGGCCTCTGAAAGCAATGACAAGGGACGTTTTTTGGACCAAGGATGGTATTTTCATTCTGTGACATCGATTTCAAAAACGTGCCCAGGACGTCCCCAGGAGCGTTCCTTATGGGTTGGTCATTCATGAAGTTACAGTACACCGTCCAGACAGACCTGGCCTGAACTCCAGCTCTGACATCTGCATCCTATGTGCTCGTGAGCTCATGACGTGATCTCTCCACGCCCATGGGGTTCCTGTCCTGGGTTTGCCACTTATTACTGACAGGACCTCGGACAGGTTCATCTCTCCAAGTTCAGGGTCTCCACATGGGACATAGAAATAGTCACCACAACTCACAGAGTGCCCATGAGCGCCACCTGCAGGAACCTTTAACACCAGCAACCTCAGTGCAAGGCTGGGTTCTTCCATTGCTAACGGCCCGGGAAGCATGGCGGGTGTTCCTCTTAAACCAAATCCTCATTTTCCTCCTCTGTAAAACGGGGACAGTAAGAGCACCCATCACATAGGATTTGGGGAAATCGAAGGAGGTGAGCAGGTAACGTTTTACCTCAATGCCCGATGTGGAACCAAGTTTCTTACCCTTTGACACCACCCATCAAAGAACCCAAAGAGATGCTCCCATGCGTGTGTGCTCTAGGCCTTAAGAGGCGACCCCATGCTCCTCATCTTCATTCTGAAATTAGTCCTCATTCATTTATGACCTGCCCACTGACAGGAAAGCCTGAAAGTGAGCTTCTTCACAAGAGAGCAGCTAACATGGTTAAATGATTAACCTCCCGACACCCGTCAAAGTCCAAGAGCCATCCAAGAAAAGGTACTTAACCCAGATGCTCACAATAAGGTGAAGGTCCAGAAACCATTGGTTAATGAAAGTCACTGCATCTGAGCACAGACCCTACCTTTTACCCATTCACCTTTCCCACTCCGCTCCCTTCTATACCCAGCTGGTGCTCCGTGGTTTCTAACTTTAGTCACAGCATTGACAGCGCTCAACTCCCCAGAATCCCAAGGCACTAGAGGTGATTCTCTTCACATGGGGCCATCGGCTGTGCCCTTGTTAACCCAAGTCTTTCATCTAATTTAACTACTGTAAGTGGACGGGGAAAGCCCCGCCTTCCCCTGGGAAAATAACATCAGAAACAACGCTTTCTCTTGAAAGAAGTGTAGGCAGCTTCTGAGGAGCACAGTGTGAGTCAGCAAGGCTCAAGACCATGAAGAAGAGTTTCAGAGAGAATTTGTTTTTTCTTTTCACCTTTCACATGCACGTATGCCACCAGGAGAAAAAGGAATTCTCCTACTGTAAATAAGTGGGATTGTTGGCTTTGCTTACAGATGTTTTAAAAATCCTTTATGTCTTTTGGTTGTCCTAAGACCTTCTTAGAAGCACTTTGGGTGATTGTGTAAGTCACCAAACAGGTAGAATAAAGATGGGTCCTCTTTAGACGGTGTCCTGTGATGCAAAGGATGGGCCAGCGACCTCCCCAAGCCTTCCTTCAGGATGCCCTGTCCTCAGAACCTGGGCGGCCTCCACCTGCACTCTCAGTGTGAAGAGGGGCATCCCACCGGCCTGAGCCCACTGCAGGGTGCACACTTTAAATGTCCGTTCGTTTGAATTGTCCTAAGAACCCAAACACAATGCAGCCTTTTCTGCTGCAGGGCATGATCCATCCCATAAAATGAGAGAGGAAGACCAAGTGAAAATGAAACACAGTGACAGTATTTTATCCTGCTCTTCCCCCTAGAAATAGGGAAACCAAGGCCCATAAAATCCAGTGAGTGACGGAGCAAAAAAGAGGCCCAGAAAGTAGTTCTTAATCCCCAGTCTGAGGCTATAAATTATTATGCAGGGGACTCCAAGCTCCCATGTCCAATGGGCCATGTCTCCACCCACTTCCACCTCTCCCAACCTCTGGACATCACTCCCAGCTGGCCGTCTGGTCAGGGTTCCCATCCTGCTCAAATTAGACCACCCCCGACCAGGCCAGCCGTTTCGTTTCTCTCTGCAGTGTCTCACTCACGGTGTAAAATTAGCTCAGCCATGAGTTTCAGGAACAAATACCTGCAGCCCTTTCAGGGGCAAGAAAAAGAAACCAGTGGGGACTTTCCTCCTTTGCTGCCAGCCAGGGCAGGGCCCCCAGCAATGCACGCGTGCTGGGGGGATCTTGAACGAGGGGATTCTGCGGGCACCTGCAGCCCCCCCAACACACATCACCTGGGATGCCCAGGAAACAGAAGAAAAGCCCTCTCCATCCTAGGCAACTAGTCGCCACGTTGCGCGCATGTCCCCCTGTTCTCTGCGCTCTTGCAAACATCGCTGCTGCTTTAGACGCACACATCCCTGAACTTGCACTGACGTGTGACACGGATACAGAAAAGTGCACAAGTCTAAGCACAGGGTTCGCGGATTTCCTCACACTGAGCCCCCATATGACAGCATTAGATGAAGATGTGTCCCATTATTGTCTCCCCGAACCCTCTTTGTGCCCCCTCCCAGTCACTTCTCTCCCACCAAGGGTAACTCCCATCCTAGCATTTAATACTGTGGAGCAGTTTTGCCTGGTTTTGAACTCTGTATGCATGGAAACAGAGTGCAGACTGTTTTGTTTCTAGTTTATTTTACTAAATATTTTGTTCAGGAAAACATTCATATTGTTCTGTGCAGTTGTAGATCCTTCATTCTCAGGCTCCATTCTCTCTTCTGTAAATACACTACAGTTTGTAAGTTTATGGGATATGACACTACCATTTTCATAGGTTCAAAAAAAAAGCAAAAAAACAATCGGCAATTTTATATGAGTTCACCCAGTATTTAGCCACGCATTTTATTTCTGTCAAATACTTGATATTGTGTTGTACTCTCATTCTGGTTTTTTCTTTTTCTTTTAACTTGGCATTTTGCTTTCAAATTCATCTCTGCTGCAGCCCGTACATCAGTCTGAACAGCCACAAGTGCTGTGTGGGCATGCCCAGCACATGGTCCCCCTCACTGTCGGCGTCAGATGCACAGAGAATCCTCATCCACATCCCCTGACGGGCCCCAGATGGGAATTTGTTGGGGATGCATGTCCAGGAGTAGAATTGTGTAGTCACTTGTGTATCTTTGGGAGGCCACATTTTTAACAATATTCACCGCTCTGATACCCTGTAGCGTAACCAGCAGCCCCGAAGGCAGTGTGTGGACTGAGTGGTGAGCAAACATCGTACAGTTTCAGGGTCAGGAAAATGGTGAAGGGAGCGCCATGACCAGCCAGCAGGGGGTGCTGCTTCCCTTGGGATTCTCAAGGGCAGGGGTCCCATGAGGTGGGAGAGGCCATCTGATGGCTGCTGTCCCAGCTACCCCAGTGCCTTCTCAGCAACTCCAGACACCATCTGGAGCTGGACTGAGCCTCCAGGGTCATCCATTGGCAGAGGCGAGGGAGTTTACAAAAGTGTGCTGGGCGGGAAGGGGTCCTCGCATCTCCACACCCCCAGGGGTCCTCCTCTGCGATCACGTGGCCACCAGGAAAAGAAAGCAGAAGGCAGCAAGACCGCATTTGGGCCCGTCTCAGCCCCTCAGCCTCCAGCGTCCTCTCCCTCAGAGCCCTAGCTCCCAGCCAGCAGCTCCCAAGCATTTTGCTGAGGCCTGGCCTTCTTCTACAGCCCTGCCCTGTGTGGCCTGTGGATTTGGGATTGCAAGGGTAAGAAAGAAAGTGAAAATGATAGAGAAAGTTAAACAAACATTGGCAGCGGAGGCCATGGCCTGGGTGTAGGTGTCCCCTCATCAGGGTAAGTGCTGATATCATTTGAACCTTGGGCACGAACCTCTAACCTTGATGGCCACCCTAAACTTAGACACCAGCAGCTGTTCTAGACTGTACACCTTTTCCTATGATAGCTGAGCCCCGTTCATTCATTCATTCATTTTTTCACTCAGCATTTACCGGACACCTACTGCATGCTGGGCAGGGTGTCAGCACAGCAGATGGAGTGGCAACAAAGCCAGAGCCTCAGACAATGGGACAGGTCTGTGCCCTCATTCACAAAGAGCCTCAAGTTTAGACTTCCAGATGCTTCCTCACGCACCATCATGAACTTTAAAGGAAGACATCCTCCACCGAGTGTTAAACTTCTGTTGCTTTTGGAGCTCTGTTTCGGCATTTCTTCATTTAAAAAATAAATAAATAAACCAACAACATGAATCAGTCTGGAAGTGGCCCACGCCTCATTCAACTTTCGACAGTCGCTGGACAAGACACGGAAGCCCCTGAGGGAGCGGCTGCTTGATCTCCCTCGGGCGGCTTCTCTCCCACAGGCTGTTGTTCTTAAAGCAACTGTCTCTATTAAATTAATACTCGGGGAATATCTAGAATCAGAGTAACAACCACCATGTGCCTGCACTTCCGCCCCGGGCACTTTACCTTGATCGACTTACTCAGAGCCCCATTTCACAGACAAAGAAGTGGAGGCACAGAGAAGTAAAGAAAGTCTTTCAAGGCCACCTAGAAAATTGGGGCAGAAGGAGGGTCCAGCCCAGGCAGCGTGGCTCTAGGGCACCCTGTCGCCTCTGTGTGACATCCCAGAGGGCCAGACCAGGGATGCCACCCACACCAATAGTCTCATGGATAACTAGACACCTGGAGAAGGTTCTAGAAAATGAAGATTTCCTCTAGCAGGCTTCGAGTGGCTTCTGAAAAGGCAACACCCTGAGACTTTATGGCTCCTCAAAATTGGGAGCAGGAAAGCATTCTCAAAAATGATGACGGTTTTTATGACAGCTCCATATCCTGTTTATAAATGTTTGCTTGAATTCCCTTTTTACTTTCTCTTTGTTTTGGGAGTTTTATTTTTTTTCCCCACCCTGTTTTTATCCCCCCGCCCCCCCAACCCAACTTTGTGTTTTCCTGTGCTTTCCAGGTTTTCTGCGTGGAGCCCGTGACATGTTTAGAATTTATTTTTTAAGATGTTATTTACTTTTTATTTTTAGACAGAGGGAAAGGGAGTGAGAAAGAGAGGGAGAGAAACATCACTGTGTGGTTGCCTCTCGCGCTCCCCTTACTGTGGACCTGGCCCGCAACCCAGACTTGTGCCCTGACTGGGAATCGAACTGGCGACCCTCTGTTTCACAGGCCGAGGCTCAATCCACTGAGCTATACCAGCCAGGGCTGAATTTTTTTTAAGTTGCTTTATGTTAGTAGATAAATAAATGTTTATGGTCTCTCACCAATGAGTCCAGGGAAAAAGCCATTGGGGGAATAATTCAAGCAATCAATATCATTCCGTTGTGAAATTTTCTCAGCGTATTCTTTAGGTCAATGGGGTCTCAAAGAAAATGCTTTGAAAACAATGCTCTGTTTCAGCGTGAAGACATGATCGGGTCTGATGGCCTTGGGCGGTTGGGGGAGCACCCCCTGCGGCGTTGCAAAGGAAACTGAAACCCAGAGTGGTTAGGTACTGTTCCCAAGGCCACATAGCTGCGGCTCCACAGCACCAGGATGACAGCTGACCAGGGCATTGCTGTGGAAAGGTGGTAAACACGGAGCCAGTGAAGGGAGTCGGCCGCTGCCCTTGAGTGAGACATGAAGCCCCCCTCCCCTTTTCTACAAAGGCTTGCCGACAAGCATGTGGGCTGCATTCGCCCCACTGTGCTCCGATGAGTGCGGAACGGACCCTAAAGCAAAACGCCCTTTGCGAAAGGAAAAAAGTTGGTCAGCTCTGCAGTCACGTTGCTGCAAAGGACAGTTGGTGCTTGTAGAAGTCACTTCCTCTCTCCAGGCCTCGGTTTCCCGACCTATAAAATGAGAAGGTCAAAGAAGATAGTAATAATAACATGCATTTAATGAAGGGTTGGTTACTGACCTGGGATGAGGTTACAAAAGCCCTGTCTGGATAGGTAAACTGAGGCAGGGTGTGCTTAAGTCATCTACCAGAGTGATATGGTGACTCTGAGCAAAGCCAGGATGTGAAACAGGACCTCTGACTCCAGAGCCTGGGACCCGGTCTCCAGGCCATCTGATTCTGGAAAGTTCTGGCAGCTCTGTTGGCTCTACATTGTCCTCTAGTCTTCATCTCAACAGTCAGAAAGAAACAGGTCCAAGGATGTTCCTGAGTGAGTTGGGACATTTAAGCGGCACCATCCACCTTCCCCAGATCGGAATGTACCAGCGTTTGTGCTGA
Source organism: Mormoops blainvillei (assembly GCA_004026545.1). Classification (NCBI taxonomy): domain Eukaryota; kingdom Metazoa; phylum Chordata; class Mammalia; order Chiroptera; family Mormoopidae; genus Mormoops; species Mormoops blainvillei. The sequence goes on along the minus strand of PVJD01002510.1, from coordinate 191,631 downwards.
CAGTCTGCACTTGATTTTCTACAGGGGGAACATTGGGAGCAAACTGGCCTCCACAATATTCAAGGGAGTAGAAGAAGAGAAGGAAGAGGTTTCAGGAGCTAAGCCAGGGGCCTGACCAATCCTCAGGTCTGAACACATGGGCTTCAGTTTCCCTGTCTGCAAACTGGTCTAGCTAGCTACCAATTCCTGGCCAAGCCAGACCTCAGAACACCTCCTCCCCTCCTTTGAGAGGGTGACAATCACAGCTACGAAGCAGCTCAGTGCCAAGAATGTCATACTAGGAAATCATTAGTCTTCACATCCAGTGAGGTAGAGACTGTTACTATCTTCACGTCCCTAATGGGGAGCTCAGGGCACTGAGAGGGTCAGTGGCCCTGCGGCTAGATAGTTGGGAGACCAGCTAGAAGGGGAGCCACACAGCAGGGCTCCAGGACCTGGCCTTGGGGTGCCACAGCACAGACCTCTCAAAGCCTTTGCCACTTTTGCCACCTGGTACAACAGGAACTGGCCCCACCAGTGTCATTCTCCTGTCATGCATGTGACCGCTGTAAACAGACCCAGAAGGAATGGAAGTGACAGCCTGCATGCCCACAGAGCCCGAGGCCAGCACCCCGACACGCTCCACCCCGTGGGAGAAAGCTGTGGTGGACTGCAGAAAGCCAGCTCTGAACAGCTGCGTGGCTGGACATCAGGAAGGACTTCAGAGCTCGCTCTGCCATCCCTCCTCCGGGGCAAGGGGGTGCTGACTCACAAGGAACAGGAGGCGGGAGGAGCGAGCCTCTTTTGTAAATCCCAGAGCCTCACTCCGACCCCACGTGGACTGTCCAGCATACAAGTTTTGAGTTTCTCCCCAGGTATCCGCGAGATGCCAGATTTAAGCTATCTCCCTGAAATGTAACAGAAAGGACAAAACTTTAGAGACAGGTGGGCAAAGGTTTTCACTCTGCTGGAGTAGTTCTGAGCTGGAGGCCTTGGGGCTGCACTCTACCCTTATGTTTCTCCAACTGTAAGTCAGACCTAAGTAAGACCTCCCTGCAGAGCTGCCAAAGGGTTTAGAAGCCCCAAGGAGGCCAAGGGTCCCCATTGCAGGCTAAACATGAGCAAGAGAACGTGGCTCCGGTTGTCACTCTCCCACGAGGCAGTGCCGTGCAGTATTAGGGCATCAGCCCTGGACCCAAGCTTCCTGCCTCCTTGCCCCATCACTGCGTGGCCTCAGGAAAACGACTTCGCCTTTCTGGACTTCAGCTCTGCTCCCTCCAGTGGGTCTAAAAGTAGTTCTTATCTCACAGGACCATGGGTTACATGGACTGGTGCTATGAACAGAGCCTGGCACATATAGTACGAGCTCGGTGAATTAGCTCTTTTATGATTATAACAGTCTATCCCTTCCAGACCACAGCAAACCAGGGTCCATGCCGCGGCCCAACCAAGGGCTGTTCTGACTGTCCTTGGAGAAGAGGCGCCCAGGGGGCAGCCTGGGGCCGGGGTTTTCAGGGAGGGCTATGGGAGCCACTCACTGGTCTCATACTAGCATACAAGGCCACACGTGCACACTCATGCACATCCACGTATACACGGTCACACGCACAGCCGCATGTGCATCACCGGCACACACACAGAGGCACACCCGTGGCTGCCTCCTCTCTTCTCCTCTCATCTCCTCCCCTTCCAAGGGAGCGGGGCTAGGGTGGGGCAGGCAGTGGGCGCAGTGCCAGGGCAGAGCCCGGTTGCTCAATGCCAGGACCGCGCTGGGTCTCAACGGTCAGGGACCTGGCTGTCAGAGAGCCTCGCAATCCAGCCTCTGCGGGCCATGGGTTTATAATATTTTTAGAGAAGTTGGGTTTCTGCCAAGTTCCTCTGCTTAAGATTCTTCCTGGAGCTAGAGGGTTCCCACCCACAGAGATCCTCAGCCCCACTCTCCAGCTCCTCTGGGGGCTTTGCAGAATCACAGGCGCTGCCACCTCTGACCCCACACAGGCTGACCGGCCAGTCCTGGTGGTTCCCACCACACCTGCCTCCACATCCCCTTGCACATACAAGGACCTTCGGTCCCCAGGGCCTTTGCACGGGGCGTTCTGTCTTCCTGGACAGCCCTCCCCGCACCCTCAACACCAGTCTTCTTCCTTCCCAGCCAGTTTCTTCCTATGCTCTAGGATGCAGCCTAGATGAACTCCCTCAAAGAGAATCCTCCTGAACACCCATCTGGAGGAGGCACCTCATTGCTCCAGAGGGCACCCTATTCTTTCTTTCAGGTTGTCATTCCATATCCATCTGTCTGGTCGCTCGTCCAGAACGTTGGCCATGCATGTCTCTTTGTTTGACCCAGTGCCCGGCGCCACGCCCAGCACTTAATGAGCTCCCTTGGTACTTAGTGAGTCGGCATGGAAACCCAGTCCTGCAGCCATCGATGTAAGTTAGCAAGCCCTCACTGGGGCCTTCCTAAGGCATCATGCTAGGGACTGCACACCTCGGGATGAAACACACACAGAAAGGAAGAGAAACGAGCAGACCTTTGAGGCACGCTGAGGTGCCTGCGGACGCAGCCATCCAAAGCTGCAGTGAGAAGCCAGCAGTGGCGGCGCCATTTGCACCAGGTGCAGTCAGTCACCTGCAGTCTCATCGAAGCCCCGCATCAACCCTGTGATTTGGGAATGGCTAGGCTTCCTGTCCCCCTCTTTAAAGATGCAGAAACTCAAGTCCAGAGAAGTTACTCAGACTGCCCGGGTGCCAGAGCTGGCGTATGGCTCGCCCCCCCCGCCCCCCGCCCCACGCTCCAGCCTGCGGTTCGCTCAGCTGCCCTGCAGCTCCTCGCCCCTCTCTCATCCTGGTGGGGAGGGCGACCCCACCACAGTGTGGCAGAGAGAGCGCCCATTCTAGAGCAGGATCTGGGTTGGGGAGGAGGTGGACAGTGGGCTGGCCCACACAGGAGAACAGGCAGAGGGCCCTAGGACAAGCTCAGGACACTGAGGGATGAACTCTAAATGCAGGGACTCAGTCTGAGCGCGGCCCTTCTATTCCTTGCTAAGTAGCAAATCATGACTGTGTCTATTTTTACCTCATCTTCATCATTCCAGTGGTGAAAGAGCCATGACAATTGAGGAAGTATGGGTGGATCTTATTTTTTCCCTTCTTAATCAAAGTGCAAAACTTTCCTTTAAGATCCAGCTTTTGAGAGAGCGAGCTGAGGCCCGCGGAGGACAGCAGAGGCGTCAGCATCTTCAAGAGACACCCCTCGTTCACCACTCTGAACATGAAGCTGGAAGGCCACGGCTGTGTACCCGGGGGTCCTGCATCGGGGTGGCCCTGGCAGCTGTGTGTTGTGACATCTCCAGGGTGGATCGGGCACGCTCTCAGGGCTCAGTCTTGGTTTTTTAGATTACCCTCGAGAACCCTCGCCCAGAGCCCTTCTTTCATAATGTGGCTCACAACATTCCCACAAACCGTTACAAAGTATTTTAGGCGACACATTTCTATAACTGTAATGCTCCTTAAAACTTTTTTTTTTCAGTTTGCCCTTTTGCAAAATAACTGTTTTTATCCTGATTAAGAAGCTCTTTCTCTCAGAATTGTTCTCAGCCAGAAAGGCTCCAGCCTGCAGCACTAGGAGAAAGCGGAGGCCGAGGAGGCAATTCCTCCATATCTAACCCGGGCCTCATGCTGCACAGTTTTAGCCCAAAGCAAAAAAAAGCCACCTTCTCTGCCTCAGAGTCCTCATGCTGTGCTGACAGTCCACGGAGAGGCACCCCGCACACCTCTCCCTATTTTTCTCCTCGGTAACAGGCGAGGCGTCACCATTTGAAAGCAACCAAGAAAATAAGGCATCATTCTGATACCCCACAAGCAGAAACCCCAGACACAGGGTTCGTCCAACGCAGATCACTCTGAGTCTACATCACTGTAAACATCCTTCCATGTGCAAAATCCAGACACCGCAAGGCACAGGGCAATGTGCTTAGTATAATCCTATTTTTGTAAACACACACACGCACGTCTGGGAAGGGCGCTAGCAAACCACTGGTATCGGTTACCTCTGGCTTGGAAACTTGAGGAAGGGGGGCTTTTTCCCTTTCTACATTTTCCTTCATTGTTTAAATTGTTTGGCAATGCACATATATTTCTTGTGTGTGCTTTTTAGACGTGTATATATTTTTTCTTTGAAAACAATAAAGGGAAATATTATTGCGTACCTATTCCACGTAAGACACTAAATTGGATGCTGAGTGTCATACGAAAATGAGGTACGGCGATACAAGCAGTAATTACTATTTAATTGAGGGTTTCCTACTTGCCCGGCCCTTTCATAATCACTTTGCTCACGTGACCGCATTTGATCCCGAAACAGCTCTTTGAGGTGCTCACTTCTGTTCTTCAGATCTTACAGGGGAGGAATGAATGTGAGACTCAGAGTTAAGCCACTTTTCCAATGTCACCAGCATCGACGACAGAGGGTGATGGAGGGGTTTGAACTCGGGAGCCTCCAGTCTGCACATCATGAGTCAGCCATGTGTCAGCAGGGGACAAATGCAGAGAGAAGGGACGTAGGCTGGGCAGCAACCGGAAGACACTAGGGTGGAAATGTGTGAGGCCGGAGGCCGCGGTGAACCGGGGGGCTCTTAAAAACACCTACATATTCAAGCCCTGGAGATATATTTGGATAAAGGGTCTATTCCCGATATTTACCCAGAGGCATCCCTCTGTAATTATACTTTTGAGAGTCTCCATTTTGTACTTCAAATTTTTACTCCAAATTTGGAGTATTTTACTCCAAAATACTCCACTTTTTAAAAAACCACTTTGTTGAACATCTGGTTACATGTCACCCTGTCGATGCAGGTATATCAAACAGATCAAGGTCAAGAATGAGGTCCCATAAGCCCCTCAAGAATTTGTGATAAGACCATGTGGTGATGCCAGACCCTGCCGAGGCCCAGGAAAATCGCACCCTGGAGAGAGCACCCTCGGGACATTACATCTCAAGCCAGGAATCCTTGGAAAGGGTGTTTTAAAGTACAGTTTGCATAACATCAAACTCACGGACTCCAAGGAAGGCAACACAGAAGCGACATTCCCTGAGACAGTGAATCAGGAGGGGGTTTACTTACAGGAGTAGGTTTTTAAAACAAATTTGGTTTGGGAGGGGAAGCAAATGCCATCTACAAATTCGGTTTGAGAGTATTTAAGTCCATGTCATTCGCTTACCCAGTGACTTTTGTCCAACTGCAGTGGGGTAACCAGGGTGTTTTTGAGGCCCATAACTGCATGGCTGGCAGGAGATTACACCACGGAGTTTTCAAGGTCGGCGGCTCGGGTGTTTGCAGCAGAGCTGCCACACACAGTGGGGCCGTTTGCGTGCTGAGCAAAGCACTGGCCTCCAAGTAGAGTTAAAACTACAGGCTGGGTGCTGTCCTCACTGAAGCTAGGGGCTCCTACCCCACCCCCAAAAGGCACGGCTGTGAGCTGCTCTGTATTCACCCAGAAAGGGCACCTTTTTCTCACCCACTCTCCCAGGAGGGTGCCTTTGTCCCGTTCACAGAAGGATGTCACATCGGTTAGCTGGCCGTGGCTCCAGGCTAAAGAGCAAACCGGAGTGAGAGGGGCTCGAGGTCGAAGTCAGGAGGAAGAGAAGCTCAAGGTGTGGTCTGATTCGAAAAAGAAGATGTGAGGCGCTTTTGTGAGTTCAGTTTGCAGTGAATGTCAAGTTTCGGGAGCCCCTCGCTTTGAGGCTGGCCGTGCGCCCTTTGCTAAACATTGACAAAAATGGATGGCAAGCCCAGTCTGAGATTCCCTTCAAAACCACTCCTGCAGCCTTGGGCTTGTGTAGAACCACGGTGGGTAAGGATGACTCCGCAGAAGTCAGGCTGGTTGCCTCCAGCGGGCATGGTTTTAATTAAACAGCCCTCAAGCCTGCTCATCTGAAAGCCTTTCATCAAGAACTGGTTAGTCCTGCCCTGGCTGGTGTGGATTGAGCACCGACCTGCGAACCAAAAGGTCACTGGTTCGATTCCTGGTCAGGAAACATGCCTGGGTCTCGGGTATGAGAAAGGCAACCGATCAATGTTTCTCTTGCACGTCGATGTTTCTCTGCCTCTCTTCCTCCCTCCCGCCCCCCTCTCTAAAAATAAATAAATAAAATCTTTTTAAAAAAAAGAAGAACTGGTTAGTCCTAAAATCAAGAAAGGCTTCCCCTGTAGTTGCTCTAAGGGAGATGCTCTGTTGACTTAAATCACATCAAGGTATAATGGCTGATGTTAGAAATCCCTGAGAGCAAGGTGTGACAGAAGGAGGAGAGACACCAAGGCAGTCCCAGCGGAGGACAGGGGCCATCACAGAAGGGAGAGGGTCGGGGAGCAGAGCAAGGCAGAGAGGGCAAAGGACCACCACCAGCCCCACGAGGCCAGCCTGGGCCGCGCCGTTCCTTCATTCCGTGGACAGGCACTGGCCTCTGCTAGGTGCCGGTCACCAGCAGCCAAAGCGGGAAAGAGGGAAAGGAAGTCCCTGTTCCCAAGGGGCTATCATCTTTAAAGTAGTATGAAAACAATGAATATTTATGGGATTTTCTGTGTCACTTTTAGCTGCAAGACCTCACTAATTCTCATAAACCTCTGGAGGCAGGCGCAGCCTTCACCCCTATCCCACAGGAGAAGCAGTTCGGAGGGGGAGCGCGGTTCAGCCCCCGCAGCCAGGGCCGTCTGCCTCCGGCCTTGCTCTCTTGCTGGCTCAGAGACATCCCTACAAAGCAGTGATTTTCAACCAGTGTGCCACGAGAATTTTTAAACCAGGCGACACCTAGCCCCTCCAGGACGGGCGCCCCCACTAACTTCACAGGAAAGCCCTGGGCACAGTCTTTCAGAATGAGGTGAAAATGGGTTGATAGTACTGTGAAAAAGGTCAGTTCCAGGGACTATTTTCACCCGGGGCTGGGAGTGCGGGGGAGGGGCCGTCGGGCACCAGATTCCAGCCTCAAAGGCAAACGAAAACCCAAAATGAAATAATCTAGCCAGTGAAAGCTGCCTTGGGGCAACAAGGCAGCAGAAACTTTCATATTTTAGGGAATTTCTTAAAAGATTGGAACTAATGATGGGCGACCCCCTCTGCTAGAAACGTGAGGTCTCTCCTCTCGCATTCTCATGTTTGGTCCCTGTCCTCTCGTCTTGTTCAGTCTCTCCCCCCACCCCCATCCCCACCCAAATAGTTATTACAATAAACTTAAAGCCAAATGCCCTCTGGGGTGACTCTCCTCTTTTGTAAAATTCCATAAAACCTCGCTCATTTATTCTGAAAAAAGTGTCTCAATACTTTATTCTGATTATATTTTGCGTTGTTTTTGAAACATAAATCCCCAACAGAATACCACGGACTATGCGAGAGAGACTCAGGCATGATTTTTTAAAAACTGCGCTGCTCTTGAATCTTAGCCTTATGTCCACAGAGCTGACGGTGCGAGTGGCCGGCGTCACAGCCAGGGCTGCCCTGCGGCAGGGTGAGCGGCGGTGAGATTAAGCAGGGGTGAACCTTGGGTCTTAGTCAGGTCACCCTAGTGTTTTCCTTCCCCATTTAAGTATTTGCTTTTTGTCTTTCATGCATTGTGGGGACCAGTCAATCTCAGGAACCATCTTTTTTTTTAAGGCCTACCCAAAGCTTCCAACAAAAGTCCCCACCAAGCGGTGATAAGCCTATTTTGCATTCTTGCTACTCGAACTGCAATGAGCACCATCCCGTCTCCTGGAAGCGGGGTAGAAATGCACCTTCTCAGGTCCCAGCCCAGACCTGCCGACCCAGAGCTTGCACTTTAGTGCCCGGGACCCCACATGTGGGAGCGTCGCTTGACGTCACAGTCCACTTATCCATTTGCACAACAGTCGTTTGAACTCTTGCTTTTTTCAAAGTGCCTGCCTATCTCCCAAGAAGGATACAAAACATAAGATACCGTGCTCTCAGGCACCCACCGCCCTGGGGAAGGCAGACACCCAGCCCCGCCCACCTCTGCTGAGTGCCGCACGTCTGAAGGCTGGGGGGAGAAGGAAAGGCCACTGAGGAGAAGCCTCACTCCCGCACCCCACCAGGGCGGACGCCTCCAGTGGTTTTCCACGGCACCCGGTTCCTAGCCATTTGGCAGGATTTTCTGTTAACCTGTCTCCCCCATAGACTGCAATCTCCCAGAGGTCAGGAACTGTGTCCCGAGTGCCCAGGATACATGTGCGATTGAATTAGATATGTGTGTAACTGCATTAAATAGCCAAGGTTAATTGTCAGCACCTGGAACCAATCCGTGCCTCTTTAGAACCAGTACCTATTTTGTCCACTCTGGTCCTCAACCTCTTTGCTCTTGTCTGTCCACCGCTGGCACCACTGAACCCCCCTAGTAGGGCCAACGCCACCCATCTCACCCAGGGCAAGGACTCCAGCCCAGGCCCCTGGAGTCTCAGCACTGGTGCTTGAGCAACTCATCGGGCTGACCTTGAGTAACAGCTGTGACCTTGATTATCAGGCTGCCCTTGGACACCAACTATGACTTTGTCATCAGGTTGACCTTGGGCACCTGGGTTTTCTCTTCCTTGTTTCTGAGCCTTTTCTCCTCACCCCATGCTTTACTTAATGGTGACTCGAGTTTCTTGCTTGTTTGCCGCATCTGATTCCCTTGTCTGGGGCCCCAATTTCTTTTTAACTATCCTAAAGCTCCCCGTTCACAGGTAGGTGCAGCTGTTCCCTGACATCCTAGAACCCTACGTCCTGCCATCAGAGCTGCCTGCACTGACATTCAAGTGTCCCCTGTTCCCAAATTCCTTTAAGCTCTTGATTTCCCCCTGACCGCTGTCCTTTGGCCTAAGATAACCTTCCCTGCGCAGACTCCGGCCTCCTGGCCTGGGTTTCCCCTGCTCCCCAACATTGCAGCTGTTTGTGTTCCTCTCCCCTGCACTCTGTAAGCCCATATTTAAGATCCCATTTTTAAGAGAAGCACTTCTCAGACAAAGGGATAGGTGGATAAATGAATGGCTGGAGAGATGGAGTGGTGGAGAAATGGATGGATGCATAGATAAAAGATGATAGATGATAGATAGATGATAGATAGATAGATAGAGAGAGAGAGAGAGAGATAGATAGAATAAATCAATTGAACTACGTCAGTCCTGAAAGTCCAACACACCTGAAGTAGAAATTACTGGATCATCTCGAAGGGGCTTCTAGAAAGCTCACCAATGTGCCTACAACCAGGGTCTACAGAGAAGTACAAAAGATGGCCCCTGCCCTCATGGCACTCAAAGTCTACAACTCCTAGTCTTCTGTGGGAGTTGGATAGACAGACCACAGCCACACTGACAGAGGCGGATTTAACAGCGGGTGCCCCGGGCACACGCCCTGGGCCCCGACTTCTGAAGGACCCTGCAAAACCCCAACTTTACACTTTTTTCTAATGACACCAAGTTTGGTTTCATATGTGCAATTTTAATTACGCACAAGTTTACAATCAGCGGTAAAACCTGATAGTATGTTTAAATATTTTCTTTTGCGCCTGGGGCCTCAACCGACCTTAATCCGCCTCCGCACACTGAACACCCCCCAGGGACTACCCAGTGCTTCCATAGTGGTCAAGATCACTGCTAGGATGGCTCCTCACCCCGAAGACAGGATGATGATGTTCACTGCACCCACCTGTGGCTGCCGGAATGCGCGACCACAAATGTGGTGGCTTGCAACAACAGAAATTTATTTGCTCACAGTTCTGAAGGCCAAAGATCTGAAACCAGGGCTGCTGGGCCAAACCGAAGGTGCCAGCCGAGCCAAGGGCCCCGGGTGGCGGAGAGCCCTTTTCCTTGCCTCTTCCCGTTTCTGGCACTGGCGTCTGCTCTTGGCTGGTGGTCGTATCGTTCAGTCTCGGCCTCCACGGTCACACAGCTCTTGCTGCTTCTCTGTAAAATCTTCCCTCTCCCGCCCCCTCATAAGGACGCCTGAAATGGCATTTAGGGTCCTCTCGGCTTATTCAACATAATCTTGCCAGCTCAAAATCCTTAATTTAATATCTGTTTTTCTGGTTGTAGCAGCAACAGTCACAGGTTCCAAGTTTTGGGACATGGACATCTTCGGGGGCTATTATCAGTCACCACAGTACCCCATGGGGTAGATTCGGTGATGCCTAATACATAGCAACTGCTCTACAAATATTATCTGTCTCAGTAATAACAATTATTCAACAGTGTACTGGAGGTGCTTGAGCATGAGAGATGAAAAAAGAAGGTGTTTTTCATTCTGCGAGTCTAGAAAATGGAACCATCACTGTCTCACTCATTTGTTTGGAAAACAGAGGTATCCACCGCTTAGCGCAGGCCTTCGCCTTTTTGTGGCCACAGACTCTGTGGCTACTTTCCTGAAAAGGATCAGTCAACGCAACTTACTGAGAAATCTAATTTGGAGGAATTACTGTTTTGGTGTTGGAGTGCAGACAAAGCAGAAGTCCACCAATCATTGCGGTATTATTAAAAGTCAAGAGAATCTAAATCAGCAAATGCTAAGCGGGAGAAACAGAACCCACTTGCAAGCCAGCTGCTGAACGCCAAGGTCCATCATCTCCTGCCAAGACCCAGGAGCCTTCCCGGGACAATGCACTTGAGTTGCAGATTAAAATGCCATCTGGTTTCTGCCCTACGTGTGACCTAAAAAAAAAAAAGCACTTTCAGAGATGTAGGGGGGACAGGGAAAAGAATAAGTGGGGAAAATGCACGTGTTTTTCAATGTATTTTTGGTCATTTTAGAACAACTATATTAACCTCTCAGAGGCTGAAAGAAATTTAGTTTTTGTACATATTTAAAGAAATACCAATTATGGGTGCATCACTGGGCAGTTTTAATAGGGACTGGCTATTAAATATGACACTAAATTTCTTTGGTGTGACCGTAGCATTGGGGTTCTGAAGGAGAGGAAGGAGAAAGACTTTACTTAAGAATACCTCACGAAGGTATTTGTGTGTGGTCTGTCAGCATGCCTGCAACTTACTTTCAAGTGGATCCACAAATATATAAACACAGATCTATAAAGCAAATACGGCAAAATGGTAGCAGCTGTTGAACGTGGGTAGTGGGTAAACATTGGCGTCCAACGCTCTTAACTTCTCTGTGTGTTTGAAAAGTTTTTATAATAAAAAGTTGTAGGGTGAGGAGAAAGTAAAGGTGGTTAAGTGAACCAGAGAGTTCTACCGATTATTTCTCCAAGATTCAACTTGATGGGTAGGGTTTGTGGTTGAGGGGAAAGCCTCGGAGACCAGAGATCAAAGAGGGAGGATGGAAAGGGAGAGAAACCAGTGGTTAAGGTGCTTTCTGAGCATCAGGACATTAGCAGAACCAAAGCCAAACCGCCCATGGAGCCGTGGGGACCTGGGTATGTACTGGTGCGTCACTGGGTGCAGTTCAGGCAGTCAGACGTCAGCCCAGAAGTATGTTAAAGGTTGGTCAGTATCAGGGATGACGGTAGTGGTGGAGTCTCCACCACTTGAGACTTGGAATCTCAAACGCAACTGCTCTGAGACGACTATGTTTAGGGACTCCATTTTGACTATCCATTTTAATACAGAAGAACTATTCTGTATTATTTCCTCTGGAAAGAACCCCACAAGACTGATAGAATCCTGGACTCTTAGGCTGCAGTGGACATTGAGGTCCGTGGCCCTGAACCTTCCTTCCATCCTCTATAATGAGTCTAATCCAATCATCAAGTCCATCCCTCCAGCGACTGGTTCAGAAATGGGCTTGCGGCCCCGTTCTGGCCAATGAAATGTAAGACGATGTTGACCAGGAGAGTTCTGGAAAAAGTCTCCTCAGCTCCATGAAAAGATGGCCTCTCTTCTTCCTCTGGACTCTGTCACCTGAATGGGATGCCTGGAGCCAAATTGTGACCAGTGAAAGGACAAAGCCAATGTCAAGGTGGCAGGACAGGGAGATGGAAAGGCGCTGGGCCCTCGAGGGTACCTCTGAGCCATAGGACCAGCCGACACTGAGGCGCCCCCATAACTTCCTATTATGCGAAGTAACAAATGTTCTCATTCTGTATGTCTTTTGGACTCTGTTTCAGTTACTGATATGAGACCGGGAAGCTTAGCTGGTGCTGGCTGATGGGGTACCTTTGCCTGAGTTCGGAAAGGTGCCCCTTCCTCTAGGAAGACACTCAGCTTGTGGGGTTGGGGGGTGCAGCTGGCTTTCAGAACCTCCCATGGCCCCGACGCCAGGAACCCCCACCCAGCGAACACCCCACACAGTGGTCACAGAGGACATCTGGTGAAACCCCCAGGTCCCACCTGCCAGGTTGCTGCATCTGCAGGGGCCGAGGGCTTATTCCCCCTGTTTCTGGATGATGCCGGCCTTTGAGAAGCTCAGGATGGTGCCAAGAGGTGGGTGCAGCCTCCCCTTCCAGCTCAAAGAGCCTTTCATGTCTGTTGGTTCTGAACAACTCACATTTCCTTGATTCCTACTCAAAGCACCTTTTAAGTGTAAGCTCTGGCACCGCCCCACTTCCTTTCCAAGCAGAGCGACCCCTGAACATTCCTGGATGGAAATCCCAGAGATGTAGTTACAGAAAGAGCACCTCTGACTGCATCCTGCCCTCCCCCAACCCAAAGGCGCTGGGGGAATCAGGGCGGCTGACTCACAGTTTCTGGGATCCTTCTGGCTCTTGGCTCAGTGAGGACCCAAGGGTGGGTGGATACAAGTTTCCCAAGAAATGTCCTCAAGAGCCAGATGTTTCCAAAGTGGACCCAAGTCTCTGCCTGACCTGGGAAATGAGGGGGTGTTGGTGGGGCCCAGGGGGTACAGAGCAGGATGGAATTCAAGGGCCAGGACAGTATTTTGATCTTGACTCCTGGGGCTCCGTGCAAGAGGTGGCCAGGTCCTCGACTTCTGTTTCTCAACCAAAAAGGAGGCATTGCTGCCTTCCTCTTCCGACATAGGGTGAGTTCCACTGCTGGAGCGTGCGAGACTGTGGAGGGCCCTGCTCAGGCTTCTGGAAGATTCAGATGTGGACCAGGCAATGGTGGCAGACAGGAAAATCCACCTGCCTTGGCGAGCACACTCACCGGCCACTTTCTCCAGCCACAGACACGGGCTGACCCTCTTCCAGTTCCAGGAACAACTCAGCGTAGTGGTCAAAGTGAAGACAGTTAGATCCAAGTTCAAGAATCAGCTCTGCTGTATGACCTTCAGCAAATAGGTTCACCTCTCTAGTCCTATTTTCCTTTCTACAAAATGGGACGGTTATCCATAGCTTCTTCTTGGGGCTTTTGGCAGGAGTTAATACACATAAGCACTTAACATGCTCCCTGGCACATACTAAACATCAGTAAAGGTGTCTGGTTATTGGTCAGAATACACAGCTCTTTACAGGTTGCAAAGCACCTTCATGGCTGTTATCTTGTCACCTTAAAGAACAGTCGCTTTTGCCCTGGCTGGTGTAGCTCAGTGGATTGAGCGCTGGCCTGCAAACCAAAGGGTTGCTAGTTCGATTCTCCAGTCAGGGCACATGCCTGGGTTGCGGGCCAGGTCCCAAATAGGGGGCATGTGAGAGGCAACCACACATTGATGTTCCTCTCCCTCTCTTTCTTCCTCCCTTCCTCTCTGTCTAAAAATAAAATAAATAAAATCTTTAAAACAAACAAAACAAAACAAAACAGTTGTTCTGGATTAAAAGGCAACATAAACCCATCCAGAAGCAGAAATCGAGATGATTTGTGGCCCCATATTCCCTGCCACCTCCCTTCCATTTTCCTGCTGTGCTGCCTCTAGAATCATCGACTCCCCAGCACGGCTCCCTGAAAGGCTGACGGTCATCCCCGGGTTGAGTTTCAATGTTGATATTAACACGCTGGATGGCTTTGGGTAAGTTGCTTCCCCTTTCTGTTCCCAGTTTCTTCATTTGAAAAGTCAAATGGGGATCATCTCCAGGGCCCCTTGCCTTCCACATACTGAGATTTGCTGCTAGAACTGAGGTCTGTTCCCTTAATTCTGTTTTTAATGCTAATGATGGCCTCCCTCTGTGCCAGACCTGGGCCCAACACTTGGAATATGTTGTTTCTAAGCGTCACAGAAAGCCTTGGGAAGTAAGCCATTGTATCCCCATTGCACAGTGGTGAAACTATAGATCCCTCTGTGGCCAGGTCAGCTGCTTTGTCAATGACCAGGCTTTCCCTGTGGTTGATCAACTGGGAGTTGTGTGGTGTTGGTGATATAAGGAAGACCACACCTGAGGGTGGAAACAGCAGAACTTCCCACAGGGGGGACCTCTGTGAACCCAGCACCCACTCATTCCATGAATACCCACCTGTCCTGTGTGAGTCTTGTGCTAGATGTAGTTACCTACGAGAGAAAACCAGACCCCGCCCTGCCCTGAGAAGCTCACTGCCCAGCGAGGAACACTGTAAGCCACTAGACAACTGTAGTGTGACAAAAGCTCGAGGAAAGTCCAGAAAGCTCCATCAGTTCTTGCTTCCCTGCATATCCTCCTCTTGAGTTCATTAGACATCTGAGCCCCATCCAGGTGGTACCAGTGGCTGTCTCTCTACTTTTGCATCACTAGTGCCTAAAATAACACCTGCCATGAAGTTTGTATCATAAATATTTTCTTAATTAGCTCAGGAATAAGTGAATGAGTACGTGGATGATGGAATTCATGGGTCTAACACTTGAACATAGAACTCGTTTACCATATGATCTGTGTGAGTGGTTTCTAGAGCCCATGCTGCCGTTTTATGTACAATAATGTTTTGGGTTTGTTTTTTTTTACCTAGGACAGGTTACTTTTTCAAGTCAGTACTCAGAACTTAGGTTTCAATGCACGGACACAGAACTTGTCTGCAGGTCAGGGTCTGGGTTCTAAAACTGGCTGTGCCACTGGTTCCCTAAGAGACATATAACCAATTTTTCCATGTCTCCAGCCTCATTAGATTCAAGATTTTTACATTCTGCAGAGAAATCTGAATTTAGTCCTTGCAAAGGTTTACAAGACCAGTGATGGGCTAGAGCCAACTTTTTGCATCTCTTCCTAGTTCAACGATGTCACATTGACAGCTTAATTCGGCCATGGTGGGAGAGTTTACACCTTGGAAATTGGCAAACACTATTTTTTTTTCCCTGGAGAGTCAATTGTTAAATTTCTACCACATTAAATGGTCCAAATTTCCTTGAAGTATCTGGTCTTTAAAATCCCTGTTTATTTTGCAATTATTTCACAAAACATTACTTTTGACTTAAAAAAAAATTTTTAATGGTCACTTTTATTACTTATTCCCTCCTCCCAGATCTTTTATTAAAATGAATTTTCCAAGAAGGCTGCCATGTTTATCCTGTGGCTTGAAACATCTGCCTGCAGCTGGATTTTCCAGTTAAAAAAACAGAGCATTGGGGAAGAGGGGGGGTGCATAAATAGGTGGCACAGAGAGGATTTTTAAAGCCATGAAACTAGTCTGCATGATATTATAATGGTAGACACGTATCATTTTGTGTTTGACAAACCTATAGAATGTATGCAGACAAGAGTGAACCCTAATGTAAACTGTGGACTTTGGGTGTTACTGATGAGTCAGTGTAGGTTCATCAGTTGTAACGAATGCAAAACTCTGGTTGGGGATGTTGATAGCTAGGGAGGCTGTGGAGAGGCTAGGGATGAGGGCAGAGGGGATATGAGAAATCTCTGTACTTTCCATTCAATCTTGTTTTGAACCTAAAACTGCTCTAAAAGTAAAGTCAATGATTTAAAAAATCAAAATTGAAAAAAAAAAGAAAAAAACCCCAGCATTGCATGATTTCCAGGTGTCCTTCCAGATCTAAGAATTCACAGGGTTTCATCTCCTTTAATTAGCGCCAGTGAAAGTAGAGTTTCCTTGCACTGGTTGCGGGGTAAACTCTGTGGCTCACACAGGTGGCCGGGCACTCACCGTCAGATGTCTTCCCGCGTGATCAGCTTTTGGGGAAAACGAGCCCAGGGTAGGCTTGATTCTCCCAGGGTAGTGGTTTCTCCAAGAGCCTGTGAACACCTGCATCACGATCACCTGCTGGGTTTATATAAATGCAGATCCCCAGGCTGCCCTGAGACCTTCAGAATTAGATGCACTGGGGATGAGGCCCAGGAACAAGAGCCTAATTAAGATCTCTCCTTGCAAGGGACCATTCCACAGCCCAATGATCCAGGTGGTGGGTGGGGCTGTCCCAAGAGCCAGACATTGGGTGCTTTCCAACTCAATTCATGGTAAAAGTACCAGCTCCTGACTCAGACAGCCCTGGGGACCAAATCCCCCTCTACCACTTACTGAGTAACCTCCCGCTTCTTCGAGCCTCCGTGTTCTCAGTTATAAATAGAGATGGTGTTCACCTCCCAGGCTTACTGGGAGACTTAAACTAGATGCCCATGGTTGCGAAGCGCTGAGCAAGCCATGAGTCCTTGGAACATGGGCGTGCTCTTGAGAACATCTCACCTCCATGCGCACGTGGGGCTCCCTCGCTTTCCACCTGTGCCTCCTTGGTCTCATGCCAGCCTGCAATGTGACTTAGGGCAGGCCTTTGATCCCTGTGTTCAGAGGTGGAACGGCAGGGGGGCCCTGGAGTCTTGCAGACACTGGCGGGGATACAGTCAGCTTCTGAGTGAGCCAAGAGTGACTCAGGCCGCATGGACCCTTCACCCCACCCAGTGGCCTCCCACTAAACTACAATGCAGTGAGAGGCACCTCCCCTCGCCCTCTTGAAGGGACCTTTCCCATATTAATGACATTAATCGTTGCTAATACCAAGGGGTTTCCCGTGCACCAGGCACTAAACTCAGGTATTTCTGTTCATCTTTCTCTTTAACAACATGGCCCTCTGAGAGAGGAGCTCCCATCGTGTCCATTGTGGAGGTGTGACACTCCTCTCGAGAGGTTTAAGCCACGTGCCCGAGGCTGCCCGGGTTGGAAGGGGCTGCGCCAGAGCTGGAAGCCAGGGAAAGCCCTGAGTCATCACTCTACGGTGGTTTGCCTCCTAGGTACTGGGGACTGAGCTGATAGATTTGTTAAAATAAACCCCTAGATGCTACTTCACAAGGGAACTAGCACCTCCCAAAGTTGAGGGTCCACCATGTGCGGGGGTTTACACAGGTTATCTTACTCAACGGAGACTGCGGTCAGTGGAGGGGCCGGGAGACTGAGGTGGTGCCCGGGCATCAAGCCTTTCTCGAATCTCTCCTCTGTTCCAACCTTTTTCCTCCCGGGGAAGTCTAGACAGAAGGACACTGAAACTCGGGGAAGGCAAGGCACTTGCCCAAGGTCACACAGCAAGTTGGTGTCAGAGTCTCTCTTGGAACAAAGGCTTGTATTTCCTTCAGCTCGGTCCCTGGGTTACGCCCTGATCCCTCCAAGCAGATGCCAGTGACAGGAGCCACGCCCGGCACAGGAGGTGAGCTCCGTTCCCAGAGAAGCTGCCCTTCAACCCCCGGGCAGCACGCGCTGATCCCCTTCTTTGCCCTCTCCCCTATGTCAGGTTCAGGGTCAAGGCTGCAGAGCTGAGCCACCAGAGTCTGGATCTGGGCGAGTTTCGCTCAGGTCACCCCGGAGGCAGGGCAGCATCACCTGGACCACGTGTGTTCTGGCTTCTAACGTGGGACCATCCAGCGCGGGGAATGAGTGGATCCTCACAATGTTTCCGTCTGGCTCTTATCGCTGTAGCCCGAAATCTGCACAACTGGAGATTGGCACAAACTGGCAAACAGTGTTTCGAATGTCGCTGCTCAAGGCGAAGGCCTACTCTTCCATCCGGACCCACCCTAGTGCTACCAAATTAACACCCAGAACATTTTTGTGTAGGTGTTTTTAGAGGCGTGAATGTGTCAGAACAACTCACTAGGGAAAATATCCAAATGAGGTGGCCCCCGGGCCTAAGCGCCTTCACTAGGGGCCAGCCATTGACAAGCGCCTTCTGGAAACAACAGGGTCATCCACGCCAAGAGACGCAAAAATGTCTGTGGCCCTCGCACAGTCGAATGTTCATTCAGCAAGTGCCAGGCACCTGCAGGAAGCTGGAGATGCACCAGTGCACAGGACAGAGTCCTCATGGCACTTACTGTCTCAGCCGGAAGCCACCAACTTCATCAGCGTCACGTGGTGACAAGTGCCAGCAAGAAAAATAAAGCTGGACAAGTGCAGAGAACGTGAAGACAGCCCTCTCTGAGGAGGTGGCATCTGAGAAAGCCCCGGGACGAAGCAACGGACAAGCCCCATGAACAACTGGAAGGAGAGAGCGGCCAGCGGTGCGAAGACCCTGAAGTCGGGCCAAGATTAACATGTCTGAGGACAGCAAGGAGGCCTTTGTGGCTGCAGTGGAGTGAGGGCACAAGGGGATGAACTGGAAAAGTGATCGGGGTCTAGAATGGCCATATCGACCACCCAGTAAGGCCACCCCTGGACCGAATCCTAAGAGAACAATTAAACAGAGGCAAAAATCCCCCACACACAGGTATTTATAGCATTATCCCCAAGGATTAAAAATTTCCAAACCACTCAAATGACCACCCGCATGGGGTAGTATAATAGAGGATGGCATACCAGCTCCGCCGGGGCCACCAAACTCGGCAAAGACAGTCGGGAACTTCATAGCAATGAGACAACGCGGATGATATAATAAGTACAAAAAAATGATCTCGCGCCAAATGAAGACCGAGTTGTTAGGCTGGGGTAAGGGCAGGGTGAATGAAGAGGAACAGTTCTTTTTTTTCCTTTTCAACTTTTATATAATGCGGTTGCTGCATTATTTTTATAATTTAAAAAAATTCAAGGGGGAAAATGTGTTCAGACCAAACCAATTGGCAGAGTGAGGGGAAGGCAGCAAAACAGATTGGTTTCCCTTCCTCCTGATACCAACCCTTCCACTGATGTTTTGGGTTTTCTCACCACCACCTTCTGGAACCCAGCCAGCCCAGGGAGCATGACAGCCAGCCCCAAAGGGCCACACAGATTCTTAGGAACGTGAGAATCCTGTCCCTGAGTTGCCATCTTGTCCAAAGCATAACTAGATTTCCAGAATGGGGGTGAGGCGTGTCACACATTCTTACAGGACAGTTGAGAACCTCCCCTCCGAAAGCCTCCCTGCTTCTGCCTGAAATCCCACCGTTAGGTCACCAGGGCTTTCCTCCTAAGCCCTGTGGAGAGGAAGAATCATCTCTCCCTCAGGCCTACGTTCAGCCCAACGTGAGACCAGGCCCACCTGCCGCGCGTCCGGATTTACTGCCTCTGACCCGGGCGAGTTAAGCAGCCCTCATGCCACGCTCTGCGTTCCCTCGGCCTTTCCTGCCCCCTTTCTGAAAGCTCCCTTCCGCAGGTTCCGGCGGACCCAGTTGGCTGATGTTTCCTAAATGACACTGGACTCCCTCCTGCCTCTGGCCATGCGTCTCTCCCGGGCTTTAAGCGTCCTGCCTGCCCAATTCTGAGCACTTGACACTCAGCTCAAATGTCCCCTCCTCTGAGCAGCCTCCCTGACCTCAAAGAATCCCACTGTGGATCAAGAGGCTACCCTGGGTCCTCCTGTCCACACCAGCATCCACCACAGCCAGCCAGAGACGGGGCAGCCTCTCCACATGCCCCGCCCCACCCACACTCCCGGGAGGGCCAGCGCACAGGCGCGAGGCCTGAGGAACGCAGATCAATGAGCACTGGAGAGAAGGGAGCACAGATGGGGGCGGGAGCGGTGCTCATGCGAGCCTGGGGACAGATGAGGGCCCAAAAGGATTTGGAGTCCCTGGGTGGGTCCCTACAGAAAAAGCTGAGGTGTTGAGGTCACAAGGCCAGGCTTGGGAGGGAGAAGCCACCCCAGCGGGCAGCCAGCAGCACCAGAAGTCATGGAAGGGAAGGCCACACCCCAAGCCTGGCTGCCTATAGTCCCTTTGCCCTTCCCCCGGTCAGGGGACACGACCCTTATCAGCAGGAAAGGAGCCTAGCGTTTACTAAGTGAGGCCCCCCAGCAATGCGCTTTCTGACTGCACTGGCTGACTGGGAGCCCCTCTGGGGCCTGTGTCCTGGGCGCCGAGGGCCACCCAGCTGCTGCAGAAGAGGCTGGGTTTCCTGGACCAGCCTTCACACAGAGGATTCCATGTGACGAGAGTCTTGGCCTTGTTCTTTTTTCCAAAATGGAAATAGTATGTAAATTGTGGCCTTCTGTTATTTAAAAAAAAAAAAAAAAAAATTCTGCAAAAGTAAATTCAGAATAGATGGAAACAAATACAAAGATGAAACCCAAAATTGGACTCATTCCTATGCCCACCCTCAGGAGGGTCTGGAAATTTGATAGAGACCTTTGAAGGCAGATTCTCGGCCACGGCCGCACATCCGAATCACCTGGAGAGCTTTTTAAACACAGATGTCCAGGCCCTACCGCAGACCGTAGATGGAGCTCAGGATCCAGACTTTAGAGTTGCTGGTTCTGGGAGTCTGGGAGGCCGCTGGGCTCCCAGGTGCGTGTCGCCAGCGAGGCCTGCAGGCTGGCTCAGCAGCCAGGTAACCCCGACGCTCCGCCTTCAGGTGTTTGCTCTCAGGCTCCTACCGGAATATGCCAAAGGGAAGCATGGCTTCGGGAGAGGGGTCCACGAGAGGAAAGGGGAGACAGGAGGGTGAATCTTCCAAGACGTGTCGCAAGCCTTGTTGGGCTCTCAACATACTGCTCTCTCTCCACATGACCCAGGCCAAGCAGGTAGGGGGGCCCTGGGGCCTCTGTCCTTCCTAACACGTGAAGGCAAGTGAGCTGCAGTGTCTGTCTGTACGGGACCTTCTGGTCCTGCGATTCTGCCTCAGATATTATTCTCTTAATTCCTTAGGGGCTGAGGTAGCACAGATGCCTGTCATCTTCCGTGCAAGCACTGCCTCACTAAAGATTGCGTTTCATAATTCCGCCCTGCTCCCTCCAGGTTAACCTTCTCACCCAAAATGCTGAGTGAATGTTGACTCCCAAGCCCACCCCAAATGGACCCATAGATGGAAAACCGACATCAAAGAGGTGAGGGACTTCTAATGAGTGAATCTCCAAAATTAAAAATAAAATGCCTGGAGAGCCATTTCATCTGAGTTCCAGAGTTTCAACAGTTTCTTATTTTTGTCCCCTTCTATGTTCCCAGCTGGTCTCCACTCAACACACAAGGGTCCAATTAAATGAACAGAAACTGGCTTGGAAAGGGTGTGGTGAGATATTTGGTTGAAGCCCATCTGTGAAGCAAGGGTGCTGGGAATGGGGTGGGGACTGAGTGGGCCCCCTCCCCCACTTCGTGTGTGTGGTTTCTGCATCTGCTCGGGGTACAGGGATGGGATGAGCCTCTGTGCATGGAGAATGAAATGCGGAAGTACAGAGCCTGCGTTAGGCCTGCGGGGGCTGAACTTAGAGGACTGTGGGCCCCTGACCTCCATACGTCCAGGACCTCAAGAGGGCCCTCACTCGCCGTGTGGCCTTAGACCACTTAGCCACTCTGAGCCTCAGTGTCTCCATCTATGTAACAGGAACAATGTGCAGAATGTAGAGTAGCCGGCAGTGGTCCCGCATCCTGATCCCCAGTACCTGTGGATATGCTAGGTCCTGTGGCAAAAGGGAGTTACTGCTGAAGACAGAATTAGTCTTGGTAAGTCACTGATTTAAAATTCAATAGATTGTCCTGGCTCACCTGGGTGGGTCCAGTGTAATCATAAGAGTCCTTAAAAGTGGAAGAGGGAAGCAGAAGAGAAAGTCTGAGTGGTGTATGTAAGAACTCAAAGGGTCATTGCTGGCTTTGAAGGTGGAGGAAGGAGCCACAAGCCAAGGAATGCAGGTACCTTGAGAAGCTGGAAAGGGCAAGAAAGTGACTTCTCCCCTAGGGCCTTCAGAAGGAGCTCTGCCAACACCTTAAAAGTAGTTCAGTGAGACTCATCTGTAGAACCCATCCCTTTCTGATCTCTGGAACTGTGAGATAATGCATGTGTGTCATTCTAAACCACCCAGTGGGTACTAACGTTACAGAAGCAACTGGAAAGGAATTCACATACCTCAAAGGGTTCTGGGTGTTAAACAGGCATGTGTGAATGCAGCCCTTAGCACACTGGAAGCCCTCGGGGACTGTTAGCTATTTCCATCACTCTGAGAGCGATTCAGGGTTTGGCGGCACCCACCTCCCTGCGATGCCCCATTTCCTAGGCTTCCAGCTGCCCTGCGAGCAGCCATTGGGGTGCGCCTACCAAAGATGGTCCTGGGAGGTGCAAAACTGGGTCCTGCCATCCCTATGAACAGGCCACCAGAACCGTCCATTCTTGCTCACTCAGCAGAGCTGCACAGACTGAAGTGGGAGGGAAGTCATGCCTCTTTTCTCTCAGCACCAGATCCAGAACAGCTGCCCTCAACCCTGGCAGCACCAGCTTACTCCAAACCTTGAGGGGTTAGGGGGGCATCAGTGGTTTTTAAAGCTCCCCACGCGGTTTCCGTGGGCAGCCAGGGCTGGGAATTTAATCTAATCTAGAAAGAACACTGACCAAAGATCTACACAGCCGATCTTTATTACTTAAATAATCACAATGATGACAACGGTGGTCACCCACCCTTCGCTGACGGCACCCTGGGCTAAATGTCTCAGACGTGCTTACCAAATCCTTAAACGTGAGTCGTGGGTGAGCATCCCTGCTTTACAGATAAAACTGAGGTTCGGGAAACGTGCAGAAACTCCCCTGAGGTCACTCAGTTATCAAGGGACGGAGCCCAGATTTGGATCTGCTGGACAGCCATGCCTTTCCCCTCAGGCAAGAGTGTGTAAATCCTCACCCAGCTCAGCCACGGCTGGCCCCTCAGGTCCTCCAGCGCCCTGACTGGCAGATGTGGGCTGTGATGACGGAAGCTCCCTCCTGTTCAGAGAGGGCAGGTTTAATCTGGGACTTGGGGAGGAGGCAGGAAAATGTAACTTTGTTCAATATATATGTTATGTCTCGGTCTATGGCTTGCTTTGATAAATGCAGTCGCCCAGACTCAAGCCTTATCACTATGAATACCTTCGGAAAAATAAATTCCACGTTTTCAAAAAGATGTTTCAGGTATAAAGCAATGGAAATGCATTTGGTTCAGAGAGCTATATGTTGTTGTTGTTACTGTTTTAATCCTCACCCGAGGATGTGTTTATTGAATTTAGAGACAGAGGAAGTCGGGGGGAGAGAGAGAGAGAATATCAACTGGTTGCCACCCAAACACACCACTGCCACGATTAAACACGCAACCTAGGTATATGCCCTGACCAGGGATCGAACCTGCAACCTTTTCCGGTGTACAGGGTGACGGTCCAACCAACTGAGCGGCCCGGCCAGAGCCAGAGGGCTGTATGTTTTTGAGCATTGAAAGTCTCCACTCCAGACCCAGGCGCTCACCTGGGTGGAACAGTCAACTTCGCTCCTTGTTACAGCGAGGGCAGACTCTCCCCAGGGGAATGTGGAGAGAGGGTGCTAGAAGAGCCTGGGTGGGACTGGGCTGGGGGTGGGTGGTTTGGGGAGGGTCTGAGAGAGCTGGGGTCACTCTCGACAAAGTGCTGTCAGAAAGGGGGGTAGTTCTCTGGTGGGGATCCCCTCAGTCTCACCTGCAGCGGGAAGCAGCACCAGATGAAGCTGTGACCCTCACTGTAGCTGAGAGGGGAGCCTGTTTGCTTCTGGGTGGGTAACACCATCACCTATTTCCTCTCCCTTCCTCAAGGTCACAGGTTCCCTTGTCTGAGGTTGGTGTTTTTGCCCAACAGGACAGCCCGGCCCCACTGGGAGCCAGGACATTGCCCAGGGGTCAGGGAGTCTTCTTGAAAGAATAATAAGAGTGAATGAACCCTTTTTAAAATATTCTACAATTCCTGCTTTTCACACTCACCTTCCCTCTGCAGGCTGGAGCTGAGTGTCAGAGACCCTTCCTTGCGCCACACCTCAGCTGACCCATTTGCAGAATTAAACCATGTTTTCCAAAGCATTTTCACATAACACTAGTTTCCTGGGTTTCATGGAAGCAATTGGAATAAAAATAGTTCCCTGGACTATTGAGTTTGAGAAGCACTGGGTTCTCGGCTGCCAGGCTTCTCAGGGCCGTTAACGTGCTCCTGAGCACGATAAAATGTGCAGAAAAAGCAGCAGTACTTTCCACACCTGTTTGACTACAAAACCTTGGGGTTGGGGGTATGGTTTGGGTGTGGAAGCAGTGTCCTCTGGGACGGAGTTTATAAAATGCTAAAAATAAAGGGGAAACTGAAACAATGCTGTCCAGCTGACAAGGCACGACCTCCTGCGGAGCCCAGGGAGTGCAAGGAGTTTCATCACAAATGCTCTTTCTCACACACATGTACGCGGCCACGCTTCGGACAGACGAGAAGTTACTGTGATTAACTAAGGACAAATCCGTTGGCGGAAGCACGTAAGAGAATTCAGCGCAGCTTCTGACAAATAGGAGCTTCCGAGGCTTGGAGACAGAAAGTGCTCGGCACTCTTTGGGCCCTGCCTGGCCTGATCTCACCCCCCCACGTCCTGTGGCCTCGGCTTGCTCCCCGTTGCCCTCCATCGCTAGCCCTCCCGCTAAAAACAGGCCTTCTGCTCGTTCTGCCATTGAGCAGGTCCCTTCCCAGCACAGCCTTTCCACAGGCTCTTCCTCTGTCAAGGGCCCTCCCGTCTCCACTCATCCACAGGTGCCTACCCTCACTCCTGCGTGAGGGGCGGTGCCCTGCTGCCTTCTCTAGTGGGCCTTTCCTAGTTTTTTTTCTAGTACCTTCCACACTGAACTCCTCTCAGCATCTGAATAGGCCTATTTCCACCCGTAGAAACAGGGTCACATCTGTTTGCTCCCCGTCACATCTACAGCTCCAAGTACCCTGGCGTGGCCCATAGCAGGTGCTCAATAAATATGTTTTGAGTGAATAAATGAATGTGAGGCCTCTGCAGAGTATTTTAGTGCTTAAAAGGGTCCCGAGACTCAAAATCATTGGAAAGCAAAGGTTAAAAGGATGCATAAAAGATGCATAAATAGAAAAAAAGGGGGGTTTCATAACAATGGGTAAGGGGTGGCAGCCAAGGGGTATGGGGCTTTGGGGGAAGGGAGTAATGAAAATGTCCTAAAATTGACTGTGATGATGGTTTCACAAGTCTGTGAAAACACCAAAGGTCACTGAATTGTACACGTTAGGTAAGTGAATTGTATGCTATGTGAATTGTCTTAAGAAAGCCATTACAAAAAAAAAAATAGATGAGTCTTTTTTTTTGCACTATTACAAATTTTCTGTACATTTAAAATTATTTCCTAAGAGATTTCTTAAATGGGTGTATCAAATCCCCCTGTCTCCAGTGAACAGGATTTGGGGGGATCCCTCTTTCCCTCCCTCATTCAGTGAACATCTCCTTTGCATTTTTTCTGGGCCACACTTGTCACTACAACGAGCACTTTACATGCACGAATTTGCTCAACCCTAGCAGCCTCCCCGTGAGGGGGTCCTATCGATGTATCCGTTGTAAAGATGGGGAAACTGAGGCCCGCTGAGGGGATAACCCAGCAAGTAAGAAGAGGAGGCAGGACCAAACGCAGGATGTCGGTCCTAAGAGCCTAGACTCTTTGCTATTGAACAGGCCAGACTCAAGCGCCAACTTCAGGCACAGATGTCGGTTATGGGGTGTGGGTCCAGAGACAAACCCTGGTGTTTTTTTAAGGGGGTCTAATTCAGTCTCTCACACAGGCCTTGCCCACAGCACCTGGGCTGCCTTCTGACTGGAGGGGCCACAGAAACCTCAGCAGCCCGTGTTGCAACAGTGTGGCCCTGCCACGCGGCAAAGCTGGCAGCTGCTCAGGAAGACGCAGCCTCTGGCTGCCCAACACAGGTGCCCAAGACAGGGACCGGCCACCCCAGCAAAGCACAGTATGGACTCCGGCCTCAGAGCCCAGGGCAGCAAGACCTCCCATGGCGGGGAGGTGGGAGCCCTCCCTGACCCCCCGCCGGCAGTGAGGTGAGATCCTGAAACCAACCTCCCTGACCAGTTCCCCTTCCATCGCCAGCGAAACATGGGACTTCCACTAACGATTCCTTTTTGGGAGCCGCTTGTTCCTTAGTGCGAGACGTGGAGATCTGGATTCAGGAAGTCTTCAGTTTTCAACTTCGCGTTTTCGCTTTTCTTATCAGAAAGGTGTATGACTAATCTCGTGAGCTGGGCACCTTGTCACTGTGGAACTACCTTGATGTTCATGGTCCCCGAAACTTCACCCATCTCTCGTGTGTGTGTGTCAAGGTAGCAGCCTGAGACAAAACGAAATTCAGAATGAGAAGAGCCGAAATAGAAACGAGAAGAGTTGGCGATAGGAGCCGGTCACATGGCTCCAAAGCTGAGGCTGTCCCCTCCTGGTGGGGTCTCCGCACGAGAGGAGGACATTCTGTAAGCAAAATCCGCCTCAGAGGACTCCCTGAGGAACTGCACCATCCCAGATACGGACCCAGCTTCTGAGCCACGCGGACCTGGCTCCACTGGTAGATGGCCCCCTGACACACAAAATCACTTCGCCTCCCTGAGCCTCAGTTTCCCCACCTGCCAAATGGGGCAACAATAACACCTAACCCACCAGGTAATAAAGGATTGAGTCGGCATGCCTGCCCATAACTTGGTACTATTATTTCCAATAACAACTATGATTTATCGCGCACCTATGTATTCTATCATTCAAACAAGATGATCCAACAATTAGGAATTCTACCCCATCTTGCTCAGGGCATTTCCTTATGTGATCATTACAGCAATCCACCCAGTGAGGAAGGTCTTATTATTTCTACTTTAAAGGTGAGAAACCTGAGGTTACTAGGGCCAAGTGGTCAGCCCAGATTGGACCTAGGTTTGTAGCCTGCCGTTTAAACAACTCAGGTCCCCTCATTAAGATAGAGTACAAAATTCAGCACCTGGCCCAGCAAAGAACCAGTGCAAGAAAGGAGCGTAGGAGCCTAAGCTCCCTTAGCCCCGTGGGACACCTGCAGCTGAGCCAGGATCCCCCCAACAATGGGCGACCCCAGTGCCCGGGCATCGACCTCTTCCACATGCAAGGAAACCCGAAGAGCACCCAAAGCACTGAGGGCACCTTCCTGGGGCAGCCGGCAAACATGTCATCCCGGGGTCTTGCAGGATGAGTGAGGAAGGGGAGAGGGCGGAGAAGAGCCCACATGGAAGTGTGGAGGTGCCAAGGGAATATACAGGCCGGAGCATGGGGCTGAGAAAGAGGTACATGGGAGGGAGGCAGGGAGAAGGAATTCGGATGGGCGGATGAGGGGCAGCCAGGAGTGTGGGCATGCAGTGAACAATGGAACTGATGGTCAAGCGGAGGGTGGGAGTTGGGCACTGGGTCCATAAAAGTTGGATTCTAGAATATTCTTTCTGGCTTCTGTATGAATGATGGGGCAATGCAGGCAGCCTGGAGACTAACTGGGAGGTTGTCATGACTTAGTTTTAATTAATTTAAATGTAATTAGCCACACGGGACTCTTCACCTCTATATACATGGACAGCCCAGTGCTAAAATCATTATAGGGTATAGGGTGGGGTTGTAACATGATCAGATTTGCGTGGCTAAATGATGACTGTCTAGAGGGGAAGCCAAAGATTTTCAGGGAAAGCAGGTATCACACTATGGCAGTAATTCAGACAACAGATGATGGTGGCCCGGAGGGAGCAAGGTGGCAAAGACGACACTCAGTGTTCTAGTTTCTATAGGTGTCCTTAACTGAGATACAGAAGCCAGAAAGTAGTGCCAGCTTTGGGGGTGAGGGCAGTGGCTGAAATAAGGAGTTTGGGTTATGACATTTTGAGCGAGGGGCCAGTGAGCCATCTTGGCAAAGAAGTCAAGGGTGTGTTCCTTGGACACATCTGTAATCTATCATTTTGGCACTAAAGACATTGATTCAGAAGTCATCAGCCAATGGGGGTAGCTGTCATGGGAGTAGATGTGGTCACATGAGAGGATCCTGCGAGATGGCAATTCCCGCATGACAATGCCACAAACACACCTGAGAAATGTTCAAGCGCCAAGAAGGGGAGTTTCTCTTGACCGTGGGGTGCTTTCCCAAGCATCTTGTAGCAGTCACTGTGAACCCCCATACTTCCCATCTGACCCCTCCAGTGCCAGTGGGATGCCCTGCATTTCTTCACCTGAGGGCTTTCTCTGACAACCCACATCTGCTTTGCTGCCCGGCCTGGAAGGGCCAGGGTTTCCAGAGCCCCTGGGAACAGCACTTGAATATGCATTTACTCCTCTTACCCTTGCAGTCACCCAGTTTACAGACAGGAAGCTGGAATGCAGAGAGATGGAGCCCCTTGCCCAAAGTCACACAGCTCGTAGCTGGCAGAGCCAGGGTTCCAGCCAGGGTCCTGTCTCTGAGCAGTACTCGTTGTCAGCATGTTCCTGCCTCCTTATAGTTGCACCTCAATTATGACACCAGCGACGTCATAATTGGATCCACCTGCTTTGACGTTTAGCTGTCGGGATAGTAATGACTGCAGGCTTTGAGCTGTTGCTTCCAGACTCGGCCCCACACTCCCTGCATGCTGCTCCACCTCTAGGGGGTCCCCTCATTTCCCTCTCCCATTTCGGGGCCAGGACTGGGGTTGACGCTTCACTGGAGGAAGCTTCTCTCTTCACAGTCTAGAATCAGGGTTTAAAAATAAAGAAAAATAAAGCTTGGTTCAAAATTAGTCTTGGTTCAAGACTCACTACGAAGAACACAAGACACAGTTTCCTGTGGGGGTTTTTTCTTCAGTTTTTTTAAGACTTCCAGAAAATTTCCTCTGCAAAACTGAGACCAAAGGGGTAAAAAATGTAAATGTGATGGTCCAACCTTGATCAATCATCTTAGGTACCCAACCCAGGAAAGCCACAGAGAGACTCAGGAGAGAGATAGCCACAGAAGCTACAAATGGGATCTGGCTAGAATGTGGGGAGTCACCAAGGCTGTGGACTCCTTTAGGACAGGGGTGACTCCCTTGACCCCATATCCTGAGCTTGGTATCATGTTTGGCTCAATGGATGGGTGGATGGGTAGATGGATGGACAGATGGGAGGTGGGGGTAATGACAGGTGATGAATGAATGGATGGATGGATGGATGGATGGATGGATTGATGGATAGTTGAAGGGTGGATGGGTGAGTGGGTGAATGAATGTATAAAGGAACAAACTGTGGTCTGAAACCTCCACCACTTGATCTGAAAGGAAATGCAGCCAAATGCTTACAATTTCAGATTTGGGACTCACGCAGACCCAGACCTAGACATGGGCCCTCACTCTGATCTCACTGGCAGGGTGACCTTAGGAAAGGGCTCAGACTGCTGAGCCCTACTCTATCATCCCCAGGATGGAAAAGATGATCCTGGTAGTTCCTGCCCCACAAAACTGAGATAATGTGGCAGCCTGAGAGCAGAGGGGCCCTGTGGGCATGTGAAGATTGTAATTAGCCAAACGAGAGTCGTCGGGTGAGGCAGTATTCCAAACAGTTGTCCTGGGGGAGAGGAAGCAGCCTCTGTGGGACCCAGGAGGGAGGCCAAGGCAAATTTGTGGAACAGAGGGAAGCAGGAATCTCGTCAACAGAAAAGGCAAACTCTTCAGCATCTGAGCCTCCCTGCAATGGAACAAGCCCTGTATAAGACAGTAAGCTCCCCTTTCCTTCACATATTCAAGGCCATGAATGGCCAACTGTGATGGGCTCCACAAATTCTCTGACACCCGTCCTGTTAGGTGTTGGGGTCCATATCCTCTTCTTCAATCTAGTGAGTACTGTGCCTTTTTGATCAGTAGAATAGAAAGAGATGACACTCTGTCCACTTCCAGAACCTCAGTTCTTCCTCTTCCTGTCTCTCAGAACATTGGCTCTTAGTGTTCTAGAGCCGCCATGCAAAAATTCCATCTACCCTCCAGGAGAGGTCCTGAGGCTACAAGGAGACATGAGCCAGCTTTCCTGTATCAGTGAGGCAAGCAAGCGAATGAAGACACCTTGGGCCTGCACAGCAGCCCATCAGCCAGCTGAGTCCCACTGAGGGACTCCAGTCAAAGCCACGTGGAGCAGAAGAACCAGCCTGCTGATCTCTGCCTGACCTCCAGACCCACAAGGTTATAAATCAGAATAAAGGGGTTGTTTTTTTATACCACTGAGCCCAGGACAGGGTATTTTGCAGTAATGGAGAACTGGTATACCGATTATTGTCAGAAATGCCATGGAGGGGAGTTCTGGCAAAGAGGAGGTGGTCTGTGTGGTCCATGAGACGCTGTGAAGCTGTATTGTGCAGCTGCAAGATCAACAGGGTCAGACCCTTTGAATTTCTCTCCCACTTTGGTTTGATAAAATCCAGAGTGAACAAACTGGGACATAGTCTGGAGACTGGAAATTCCAAATTAGTCAAATCAAAAATTTCATTTCGTTCCACTTTAAATGTACTCTTAAATGTCCGCTTTGGGAAGAAAAGAGGATGAGGGGGAAAAGCTAATACGAACTCTAACGATGAGACTTGTCCTTCTGTGGCGTCCAAGATGTCCAATGCCCAAGTTTTCCTTATTCATTCATTTCATCTAACAGATATTTACTGAGCTGAGCACCTGCTGTATGCCAGCTGTTCTGTGACGCAGGCTCTGGGGGGTGCATCAGTGAACACAGACAGACATAGTCATGTTCTCCTTGAACTTATTGTCTTACAGAGGACACATGCTAATGAAGAAGAAAAACTCACACATGAGTGTGTTAAGTGCTAACAGATGGTATGCTCTGCCAGTGTATGTTGGGGGAAGAGTCTAATCTGGAGGGTGGTGAGGAAAGGTTTTCCTAAAGAAGTGGTAGAATCTGAAGGAATCAGGAGTTAACCAGTCCAGGAGGGAAAGGAGCAGAGTCCAGGCAGACGCCATGGCCTGTGCAAAGGCCCTGGGGTTGATGGAAGGGGCCGGGGTGTGCTGAGGAAAGGCCAGGGTAACCGGAAGTTGGTTGACAAGGGCGAACATGGAGGGAGATAAGGCTCAAGAGGTTGGGGGAGCCAGAGCAATCAGGGCTTTACAGGCAACACAAAGGTTTTTAGTCTTTCTCCCGAGACTAACGGGAAGCCATGGAAGGGATTTAAATAATGGAGCACCATGCGCCTTGGCTTTTGAAAAGATCGCTCCAGTCGACTTTCTAACAACACCTTAAATAGCTGCTAAATGAAGGGCATCTTGCCTGTCAGCCAGTGCTGGAAGGGCCACAGAAACTGCCTCAGCCACAGCTCTCCTGTGTAGACCAGACAACAGATTCCCAAGCAGAGAGACCAGCGCCCGAGCCTGACCCCCACTTTCTGTCTCTGTTACCCTGGGAAAGTCCCTTCGTACATCTGGGCCTCAGTCTTCTTGCAGGGTAGAGGATAGAAAGGGAGACAAGAATGGCACAGAGGAAAAGCCTGACGAACATGCTTCAGCCATTGATCAAGGTCGACACCAACGGTGAGAAGTCATGGGGTCGGCACGCACTCTCGATATGATGTGAGAAGGGAATCTTTCTCCCAAAACCCGTAACCGTAGTCTCACTGTGACATAAGCACCAGACAAACCCAAACTGAGGGACATGCTACAGAACACTGGACCAGCACCCTGTAAAGCTGTCCAGGCCAGTCTGAGAAACTGTCACAGCCCAGAGGACCCCAAGGAGACATGACGACAAAAGTGTAGCGTGGGATCTTGACTAGGATCCTGGAGCAGAAAAACGACTCGAGGTAAACACCGAGGAAATCTGAATACAGTATGGACTTTAGCTAACAACAATGCACTAACATTGGTTCACTGGTTATACCAACTGTACCAGGTTCATGGAAGACATTAATAGCAGGGAAAAACTGGGTATGGGGTTTATGGGAACACTCCAGCTATCTTTGCAATTTTTCTCTAAATCTAAAACAGTTCTTAAAAATAAAGTTTACTATTTTTGTTTGATTTGGGTGCCTACACCCAATCTTGAGAGACTGATTCTGGCCTAGACAGAGCAGAAGGACTGGTCTTTCTTGAAGCTCAGCTTGCCCCAGGAGCCAGTTAGTGGCCACGCTCTACATGGTGCGTCCTCGGGAGAAAGTGCAGCCGCTCTGAGCGCGTACATGGACTGAGTCCCTCAGCACCAGGCCCACAGAGACCGTGAGCAGCCATCGGTCACAGTGCTGGGGATCCACAGGATTGGGATCCTTACCCCAGCTGGGAAAGCGGAGCTAGATGTTCTGAGGCTCCTGTCAATCACGAGATTCCATGGCTCTAGGAGGAAAAGACCACCAGGTTCAGGGAACCTGCGCTCTAGTGCAAGAAACGTGTCCTTCGCTTAGCGACATCTGGGCTCTAGTTTCCACATCTGCAGAGAGCGGGCTGGATTTGCATGCCCCAAGCCATGCCCCTCAAGCAGAGTGTCATGACAGGTCAGCACACAGCACCCCTCTCATGGGTGAGCAGCCGGACTTTGACCAAGGTTAAGTTTCATGTTTTGCTATAACGGTAATATGTTCTGTGGTAAGCATCAGAGGGCAATAAAGATTGAGGGCAGGAGCGCTGCATCCTGATGGCCGTGCCCTTGATTAATGAGCTGTGTGACCTTGAGCAAGCTGCTTAACCACTCTGTGCCTCAGTTTCTTACCAGCAAAAGCGGATTGATGACAATAATGACCTCACAGGGTTGTTATGCAAGTAGAGACAATACAGAAAATGCTCCCAAAACTGTTGCCCACGAGCCCGCAAGCTCCACTGGCCAGGACCCTACGTTTTTACTCGGTGATACAGACCAGGCTTGGCACATGGATAATTAGTCAACATCCATGGGACTCTCCAAATAATTAACCAAATACCGCGGTTCTGTAGTGGCATATGGTGGAATTTGCTACAAGACATAGAAAGGAGGCAAAGATGTTATTCCCTGGAACTTTGGAAGTCACCCTATGGTCAGTATGATAGACATTTATTTCCCCTACACACAAAATCCCCCCCAGAACCTTTGCAATCATTGGTATACTGAGTGAGCCAAAGTCTTGCTGTCCGATCCCTCTAGACTCAGAAAAGTCGCTCACGCTGGAAGCTTGCTCTCTGACTCAGGTTCAGACCACGGAGAAATGCATGTCATTGACCAAATGCTAATGACATTAAACACCATGACATTTGAGGTAAGTAGTTCTCACCTGATAAATGGTTCAGAGTGAGCACATGGAATGTGCATTACAGGAAGAACACAAGGGTCAGTTCCGGAACATTCCTACTACCTCAGAATTTCTAGCTTACCCACTCACCCATTTATTCATCTCATTGTTCATTCAACCAAATGAATAAACGTGCCAAAGAGTAAACTAGACACCTTGTCGGCAACCGTTAGATTGCGTTTTTATAGTAAGCACAGGGTTGTTTTTTTTAATATCTTTGGCATTTTGAAGCACTCCGATCTGAAATGAAACAGAAATTGGAAGCCTCATTGAAAAAGTAATTCCTTTCCTCCCACACAAATGAACACCATGAGCCTGATAACGTTGTTCAGATTTTCCAACTACAAATCACCTTTAGGTCAAGCCCAGGAACTCAGTGGAAGGTGAGGAAAATTTCTTAATTCACTACGCTAACGGTGGTTTTGAGTGGAACTATCTTCTTGACTGTGACAGCATCGCGGTTGAATTTTTACACCAGCAAAAGGAAGCACTGACTTTAACCTCAAAACGAGGAAGACCATAATAGTCACCAAAAAAATAAAAATAAAAGAAGCAATCTTCTAAACCAGAAAGCCCTAGCTGCTCTTCGCAGTCTGGCCCGGGAACATGTCAGGGATTTTTTCCAAGGAGAGTCACAACCCAGGGATGGCGGGGAGCTTGGCACACGGGGTAACCCGAGACGGGCAGGATGGAGAGAAGGAAGGCGCCAGTGAAGACGCAGCTGGCAGAAGCGAGTCAGGAGGAAGTGGCTTTGTGAGTCGTCGACCTCACAAGCAGGCTGAGAAGCAGAAACTTAACTATGCAGGGCACAGAGCTATTTTCATCCTTGGGTTTTTAACCCCGCGTCCCCAAACTACTCTGGGCAGCGTTGCTCCTACAGGACACTGTCAAGGCCCTGGACTCACCGAAATTTCAGGACTGAGAGGGAGGCAGGTCTGAGAAAGAGAGAGAAGGCTGCATGTGATGGCATGCCCCACTGTGGGACCTTGGCCGCATGAGACCCAATGGGCCTCAATTTCTTCATTGGCCCATTAAGGTTCTGTACAAGTTTCCTCCTGCTGCTGTAACGCATGACCACAGACTTAGAAGCTTGAAACGACACGCATTTATTCTTAGTCTGAAGGTCAGAAGCCTGACACAGTTCTCACTGGTGTCAGCAGGGCCGGTTCCCTCTGGAGGCACCAGGGCATATGCGTTTCTTTTTCTTTTCTTTCTTTCTTTTTTTAAATTTTATTTGTATTTATTTTTAGAGAGGGAGGAAGGAAGGGAGAGAGAGAGGGAGAGAAACATCAATGTGCGAGAGAAACATAGATCCATTACCTCTCCCACATTCCCAACTGGGGACCTGGCCTGCAACCGATATGCCCTGACTGGGAATCAAACTGGTGACCTTTCAGTTCACAGGCCAGCGCTCATTCTGTTGAGCCACACCAGCCAGGGCATCCATTTCCATATCTTTCCCGATTTCGAGAGACGCCGTATTCCTTAGCCCATGACCCCTTCCTCCATCTTCACAGCCAGCAAGGTAGCATCTTCTAGTCTCTCTCTGACCCTCCTGCCTCTTCCTTATTAGGATCCTTGTGAGGACACAGGAGGCCCCAGGCAATCCAGGATCGTTTCCCATCTCAAGGTCTTTAACCTATTCACATCTGGAGAGTTCCTTTTGCCATGAAGGTCACTTACTCACAGGTTCTTTCTGGGCGCTAGGTTATGGACATCTTGGGGGTCATTATCCTGTCTACCACAAGTTCCTTCTGTCTGGAACCATCTAAGAGTCTGAGTAAGAGGGGTGGGTCTCCTACAAAACTGGCTATGGGTTCAACAGTGGCGAATATTCACTGAGCTGTCCCTTTCTCCCCATTATGCAGTGTCCAATCTAATCTATCTGCATCCCCACGAGTTATGTCCCATCCTTCTCTCCCATCCACCGAGGAGGAGAGCAAGGCTTGCGGGGAAGAGTGGTAATTGACTGTCCACATTCACACTGAAGCGAATCTGCATCAAAATCGAATCTACATCTTGCCACAACCCGAGCCCTTGACCACATGGATGTATGGCCACCCTGGGGTCAGAGCAGGAATCACACTTACGTAGTCAAATCACGATGAGTCAAAGGCAGAAACCATGAGAATGACTATGAGTCCATAAGGAAAAGTCAGAAGGCCTGATGAAAGAGTGGGCAAGAGCTGAAACTTGCAGCACTTCACTGAAGAGCTTGTCTGATAAATAGACAAGGAGCCCATATCCACTAGCCATCAGAGAAATGCCAAGTAAAACCCAAATGAGACATCGTGATGCCCACCAGAATGGCTACCATGTAAAGACTGAAAGCGCCAAGTGCTGGTGAGGAAATGAAGCTTCAGAAACGCTCTCACTCCATCGGGAGTGTGGGAGACTGGGAGACAGCAAGAGTCAGGCTGCACAAGTTCACGCCTGTGGCTCAGGACCCCGAAAGCGTGCACGTGGACCGGAACACTGACACAGGACCATCAGTGGCAGCCAAAACTGGAGACAAACCAAGCACCCATGCACAGAGGATGGAACGATCATGATGTACTCACACCAAAGAATGCAATACAGCCACAGAAATGAATGCATGCCCCCCACGGCACACAACCGCAGGGTGACACCACATACATGAGGAGTGAGGGAAGTCACACACAAAGGAACACGTGTGTATGATCCTACAAGTGCGACATCCCCAAAGCAGATGTGTGTTAAGGGGCTGCTACTTGGTAGGGAAGCGTAAAGAAAAGCAGAGAGGTGGTTACCCTAAAAGTCAAGAGAGTGCTGTTCTGCCGGCGGACACCTTCCCCCTTGGGCACAGGTACCTGAGGTCGGGAGCCAGTGAGCCCAGGGAGCAGAGGGCGGATGGACCCTGGGTCTGCTCTGCATCCCCCAAGGTCCTTTCACAAAACAAAATGCCAGATGGAGGAGGGTTGGGGGGCATAGATGAAAAAGGAGAAGGAATGAAGGTAATACTGTAACTACTATGTATGGTGTCAGGTGGGCACTGGCATGGTTGATCACTTCATGAGTTATATGTCTAATCACTGTGTTGTATACCTGAAACTAAGATACTATGGTATGTCAAATCTAACGGACACACTTTTTTCAATTTTAAACATCTGACCCCATTTGCCAGGTGAGGAAGCTGAGGGTCAGAGCGGTCATGCTATCACAAGTGTGGTAGGGGCAGGCAGATCGTGCTGCCCACCCCCAGCCTTTCCTGACCTGGGCAGTGGGCAGCGTCTGAAGGAGTGGCCGCTACTGATGCCTGAGAGGGAGGGAAGTGCTCTCAGCTAATGTCACACTCAGGAAATGAAAGGCACACTTCCAGGAATTACCGGTTTCAGAACGGAGTTCCAGAACTGCCAGAATCCCACACCTTCGCCAAGACTTCCGAAAAAGCAGGCTCACCTGGAGTACAACTCTGTCGCGACTGGAAGTCTTGCAGCTCTGACTGGCCCAGGCAAGTGCAGCTGTTTGGAATCTGTTGTTTTCCACAATGGCAGCCCATGTACAAAGGCCCTGGCTGCCTGCAGAGACCTGCAGTTCAGCCCCCATCTGCAAACTTGGGGGCATCTCACGCCCATCTGCCACTCACACCGAGCCCAGTTTGCAGGCCCCAGACCAAGACATCTCCCCAGTGGCAATCCCTCCATCTTCCTTCCCCATCAGGGCTCCAACAACAACCCCTACACACACACTCTCAGCGCCCTCTGTCTCCATCCCCTCAGCCCCAGTGTCCTTGTCACAGCCTACCACGTGGCTCATACAGTGTCTTAGGAAACATGGTTCCTACATTTGCTTATTCATCAGAAACAATTTTGTTGAGCAAAGACTAAATGTGAAAATTTAACAGTAAGACAAACACTCTCCCACTGGGAAGATGAATGAAACGTTGTCAGGGACAAGACAGCAAATACTTTAGGCTTTAGTGGTCACGTGATCTCTTTCCGACTACTCGGTTCTGTCACTATAACACAAAAGCAGCCGCAGACAATATGTAAATGAGTGAGCATAGCTGCATTCCAATAAAACTTTATTGACAATCATAGGCGGCAAGCCAGGTTTGCCAGATTTGCTGACGCCTGGTCTAAGGGAACCAGAAGAGACAGCACAGGAAGTGGGACTGTCAAAGGTGGTGGTACCCAAAGGGACAAGGGGAGGGAGTGGGTATTAGAGGTCCGGCAGAGTCCGCAGCCTTGGGAGGAACATAGGTGACTCAGAGAGACTGCGCAAGAAAACCGGGGTGTAAGCAGCCCTGACCTCTCTCCCTTCCCTCCCTCTGACCTCCTACAGGGGCTCCCACTGTGTGAGCTCTGCCGGAAGCCACAGAGGCCAGGGGAGCCTGTCCGTGGTCCATGGAGGTCAGTCTCCCAGGGAGCAAGCAGGGAGGTTATTGAGGACAATGAAGACATGGAGTGTGACAAGCTTGGAACAATCTCTGCTCAAGTATAATAGATACCCAACTGTTCTAAACTCCCTCCATGGACAGGCCTCTTTGAAAATCTCTTGGCACCCTTTGTTCAGTTCCACGCCCACTAGGCAGCCGCCCAAATCGCTGCCCATGACACCTGCCCGCAGGGAGAGGCTGACCCCAACTCTACCTCGGGTGCTAGGCTGCGTTCTCCCATCATCACGTCATTAGAATGACGTCACTATCATCATCCTGACAGCTGACATTTCTCCAGCATTCACTGTGTGTACGTGCTCCAGGGGTGTCCAACCCGCGGCCAGTGGGCCACATGCAGCCCAGGATGGCTATGAGCGCGGCGCAACACAAAACCGCAAATTTACTTAAAACCTTTTTTTTTTTGCTCGTCAGTTTTCATTAGTGTTTGTGTAACATTTAATGTGTGGCCTAGGACAACTCTTCTTCCAGTGTGGCCGAGACGCCAAAAGGCTGGACACCCCTGGAAGCACTTGGCATAAATGACCTCATTTAATCCTCTTAACTACCCCAGGAGGTCAGGGCAATTAATCCTCACAGCATCCATGTGACAGAGGAATAACGGATAATATAGAGCCAAGGATACTGAAATTTGGAGAGGGAAACCATGTCCCCAGTGTCCCACAGCAAATCACTCAGCGACCTAGTCAAGCTTTGCTCCCAGGTCGCGCTGACTTCCCAGCGCGCATATCTGCCCTTTCCTTTGGCCCATACTGGAGCGTGGTAAGAATTCAGACACTTTTCCCAACGCGTCCCCCCTTTCTCCTTCTCCTCTCCGAACAAGACCCGCCCCTGCCCTCTAGACCTGCCTTTGGACCACTGAGTCTGCTGCCCAGCTCCCCCAGGGGTCCCGGCCTCTGTCCTGTCTGGCCCAGTGATGCAATAGCTCCAGCCAGCCTTGCAGTTGAAATATCCTGAAATGTATAGTAGACCAGGCCATCTGCTTCCTCCAGACATTGCCTTCTGCCTCTACTGGGTCCCAGAGCAAACGTGCATGAGCACCGAAGCAACAGTCACTTTATTTCTGGGCTCAGGATTTCTAACTGGCTGGATTGCTCAATACCTCGTTTCAGATGGAGGGAGCGGGGAGGAGGGCCAAAGGAAGGCTTTGAGGGTGCTGCCAGAAGGGAGAGGCCGGATGGAGAGGTAACGTCCGAGTCTGCTAGAGGCACCGTGATTTTTCCCCCCCAAAAGCTCAAGGAAACAGGCAGGGCCCCTCCCTCTCAAGTTTCTCTGAGAGATTTTTAGTTTCAAGATTCTTTATTCTTTCTGTCTCCCTGTGGTCCTTATGATTTATTAAGAGGTGAAGGAGGGGATGACTACTTGGTACCAGGCACTTGATATATGTGTATAATCCTTATAAAGCCAGGAGCCACGGGGCTCTGTCTCAGAAATGTCTCTCTTGATAAAAACTTAGCTCCACAACCAGATGTACTTTCAGATTAGCTCAAATCCCTTATTTTCATATCTTAAGGACCAGGAGATAGCTCACACAGCCAACCCGTCGCAGTGTTTGTGAAAAGCCTTTTCCTCTCCTATACACCAGCATTCATATCCTAAAACTCCCTCGATACTGTCTTCCCTTTCCTGGCCCCCTCGCCCTTTCTTTATCCTATATATTAACTTTCTTTCCAGCAAATAAAACAATTCATCTAGGAAGGGAGGGGAAGGCAAAAGACTGAGCATATGATTGGAGTTTTCCCTTTGGAAGACTGGAAGGAGGGCAGAGATCCGTAAACAGGCCCACAATAATTCTGCTGCGAGACTTCTTCAGTTCATTTAACCTCCCAGGAACCCCAAGAAATCACTCCATTTTTTCACTTTTTATCAGAAGAAGCGGAAGGGAAGGGAACGGACATGTCTTGAGCACCTGTTCTGTGCCAGGCAGCTTTAAATACACTGCTTCCTGTAGCCCTTTATTCCTCTGTGTCCTGGGGTGGCCCTTCCCACCAAGCGCCACTTTCACCGCCAGGGAGAACCCTGAGCGGCACACATTCACCTGCCGCTCACCCGGCAGCAAATGTCAGCCGAGCACCACTACACGCCAGGCGCTCGTTTGAGGGCTGGGATCAGAGTGGTAACAGGGCAGATGGTTCTTACCCTGCACAAGAGCAGACAATAAATAAAAAAGGACAATGTAATGATTTAACAGTGACATTATAATTGCAGTAGTCACCCCTGTACCCACAACTTCCCTTTCTGTGGTTTCAGTTACCTGCAGTCTACCATGATCTGAAAATATTAAATGGAAAATTCCAGAAATAAACAATTCGTAAGTATTAAATTGTGCACTGCTCTGAGTAGCGTGGTGAAACCTCTCTGTGCCCGACTTCGTCCTGCCCAGGACGTGAGTCATCCCTTTCTCCAGCGTATCCACACTGTATATGTCACCCGCCCGTTGCCTCTTAGTAGCCATCTCAGTTATCAGAGAGAGGTCACACTCACATAACTTTTATCATAGTATGTTATTATAATTGTTCTATTGTGTCAGTTATTGTTGTTAATCTCTTACTGTGCCTAATTTATACATTAAACTTTGTCATAAAATGTATGTGTAGGAAAACACCTGTATGTGTAAGATTTGGTGCTATCCAAGGTTTCGGACACCCACTGGGCATCTTGGAACTTATCCCTAAGGATAGCAGGGGACTACTGTATTAATTTATTTACACAATTAAAATTTACATAATTACAATATAAGTCATTTAATAATTATATAATCAATTAAATTTTAATATAATTCTAAAGCTAAATAATTATAATGAAAGGTAACCAAATAATTGCATAAGTATATAATGTATCATGTTATTAAATATTTAATAACTAACAATTATTAAATAATTGTATAATTAATTATTTAGTTATAAATAATTATTTTAAATTAATTATGTATAAGATGGCAATATTTTATAATAAAGTAATTTAATAACATAAATAATAAATACCATACAGGTTTTTTTTAGTACTTACTCTATGCCAGGTACTGTTTTAAACTCTTTATACTTATTCGGCCATTTAATCCCCACAATAGGAAATATTATCACCTTCGTGTTACAGATAAGGAAAGTGAGGAACAGAAAGTTTAAGTGACTTTTTTCAAGGACACACAGCAAATAAACAGTGAGCTGGAACTCAAACCGCGGGCTCTTAGGGTCTGGAGGCTGCTCTCTGGAGCTACGCCTTCTCCCCCACGAGAATCGTGACAACACTGTAGGGAGCAGATGACTGCCCACTGTGGCTGAGGCTTTTCTGGCCACCAGAGCCCACTGCTCCTGCGCACAAGGCAGGCCAAAAGTACCAAGTAATGAATGCCCTCCAGGAGGCTTTTTAAAAGCCCTCACCCCACGGCTGGTGGAGAGAAGAGTATGAACACTGCACTCCCTCGTCCCTGGGGGCTGGCTCTGCCGGCTGTGACTCAGCGTGTCCCAGAGTCCAGCAGGACCCCACTCCAGCAGCCACGGCACCACCAGCTGGATGATGCACCTTCACCGGCTCACCCCCTTCCCCTGCCAGCCTTTCTTCACTTGCCTCATAGACTGGGAATCCTTGTCCTGGCAATGCCTCTGGGGGAATCCAAACCAGGACCACGCAGGGCTTCTCAGTAATAACAGTTCATGTTAATAAGTTCCCGATTTTTTGCCAAGCACCATTCTAAGCTGTTTTAATATGCCAATTCACTTAATCCTCACAAGAAGCCTACAGATAGGGAAACTGAGACGTGGAGGATTTTATTGCTAACTTGCTCTCTTTCGCTCAGCTACAGGTGAGTTCAACCTGGGCCCCACAATCACCGCAACCAATAGTGTTATCTTTCAGAACTTTGGTAGCGCCCTGGCCAGGTGGCTCAGTTGGTTAGAGCATTGTCCCATACACCAAAAGGTTGCAGGTTCGATCCCTGGTCAGGGCACATACCCAGATTGCAGATTCAATTCACAGTCGGGGAACATACCAGAGGCAACCAGTTTGCGCGTGCGCGCGCGCGCGTGTGTGTGTGTGTGTGTGTGTGTGTGTGTGTGTGTGTCTCAAATCAGTGAATGTGTCTTCAGGTGAGGATTGAAAAAAGAATTCTCTTTGGAAGAGCCATAGATTTAGTGATGGGAGGAGGGAAAGGTGGCCATCTCACCCTGAGGATTAATGAACAGAAGGATGAAAGGAAACAGGAGAACTTCGTAAGGGGCTCTCGCCACAGCAACCAAAGTTAACCCCGTCTGGAAAGCTCCCTGTATGCTCCATCTTCACCCTTGGTGGGAGGGGGAGACTTTTCACACAGTAACATGTAAGAGTCATGCCCTGAGAGGGAATCAATACTCTCAAGAAAAGGGTTACATTCTGAAGAAAGTAAATGTCCACATCATGGTCCCAAGTTGGAGTGAGGAAAAGGTCTACCTGTCTGAGACTCAAGGATTCAGGGCAGAAAGGAGACAGAAGTTCCAGGGAGAGGGCAGAAGACTTTTAAAAGGTATGTGGGATGAGTCACAAAGGAGAAAATGCATCTGGGCCCCCGTGGCAGTTTTAAAACATGCTGTAAATTCCTAGACACTCCTGTCATCAGAAGGCAGGGTCTCTGCCTGTTCTGAATCTGGGCAGCCTTGTGACTGCTTCAACCAATACAGTGTGGCAAATATGATGATAAATGGAGTTTAAGGCCTGGTCAGAAATAGCCTTTCAGCCTCCCCTTTGTTCATCAGTCTTCCCCAAGGTCGCCATATTGTGAGGAAGCCCAAACTGCATGAAGAGACCACGTGTCAACATTCCAGCTGTTCCTGGCCTTCCAAACCCCCCGACCCACTCACCAGGCCTATGGATGAAAAGGCCTTCAGGTGATCCCACCCCCAGGCACTCAAGTCACTCTCAGCTGTTCACATTTTCCCAGGTAAGTCTGCAGACCTTGTGGAACAGAGAAAAGCCAACACCACTGTACCCTGTCTGAATTCTGACTCACAAAATCCATGAGCAAAATAAAACATTTTTATGCCACTAAGTTTGGGGATAGTTTGTTACACAATGAGATGAGTGAGGCCATCCCCACCTGGCAGACTCCATCTAGACTGAAAGACAGGCCAATGAGAGCAGAAAAGAAATATGTTCACTTAGGCACCACTCATCCATCGACACATTGTAAGGCATAACATCGCAGCAAATAAATTTGGGAAACATTGGATTAAATGAGTTTCTGGCCACGAGCAAGAGCTCTTAAAACGTCCTTGTAGAATGCACATCCAAGAGGGAGGTACAGCTTATGAGTGGGTCAAGATGTTTGCTGCTTCCTTCCTACTTTTAGTAAAAGCAGCCAGTCTTTCCACTGAGAAGCCACCCTTCCCCCATTCTCCACCCACTAAGCTGTCACAATTACAGTCATTAATTATAGATCGTTCTTTAGAAAGAATTTCTAAATATTTCTGAGTAATCAAGTTGCAAAACTTTCTATTATGGAGGTTCTGAATCACTCCCAAGAATAAGTTCCCACAATTGTTTCTTTGTGGAGAAGATCTTCCCCATTGCACACCACGATGCCTGCCCTGCAGCAGGATTCTCCCAGGATTCCCAGAGCCCAGAAGGGCCTGTGGATGCTTACCCCTTGGGGTCATCATCTCAACCCATCTGGACATTGCTGAGGAAAACAAAAACTCTGCATTCCAGATGTATTTTGCTAAAGTTAGTGCACTAAGTGGAACTCAGAAACCGATTGTTGAAACATCTTAATTTCTTTAAATGTTTTAAAT
Organism: Mormoops blainvillei; assembly: GCA_004026545.1. Classification (NCBI taxonomy): domain Eukaryota; kingdom Metazoa; phylum Chordata; class Mammalia; order Chiroptera; family Mormoopidae; genus Mormoops; species Mormoops blainvillei. Next base: position 148,301 of record PVJD01002510.1, on the reverse strand, counting down.
TACGAAGAGTGAAGGCTGTTTGTTTTCCAGAATGTCTTATTAGCCCATTCCCACTAGCTTCCCCTCTGGTACCAGAGAAGAGTCAACATCTCAAAAGCTAGTTCACATCCATGGTCCTAACAGCATTTTCTAGAACTTCTAGTTACTCCTAGAGGCATCTTGTCCCTGAATTCCCTCCTCGGCCTAAAAGGTAGCTGCAAGAAGTTGAGCGGGAAGAATCTGTCAGCTGCCTGCATGAGGGTGTTGAGCTCTGGGGAGAGACAGACTTTACCAAGTTGGCCCTAAATCCACAGGACAGGTGAACCCACAGGCTTGCTTACAAAAACAAAATTCCTATCAGCAGCATGTGGGGACGAACGTGACTCACGGCAAAGATTTCTAGAAAAGTCAGCGATTTGCCCAGCTGCCACCTTTTCCACATGGCCAGAATGCTTCAGCACAGCAGCAAGATCTTGCCAGAAAGCCTCTCAGACTAAGCTGTCCCCTGGGCACAAATGGCCCACAGTCACGCATGGACACGTGCCTCAGTTTCCTCACCTATAAGCTGAGAATAAGAACAGCCCCACTCCCACTGGGTTCATCTGATGCTAGAGAGATAATGCCCGTTGCCACAGGGACAAGTGTGTTGAGTTGGCGTCTCCACCTGGGTTGGCTGCAGCCTGTGCCTCCCTGGAATTGATCAGTTGTCCTGGGTTGTTCAACAGGCACGTCCCAGTAAACTGGGAACCCACTCCAGGTTTGCCAAACTGGGTCACTCGTGTCCCCACTCAGCTCCTAGGACCTAGCACAACAAGCATGTGTATGAATGGCAGCCCCATCACAGGTGGTTGACCCAGTCCCAGTGGCCCTCCTATAAATCGTTTCCAGCAGCTTCCAGTATAGTGCTGTCAATGCCAAACTCCTGTCTTCTCCACACTTTCCATGCAGAAGCCCAAACAGACCCTCAGGTTCTAACAACAACCTGGTGTGCCCCACATTCTCTCCAGGAATTGCTGTATGATCTGTAAGTCTCCATAACTATATTTCTGGGTATGAGTAAAAAACTAACAAGCAAAAAATTCTTAAAGTCCCAGTGTGGTGGTATTATTCTTAATTCCCCCTTTAAAGTACCTAGAATCTGGTGAAAATGATAAAATATTTAACAGTGACTTTAAAAAAAAAACAAAGCACACATGAGCTTTAAAAAAGAGCACTTTATTTTAATAATGAATAAAGGAGATCAATATATTTTTTAAATGCATACAAAAATAAATATTCATTCAGCATATTAAAGACGTGTGCTTTAACATTCATTTGAGCTACAGACTAAAGCAAATTTGCTGTCTTACAAAATTTCAGAAAGCCATTCTGTTATCCTTAAAAATGTAATGCTCACTTTGTTAGCCAAAGGAGAAAAGCCACCTCACTGGAGTTCTCCCACAGTCTCATGTCAACTCAGACGCACAGAAAGGCCCTGTCGTTACTAAGTCTGGCAGCACCTGCGGCACCGCCCTCACAGCAGGGACAAGGGAAAGGACGCCGGCGCCCCTGGGCTTTTCAGACCCTGTCAGAGGCTACTGTGGTCGCAAGGCCGCTAGCCTGGCTGAGCGGCGGCGATCCGTCCCCCAAATCCCAATTCCTTCTCCCATTTCTCAAAATGAGGGCTGACAGGTGAGCCCCCTTCTTGCCCTTTCATTGTGAGATTCTGAGTCACGGGTGGGGGTGACCGGGCTGTGTGATAAGGGAAAAGAATACAGAGAAGATTCTTCTCCCAACCCCGCAAACCTGCCTGGTGGTCTACACCCATGGTGGGATGGACTCAGCCCGATCAACAAACTCCACAGTGGGGGAGGTGCTCGGCACACACCGTGGGTGCCAATCTCTGCCAGTCCCAGTGCACCACACAGGACACGCAGACAAATAAGAGGCACGCCAATCTAGCAAAATACGCTTATTTAGGGGGAAAAATGTTCACATGCTTTTTAATCCTGAGAGTAGCCGTGGAGATGCAGTGCACTGCATGCTGGAGGGTCAGTGAGCTGGCGTGAACTACCCTGGTCCTTACGCCAAGCCCTTAAGCCAAGCCATTGTTCTCGGTCTTCTGCCCCTGGCTCTTGATTAGCATCATGATTTAGGATAAGCATTTTGACACATTTGGGGTGATAAATGCATCTTATTTGCTAGTAAATAGGGTAAGTTCTTCCACGGGCAAAACTGAGACTTCACCACTGGAATCGCACTAGATGACTCTGTCGAAGAACTCGGCGTGTAGTGGGGCCATCCAGAACCTCAGGGAGTGGCGAGGATGGAGGAAGGCATACTCCCTGCCTGCCCCATGACCAGCATAGTGGTGACAGATTAGCACGTGTTGATCTGTGTTCACCCAATGCCCTCGAGCCCCACCTACACACTCAACGCCATGGGCACAATCGAAAGGCTCGCACAACCCATAGTTATTTTTTGAACTTGTGGTTTATAGCCTACCCACTTGATAAAAGAGTTTAAAACAGGACAATTAAAATTACAACTATTTTTTTTTAAAACAGGGCAAAAGCATTTAGAAAGAAGAAAACAGAGAGGTATGGGGATGACAGTTACAAAAATGAAAAGATAAATTTATCTAACCTTGCTGGCAACAAAGCGCCACAGGGGAAATTTTCCTTGTCTGAAGATGGAAACACATCAGTTCACTTGGTGATGGATACGCTCCTCTAGCACCAAATTCTGGGAAGACTATACATTCTCCAAAGAAGCCAAAAGTTTTGCTTTCACTCATTAAAGGGAGACTGGTATCTAAGTATTTTTAAATCTTCCTAACATGCTTAAAAGCAAAAAGACACTTCACATTGAATCCTCCACATTAAATCATAAACCTACCTAGCTCTAACAAAAGATAAAGATAAAAGCAGCTTTGATCTTCTCCAAATTTCTTTGGAGATGTCAATTATACCAAAATGCTGAAAGGATCGTGGCAACTAATGGTAATTAGGGGGACACACGGCAAGTAAATGTTCTAATCAGAGGTTCTAGTTATGGCCTCCAGGCCAGTTGGGGTGAGTCTCCATGCTCGGTCTGAACAGAGCCCTCGGGGATGCCCTTACTAAATTAAGAGCAGAGGTAGGCGTCCCACCCCGGGCCAGAGGGATCTGCATCCTTAAATAATTACAACAGTAATTGTAATAAAGAAATGTGAGGTGTGGGCGGGGTGGGGTGCCCGAGAGAGAGACTTAAACTGTGATCTGTTGGTTTTCTCTGAAAAAGGGTCTCTGGTGGGAAGCACAGATATCTGGAAACATCCGGAAGACCTGGTCTGGCTGGGGCTCCTCGGGAGCCTGCATCATGGACCCAGCACCGCAGCTCTTCCCAGCTTCTTCCACCAGTTGCCGGACGTAGAGCTGCTCAATCTGGAGGGATGGTGTACAAGGTCAGAGATGAAGGTGGGAAGTGAGGTGGGTCATCTTTTGACCCTAGCCAGACTCTTTGATGACCCCAGTCCAAAGCTAGCATTTAGAACCCCCTCAAGAGTCCTGAATGAATGAACCCAGAATAGGAAGACGCAAAGAAAGGATGAGCGGTATTCCTACAAAGTCTCTTATATATGCTTTCTCAATATTGTCCCAGTCTGGCTAGCCAGTGTCCAGAATTCCACTATTAGAACTTCATTCCTTTGGTTAGAGTTACATAAGCACTTGCAAAACCGTAAGCTGTCACTTAGACCTTAAGGCAAGGTGGAATCTTTCTGGAAAGGAGGTTTTGATTTTGAAAAACCAGCCAAACTGAAAAATAAAAATAAAAGGGGGTGGGGCAGGGAGGACACATAGATTGTGAGTTCTAGAACATGAGAAGATAATTCAGAGGTGGGAAGAATCCACTTCTGCCACTTGAAGGTCTCACCCAGGCCTGCTTCTGCACACAAGTAGAGTACCCCAGTCCTTGCTGCCTGTTCCGCGGTCCAAGGGTAAACTGGGTCCTGATGTGCAGGCCCGGAAATCTAGCCACAAGCCCTAAACATCCATGCTCTTACCTGCACAAGAATGAGTTTGGAGCGCAAAGGAGTCATATCCGGAAACTCCTCTCCGAAGCACAGCAACACCCTGCTGTCGGGAAGCCGACTCTGGTTGTTATAGAAGTGCTGCAGCTCTGAAAAAACACAAAGGGGAAGAGGCGGGTGTTTGCAGCTCCTCGGTGCAGCTCACATCTGAGCTCACACCTGAGCCCACACAGGCCACCTCGCCCACCTTCCCAGGACCCCTTCTCCAGGAAGCCTCTAGGAATTCTCAGGCCAGGTGGCAGCAGAGATGTGACACTAGCTCCTGGTTGTGACAGGGAGATAAGCAGAGAGCTTTCGAGGCACAGAGAAGGGTTCCTGCCTGATTGATTTCAGACGCCCTGGCCTTCTGAAAGGGACAGACACACGGTGGGATCCTAATTATATGCCTCACGAATGAGAAGAGCTGATGTGCAGCTCTGCTGCGTGTGGGTGTTGTCCCGAGAACTCCGCGTTTACAAGGTCAGCACACGCTAAACCCTCGGGGCCTGGCCAAGATGCAAATTCTGACCCCACAGGCATAATGGAAAGAAATGCATCCTAACCAGCACCTGGGGTGGAGGTACAGGGGCCATACCAGCACCGCAAGGTGCTAAGTTCCTCAATTCTCCCAACAGCTCTGCGAAGAAGGTACCGTACTGCACCTCCCCGTCTATATGCAGGGACATTCGGGCACAGAGAGGTCCTCCAGGGTCCCTCAGTAAAAAAGGCCAGAGCAGGGTTCAAATGCGGGGGATACCCTGCTGCAGCTGTGCCTTTTGCCCCCACACGTCCCCACGGGGACTGCGGGAGGCAAATGGCCCTGGGAAGGAGGCATGATCTTTAAGGTTCGGGCAACAAGGTGACAGTGGTACACACCTCGGAAGAACTGGCTGGTGTCGAAGACCTTGACCACCTCATCGCGCTCCAGCTTGTTGGGCCGGTCCTTGCACAGCACTGCGTTGCCACTGTAGAACACACGGCCCTGGCACAGCCGCTTGACCAGCACGCCCTGCCGGCTACTGTGCAGTAGCACACCTCGCTCCAGGTGCCCAAACAGCTTCCGGGTCACCTGCCTCTGCCGCTCGCTGGGGATGGTGTCTGCCGGCGGAAAGCGCACCAGCTCCAGGCCCTCGGGCCCGTACATCTTGGCGCCGGGCAGTCCTGGCTGGCTCAGAGACAGGCGGCAGCCCTCAGGGCAGGTGGTGGTGGTCTGGCCTACCAGCTTGCCCCCATAGTAGAAGCTGATGACCATCTGGGAGAATGCTGTGGCAAAGAGGGGGACAGGTCAGGCACTGATGGGAAGGGGGCTCCTTCCTGTGCAAATGCCCGGGGCTTTTCTCTCTCTCAGACTGGGGGCTTAATTTCTTGTGTGTCCAGGACCGTTCTGGTGTTCTGGAAAGTTCATGCACCCCTTCTAGAAATAACGATTTTGTAAACATGAATAAGCACACAGAACTACTAAGGAAACCAGTGATTCCAAATATAGAAACTGCTACAGTGTTCTCTGTGCTTCTGGGAAGGGCTGAAGGCTGACTCAATTTACCAGTCACCCTGAGAGTGAGGAGGTTTTGACAACTTAATTTCTCAGGAAACTAGCTCCACCTTGTAGGCACTGCTGTAACACTGTTTTATATATATATATAAAACAAATTCTTAATTTATATAAACATTAAAAAATAAATTCTTAATTTGAAATCCAAATTAAGGGCACCTCAAGGGAACTGTGAATTCATCAAGGAAAAGATTACATCTTTATTTTCACTAAACCTCGAATTCAGATCTAGCATTTCCTTGCACTCTGCTGCAGGCCACAGACTACATTGCTCTAGAGCAGATACAGCTACATATCTAGGCTAACACTGCATAATACAGGGACGTATGCGCTCTCCGTCTCTGATGGCCTAAGAACCAATAAAGCCCCACTTCGGTGCTGATGCAATCTTTAACACCGAAGCCTGGCAACCCCCTTTTTAACACAGGGGCAGGTGTCGGGGCTCTAAGCCTTGGGTGGACGGTAATATCTGGGTAGAATTTCTAACCAGTATATCTGGTTTTCAGTGAATGTGCTCTGACCTCTGACTTACAGTAAGTAACACTGGCTCTCCTTTTCCAGGCAATGACAGATGGCCCCCATTTAAAATAAATTTAAGTTTTAAAATGTAAGATGTAGAGAAAACTAGGATATTAATAACAGTCCAGGGGCTACCCAGATATGAAGACCAATTGCGAAGGCGGGGCTCAGCTGCCTGAAGCGTGGGAACCTCTAAACTGAGACAGGAGGAAAGACAACAGCTAAATTCAGGGCCACTCCTAGAGAAATCCGCATTTTAATAGCTCTGAACTCTAAGAATTACATGCACTTTTAAGACCAGTGCGGGGCTGAGCCCTGGAGCCACATAAGCTGTGAGCCAGAGCCCACGGTGCTGCCTGGACTGGTGCGGTGCTCACCTGCACAACTGTCATGGGTGGCCTTGTGCGTGGCCACCCGCCTCAGCCGGGTCAGTGCTACTGTGCCCTTACAATTCCTTGGGCCCTCCCACCGGGCTTTGCTCAAGAAACACTTGCTCAGTTAAATACCGAGAAGTCCCCCCACTGTCCACAGGCTCCACTTTCTCCCATGTTGGAGTTAAATGGCATTCTAGAATCATGCAGGGTCAGGAATCAGGGCTGCAAGTGCTCCCGTCCAACTCATTTATTTGACATTTGGGGAAATTAAGGCCCGGGTGGGGTCACCCAGCAGGTCGGTGGTAGTACCAGCATCTGACCCCACGTCTCATTAATCCCCATTCACCATCCTCCCACCTCCAAGTCTGCAACGTCCGCATCGCCTCAGGACCTGACACATTCCACTTCCTTCACTCCAAAACAATTCTGAACTTTGTCCCAAATGAATGCATCACTCCAGGAGACTCTGTCACCACTCTGCCCCTTTGCTGTGTCATCGCTGTGGCCTTATTTCACACTAGTGCCTGTCGACCATGTGAACTGACTGCATCAGAAGGAGCAGCAGACAAGGTGTTCCAGAGAGGCCCAGATGGGGCTGTCCCAGTGACCGCAAAGCCAGGGGACAGCTTAGGCTCAGAGAAGGTTCAAGCTAGGAGGGCTTGAGCCGTGACTTGCCGCACCCAACCGGTGAGCGGTGGAGACCAACGGAGCAGAGAAGCCTCTCAGCGAGGGCATCCAGGGACTCAGTCCAGCCCTTTGCAATTCTAAGAGCTCTGCTGCGACCCAGTCCTGCTCCTGTTACACCCACCCGCCCACCAAGACGGCCCTGCCAGGGGACAGTCTGACCAAGGCAGCAGCAGGGCGCACATTCCGGAGCTCACGTCCTGGTGCATTCCCCCAGCTGTGTGACCTGGGGCAGCAGCTCCCCCACTCTGTGCCTCAGTTTCCCTCTTAACAAAGTGGAGATAATAATACATCCACTTCAGTGGACGGCTATAAGGACTGGGTGAGCTTGCATTTGACTTAGCACATGTCAGTAGCATATAAGCAGCTATTACATAAGTTGGGTAATGTTACGAAAGATTAGCTGAATAGATGAGGCTCCTGAAACTATAAGCTGTGGTCCCTGGTCTACACACACATCCAAAGGGCTGTTCCAGGTGCTTCGGACCTATTAGCACATTTCATCCCCACAACATCCCCATGAGGTGGAAACTCTTAACAATTATACCCACTTTCCAGGTGAGAAAACTGAGTCATAGGTTAAGGTGTTTGTGGTCAATGGCACAATTGCTAATTGGGGCCTGGGCGCACTCCCTCCTCAGCAGGCTGGCTCCACATCTGTGTTCTTAAGCACCTAGCCACACTGTCAGTTTCAAATATCACCATTCACCCCAATTATTTCAAATACATACAGCTGAGAGCACAGACAGGCAGCCACAGCACATGTTTGGATCCACCAGCACAGTGGGGCATTGTTAATGGGAATTTGCTGCCAACTTTTTATATGGGAAAATTTCACCTAAGTATCCAGACCATTGGTTCCTCTAGAAAAACGGAAAAATTAAGCCTGGCTGGGTCTGCAAGTCCACAGGGCAGGAACCACCACAAGCATCCCAGGGGAGTGCGGGTCCCCCTGCTTTGCCACAGTCTCTGTCACTCCCTATTGTCTTTCACTCATTATATTACCTGCCCCTGCGGGGTTAAGAATTGAGGACCCCTGACAACTTATTTACATGGGGAAAGGAGTTGTGTGAACTGAACGGAGGTACCAAAGCCCACGGCTTCTAGCAGAATGCTGTAGCATTTTCATGGCACGAGGCAGTGGCTGAGAGCAGCTCTACTAGCTGCGTGCTGAGACAGCTCTAGAGTAGCTTGAGGAAGCTTCTCCCTCAGACCTTGTCTTCTCACCCAGACACTGCAGTCCGGCGCCTGGATACTCTCCTGCCCCCAGAAAGCACCGGTCAGCAGACTCCCTGGGTCACAGCCCAGAGCTAAGCGGGTCAAAGGCGCAGTCCCATGACTCAGGGCCTCCAGGAGCTGGGCCTCCAGCAAGCATGGCGCAGCCCAGTGTAAATCTAAAAGCAGACTTGCCCGGGCTCGGACTCGGACTCGGCAACCCTGCCTACCAGCTGTGTCATCTTGGATGAGCCTCAGTTTACTGCTCTGTGAAGCCAGAGTTACAACAGTCTCCAGTTCACAGGGCTGCTATGCGGTAGGTAAGAGCCCGATGAACAGGAGCACTGTTTGCTTTAAAATGTCCTTGCCTCAGTGACAGCCTGCTTCTACCACCCGAAACACTCATCCCATGGGGGCCTCGGTCAAAACCCTTCTCTCGGAGGCCCGTTTCCTCCTCTGCGCCAGGCCTCGGATCCCAGCCCTGAAGCTTGTGGTCCATCTTGATGAGTCAGACTGTTCCCTTCTCACAGCGCCCGGCAGCTGCTGAGGAAAACGCCAGCTTCCTTTGCTCTGAAGATGCCATCAGTGAGCCTGAATGTAAACTCCAGGGGCCACTGGTGGAAACACAGCCTGAGTCCCCAGCATAATTAGACAACAGCGTGGCACAAAGGCCGCCTCTCTCTGCTGGAGGCAGAAGCAGAGAGGGGACAGCCTGGGGCCACACCCCAGCTCTGCAGCCCGCCAGTTATGGAACCAGGGGTCTCTGAACTGGTGCAGTGGGAATAATAACAGCAGCTGCCGAGGGTCATGGGAAGCAATAATGAGATTAGACCATGAAAGCCTCACCGATGGTCCTGGACCAGTTAGCATGCAGCACTGTCAGCCACCGGTATCACCGCCACCATCCCGCCGTCACCACCATCACCACCATCACTATCAACAGTATTACCGCCACTGTCGTTATTAGTATTGCTACTGTTATAAACGTAGGTGTGGGAGACACTAAAAGAAACTGATGGCAGTGACACCCACTGACCGATATGTCCCTACCAGAAAGTTTTAACAGCGCTCTGCGACACCCTCACAACACCCCCATGGGGTGGCTGTGACTGCTGTTCCTATTTCACAGATGAGAAGACTGAGGTTCCGAGTGGTTCAATTACTCTGCCTGGGGTCACGCGAGAGGGGCAGAGCTGGGCCTCGAGTGTGTCTGTCCCCACACTCTCCCTGTAAAGAGCTCTTGGGGTACATTTGTTGGTCCAATCCAAGAGGAGGCTCCGAAAGGCCAGCCACTTGCTCACTCCCAAACCAAACGGTAAAAAGGAGGCATCACGCGCCCGACCTCCAGCACCAGATCATGCTTGTCCAGGGGCCCTGAAGAACCCACACAGGCCCTTCGAGTTTTGTCTTCAAAGAGCGTCCCCCACCTCGCCCGGTTCAGAGCATGCCGTACCTGCGTGGTGCGCGTCGTAGGCGGCGAACCCTGTCACCGGGGGCAGGCCTGGTGGAGAAAGAGAAGCGGGTCAGACGCAGCCAGGCCCAGCCGTGAGCACAGAAGCAGCCCAAAGGTTTCCCCTCCACAAGTTTCTTCAAAAGCCGCGCATGGCGTGCTCCCGGGGCCCTGCCACAGGCTTCCGCTGAATTCGGTGTTCTTCCCTCTCCGTGGGGCGACCCATGTTTCATACACGCAGAGAACCAACCCTCAGCCCAACCAGTGTGGAGGGGGGACTTCCTCTGTGCTGTGGTGTGTCTGACCATGTGTCAGTGTGACATTGTGGGGCCACATTTCCTTCCCCACTGAAGACCTGCTCCCAAAATACTGCTGGACTGCACGCCCGCCCTCCAAGGCTTGTCTCGAAGGAAGCCCGGGTCCAGGCTTTCCAGAGGTGCTGCCTAGCACAGGGACAGGGGACTCCCCCCAGGCCCTGATTTGGTAGCACCCCACACCCTGACAAGCTTTGAGGCCCACTAGGCCAGCTATCACCTCCTGGTCTCCCACAGCGGGCCATGGGGGAGAGGCCAAGGGAGGGAGCAAAGGCACTCATGCTCCCGGATGAAGGGTCATTTTAAGCAGTGGTGGGGCAGGCAGTCATCAGAAGCTAATGAGAGGGTGAATGGTTCGTTTAGTTCCAAAACCCTATAGGGCCGGTCCCAGGGTCTCCATTTTTCAGATGAGTAAACTGAGCCTCATATAAGATATGCAACTTTCATCAGGGGATTCAAACCCAAGGCTCTGAGTGAGCAATGGTCATTCCTGACCTCTCCTGCTCTCCAGCCGCTCTGGGCTGTGCTTGGCTCTGAGGGCTCCCTGATGTCTGAGGAAACTGGGTGGTGGACGGAACAGACCTAACATGGCCCAGAGCTGTGAATCCCCTCTGGCCTTAGAAAAGTTCACTGACTCCCTCCCCTCCAAGCTTCCCAGGGGTAGGAGGGCGGGGAAGGGGGGCGGGAAGTGGACACCTCCTATGGGAAGGACGGGTACAGCTTCCTGGGGGGCAGTGGCCAATGGGCCTAAGGGCGTGGCTCTGGGTGGCCTCAAGGGCCAGCTCTCTGGGCCCAGTTACCTTCTATAAAACATAACAGTACCCGGCGCCCACCCCATCCCAGCTGCTGCAAGCCTGAAACCATTCCAACAAGCTCAGCCCCAGCACCACTCGCAACGGGCTCTGGGCTCCCATCCTCACCTGCGCTGGGCTGCTGCATCCACCAGTCTGGGAGGAGCTGACTCCTGCAGGCCTCGGGCGGCGATGGGCTCCTTTTGACCATCCCCATGTACTCATCCACAGAAGGCTGCGGGCCAGGGACAAGAGAGAAGACAGTGCAGTCACCAGGCTTCCAAAGCAGGCCCCCAGTCTTGTAAAGACGAATGGTTTACACTTAGCTAAAGCCACATTGTCACCTTTAGCTCATAAGACAAAAGGGAAGTTTTACTTTGCACCTTGAAAGATCCAAGACAATCCAGGGGGCTTAGCAATCAAGCCACGTGACTGAATTACTAGCCTCTTCAGGGCCCCTAAAAAGTTTATTGCCTTTTTACGTGAAACTGCCCATTGCAAGCTCTGGGACATCAACACACCCTGACACTGAACAGACTCTTGAACAGATGCTGCCATGCTTTTAGAGAATCTCACTGAACATGCCATGTCTTGATTTTCCATCTCTGACCCATTTCTTAACAGAGTCGATAAATCCAGTTAGGAAATGTTTTTGAAATCTGCTTTTCCTGTGATCCCGGTGCACCAATCCAATTCTCTCACTCTCTGAGCTGAGTCGGCAGGAAAGCCTCATATGCAACATGGACATTGTCGGAGACACGAAGTCAGGAATCCAGTGGGTCTGCTGCCAAAGACCACCCAGAAAAAACAGCTTCCACGTGCAGAAAAGTCAGGTAGCTTAGAGTAGATTATATTTTGTTATCTGCATTTTCTGACCACCAGGCTACTCCCGCGGATCCTAGCATTGCTGCGTGAATTAAGGATTTATATAGCACCGACACCACCTCTGGCAAGGGCTCTATGGGGTCCTTTTAGCTATGCAATGTCCACCTTGTAATAGCCACAAAAAGCATAGTTAAAAGGCTAAAGGCAGAAGAAAATGATATCCAAATAGCTAAAACTGGTACAAAACCCACTGCCCAAGACCCCATTAAGCCTTTACTCGTAGCCTGTTAACTATGACTTTACATACAATTCTCACAAGCTTGGTGAGACAGATTTCCAACCATCAAGGACGAAAAGCTGTGTGCTGGAAGACAGGCAGCCCACCAGCTATGAGCCCAGGGCAATAATCATGCCATAGGGACAAGCCCAAGCAGGAAGGAACATTTATGTTCTGTTCACTGCAGGCTGCTAAGAAGGCAGGAAAACACACCATGCACCACAAAAGACTGCGGCCATTCAGAATGTTCAGACAGGAGAGTCTAGAGCCTGAGGGCACATCGCTGACGCTGACGCAAAGCGAGCAGCTCAGCCCCAGCCCTCGGGATTAAGGAGGCGACACCAGGTCGAAGGGATGACCAGTTGGCAGAGGCTGGCCTCAAACAGGTGGCCCAATCCTCTATCTCTGTCAGGGTGGAGACGAGGTTTGCTGGCACAGCCCGAGGCCCTGGACACCTTAGCAGGATGAGACCGATATCGCTGCTCACTGAAACACGCGGCTTCTGCTGTCAGGCCAGACTTCCAGAAATGCTATCCCCACTCACCTCCTTAATCAGCTCATCAATTTCAGAGTGGCCGCACTCCATCTCGGTGACTTCATTCGCACAGCCAGGCGTTGCCATGCCTAATTTGCCTATGGAAAAGCAGACAAACATGATAAAATGTGACCATAGCACAGACACGTCATCACAGCAATCACTGAGGCCATTATCAGTGGTGATTTTTTTCTTTTAAATGCTGAGTTGAAGGAAATAAAAGTCAGTAAGTGTCTTCCCTGGTTTGGGAAAGGCCTAGAAATTATTTTCCCATGCTTCGTCGGTCATCTGATCAGCAGAATCAAAAGAGAGAAGTTGGGTGTTGTTGTTTCTAACACTTAGAGGACAAAGGCAGCACTTTGGTCTCTTCCTTCTGTTTACTGGGATCTACAATGAACTCATATCAAAGATCCTCTACATCCTGACTGGTGTGGTTCAGCCGGTTAGGCATCACCCAGCAAAGCAAAAGGTTGCCAGTTCAATTCCTGGTCAGGGCACATGCCTGGGTTGTGAGTTCAATCCCCAGTCAAGGTGCATGCAAAAGGCAACTGATCAATGTTTCTCTCCCTCTCTTTCTCCCTCCCTTCCCCTCTCTCTAAAAATGAATAAATAAAATCTTTTTAAAAAGTATCCTTCACACCAGGCATTTTCCACCATATGGAGGTTAAATTTACGAGCTGGGCATTTGAAGACACTCAAAGGTTGCCTAGTAAAATGTGTTTGCAGGTTACAGTCAGTCAGTCTCTCTCTCTCTCTCTCTCTCTCTCTCTCTCTCTCTCCCTTTTAAGTTAATTGGCAGGAAATCTCTTTTTGGCCTTTCCAAATATACACATGCGCATCCGTACACACACACCACGCACATGCACGGCACACCACAAATACCGGCCCATGCCTAGGTCGAACGCGCCTGCATCCGGAATCACAAAACGTGCATGAGCATTCCCACAGCAGGCGCTCTGGATCCGGCAGTTTCTTCCTCGCTCTTATGCCGCTTCCCCAGCCAGAAACTCACCTCATTAAGTGTATCTGTGAGGCGTATTATAACCCACAAACACTCATCTGCTGGAATTCATTAGTCCCAATGATCTATAGAGTTGGCTTATTGTTTCATCCTCACCAAATCTGGATTCCATTTTGATAGATTCAAGAATTCACTTAGAAGCTGTTGATGGGGGAAGTAGGGGACAGGTGGGGCACCTCCCATGTAGCTTGCAAACCACTGAAGTACAGAGGGGAATGGGTCCATGTAGGCACTATGCAAATGCAATGTTTCTTTGCCCCCCTGAGAACCTGCTTCTTTAACATCCACCCTTGCAGGTGATGCTGGCTGCACTCCATGCTATAAACAAGTTAGGGTCACCTGTCAGTTCAAGCTTGGCTGATCCTGGGGGTAGGGAAATAAGAGAAACTTCTCTATTCCTTCAAATCACAATTTACTTTGTGATGACACAGAAAGTATCCAAAAACTGGGAAATAAGGCAGAAAGATGGCTGTTTGGCCTTTCCAAACCATTCCAGGGGATTACTTAAGAGGTTTCCCCTAAGGATTATCTGATTTTCCAGGGCAAGGTCAGTTTGTTTGACTTAATACTGACTATCGATTAGGCTTCAGGCTCAGTAAACCCAGGTGTTAATTTATAGTCAATTAAGCTACAAATGGTCAGTAGAAAAGAAAACAGCTAAACTATGGTTATACTGCCAGGTCAGATGCTCATCGGGTCAGCTCAGCCTTCTGTCCTTCACTGACCATGTACACCAATGTGTCATTGTCTGTCAAACAATCTTTGTCACCGTGTGGGTTCCCTCATGAATTAATGACTCAAATAACTCTGACTCAGGTTCACTATATATTTGTTAGGGTCGCAATTTTAACCTTTTAAAAATTATACATCAACATTTTTCACCTTCCCACAGTGCAAAGAGCCCAAACTCAGAACTTCTGCATAGCCCTAAATAGTTGTTGAGGGTTCTATTCCTTTCAGGCGTTACCGGACTACTAATAGACTTCTTCAGAGGCGAAAAGGATGCTGTGCCAATATCCTAATTGCTACATCTAATGGCTAAGAAAATCAATGTGTTAACAGAATGTTTTAAACCCAGAGATGGCAAATAGATTGTATCTCATGGGCCAGCTCCGACTCATAGCAGCTGCATGGGACACTACTTTGAAAAGGTCCTGAGGCCAGATCTAAGCTCCATACATCCTGATTGATTAGTGATGTCTGCCTGGAGCAGGGGATCAAGGTCTTGGGGTATGTGCAGCAGTGTTTGCTATCCCTGCTTTAAATTCTTCACACATGCTTTCCTGGGATTTTAGAGTGGGAAGAAGCTTCAGGAATTAGCACACCCTGAGCTCCCAAACAATGACCAGGATCTAGCAATCTACTGAGTTATAGCAGTGAAACTAACAGCACCACCATCCGCAAATTCACTCAAGACCTCCCCCCTCTGCCCTAATCACCCATCCCTTCTTTGTCCCGCTGATTTTTTCCCTAGCCTCCGCTGAGGCATGCTAAAAAACAAAAGGAACTCCTTTCATACTGCCAGAGGATCTCTGCTCCTGCCCAGCCTCGTCCCTGAGCCCCAAGGATGTCCTGCTATGCACAATCTCCCCACCCTTTCCTCCTGTCAGATCCGCCTCTCACTCAACTGGAAGCTGCCACTTGGTCAGTGGGTGAGGTCAGTGGAGAGAGATCTCCGTATCTGCTTACCCAAAGGAGAGACTAGTTTGTTTATCTAAAACCACTCGCCCCAGACCCTGTGGGTGACGGTTTGCACCCCAGGCCCAGTCTCCCCCTTGGCAGCTGCAAGCTGGGTAGCCTTTGTTGGACTGAGTGCCCATCAAGGATAGTTACATTTTTGCTCTTCCTCTGGGACGATGCGGTAAACTTTGTATGGCTCAGAAATGTCCAGCTGGGACCGGTCTGTCACTTCCTCAAAATCTGGACTCTTGTTCAAGGCACAGCGTAGCCTGGTCTTCCACGTGGCTGGTTCAGCTTTGTCCCCTTCCTTAAATTTCCCTTTAAAAACTGCCCAGGCCTGAAGAAAGAGAAAGCAGCATGTGAAACACACAGTCAGCCCCTGGACCACAGATCTCCGCAGCCACAGGAGGACCAGCACATTCTCACCCTCCCGAAAGTCACTTTATGGCCAACAACCCTCATTCAAGGAATTTCAGGGCTCGGAGACCTCCATCCAACCACTTTCTTCAACAAATGTAAAAAGACCCAGGCCAGGAAGGGGTCCCTCAAGATCTCCCAACTGAGCTGAAATTGGAACTCAGCCCAAGGCTCCTCCCCCACACAAACCCTTCCCTGGACCAAAGAGCCAGGAGGTCAAGCAGCACAAGGAGGAAGTAAGTGCACTTGGTTTCACTAGAATGTTCAAAACAAAGAACAATTTGTTTTTTTTTTTCCTTTAATCAACCCCTAGCATGAAAATTTAGCATGAAAAGGAAACATTTGCAAAAATTCTGAGTGTGGTCATCCACTGCCCTGCTACTTTTAATAGAAATTTTGTTTTGCATTTTAGCATTTATTCTAACCTTCCCCCCATTTCCCCAGGGCACTGTTTAAAATGCAATGAAATGTCTTCCCTCTCTGTTGGTTTTTTTAATTCACAGTTCTATCTTCTGACCTCTCTAAACCTTAGACTCTGAACTAGGAAGGAACAGAGATTCAAAGCTGGACACTTAATGTCAACATGTAGGATGGGGCATCATTAAAAAAAAATCAAACATGTGAATGGGCATAGTTTTAATTTCAAAATTGGAATACAATACACGTCAATTAGGAGGTCATCACTGTCGGGTGAAAGTAACCTTTGGCGTTCTGCGTAATCAGACACATCTTCCAACATAAAAGAATACCAGACCGAGAGGAAATTCTCAACCCCACTCAGGAAGCCTCAATTCCAAGGGGTAACTTTCCCAGGTGACCTTGTCTGGGATTAAATGCCAGCCATCCTGACTTCCAATCTGGTGGATTTCCACTGCAGCAAGAGTTCTCCAGCTTAATTCCAACCCCCTGGGAGCTCATGAAATGCAGAGTCCTAGGCCTGTCCCTCAAGATTCTCATTCATTGGTGGGGGTTAAGTCTGCGAACCTGCATCTTTAGCCAGCATCCCAGTAATTCTGACTTATGTGGCCAGGAGACCACAATCCCAGAAACCCCAAAGCCCCCCTACAAATCACAGTTCCTAAAATAGTCTTGATTTTTTTTCTCCTCGTAGAAGACATGATCTCATAGTTCACTGCTAACATGCCCTCCTCTGTTGACACCCAGAGCTCAGATTTTGCATCTCTACCCAAGGCAAAGAAACTGTTAGAACATTCCTACTACTGGGCGTGTGTGGTCACTTCCTTTCCTGAAGTAGATGAAAAACTCCCCGTAATATGTTTAAAAGTAAGTGGTTTTCAATTCTTTTCTAACTCTTTTTCTATCACTTACTAACTGCATCACAGATCATGCGTGGATTTTTTTTTCAGAGAAATTTAAGCGCAAACTATGTACACACTGAACAATAATTTCAAATATTTACTACATTAAATCAGAGTGTCTCTACCCCAGCACTATTGAGATCTGGGATCAGGTCAGTCTGTGTGTGGCTGGATGCCTAGCAGTATCCCTGGCCTCCACCCACTAGATGCCATTAGGACCCCTATCCCCCATTGTGACAACCAAAAATGTCTCCAGACATTGCCAAGTGTCCCCAGGGAGGTAAAATGATCTCACACACACACACACACACACACGAGAACCACTCAGCTAATCCACGTTACAAACGGACCTTGATGAGCATGGATTTGGAGACGTTAGGGCCAGTTGGTACTTACCTGGAACTGTCATAGTCACTGGTTCATCAAGGTTCACATTCTCCCCATGAAGACAGCCAGGACATCATAGCACAAAGCAGGGCCCATGGGTAGCAAGTGCCCTGGGCTGGCATCAGATACCCCACTTCCAGCCTACACTGAGTCCTTTTGGGGGTTCTCAGGCTGGCTCTAAAACATCACTCAGCTGGATGATCTGTCAAGACCCTGGAGCTAACCTTAGACAGAAGAGGGTGATTCTGAGTCCCACCAACAGCAGCTACCATGGAAGCAGCTAGCAGCCCCCACCGTAACCTACGCCTTCCGTCCCAAGGTGCTCTGCGCTCCTCAGCAGCCAGCATTAATCCAGGAAAGCAAACTTTTCCTCATTTACCATTATGGTCTCATCTTGTAGTTGAAAAATCAAATGCTATTTTTTTCTCAAAGGCCTGCTAAATTTGAAATCTGTGCTACTAAGTAACTTCTAACTCATTTAAGACTATGACAATGCCTGGTCAGTGACAGAACCACCAATGAATCAAAACGCCCCACCTTAATTGATCACCGCCCTGCTCCCCCGCCTTATGAAAAGGAGGCAAAATACAGTTTTAAAAATAAGTATGAGCTTCTAACAGGGCCTCATCAGTATACTCAGGGATGGTACAAATTGAGCTAAATGTCTTTTTCAATCTCCCATCTCTGGTCTACACCGTGAAGCTGACCTCGGAATGGCACCTGTGGGCAAGGAAGGAGTCTCTGGTATAAGAAGGTGTTTAAGGTCCACTCACTAAGGCAAGAAAACACACTACTGTTTTCTTAACTCATACATTTTTAAAAGGTTTTAACTGTAATAGCATACTCAATAAAATATACCAAAAAAAATTGGAAAACAAACAAACAAAAAGATCCACTTACTAAAGCAAGAAAACACACTATTATTTTTCTTAACTCATAAATTTTCAAAAGGTTTACTTGGAATGTGTGAAACAAAAAGGTGCTTGACTTCACTAAGGAATCCCTGGGATGGTTCTATCTAACCCAAGCCTGTCTACTGACTTCTTCCGACAGCAGACGCCGTGGGTGGGCACTGCATAGCCACACCCCTCAGAGGATGGAGTCAGCTAGTGCAACTCAAGGAAGCACCAGGTGGCTTCTTCCCATCTGTATTTCACCATCCCGCGCTGTCACCCTCCCAGGGCCGCCCCCTCTGGGTGGGCGCCCATGTCTCCCTCCCGCCCCCATTCCTGCTGAGATTGTACACTCGTTTCAGATTGCCACATGAGTGACTGCGTAATCAACGGAAACATTGGGAATCTTGCACATTTTTCTCAACACTGTTGAAACGGCCATGAACAACATTGCATAAGATGTATAAATCTGGGGCTTTATTTCATTACCCCCAGAGCATAGGTTGAAGCAGCGAGCAGTGAGAAGGGAGAGGACGTGACCCTCTACCAGCAAGCCACAAGCCAGGGCTATGAGGCCTACTGGTCCAGCCTCTCCTTCTGACCCTCCTGCTGACGAGGTCCTACTGATAGACAGCCTGCATCCATGCCCTCAGCACCCTACATTTCTGCCTAAATCTGTTCACCCTGGCCCTGATCAGCTCCCAGAGGGGTTCTCACGGTGGCAGGGAAGAGCGCCGGGAGACGCCTCCCTGGGAGGCATCTGGCAATGTCAAATGCATTTTTGGTTGTCACATTTGGGGGGACAGGTGCTGCTGGCATCCAGTCAATCGAGGTCGGGATGCTGCTGAATGTCCTATAGTGCAAAGGACAGCCCCACACAAGGAGCGATCTGGCCCGAGACGTCAACCACGCCAAGGTTAAGGAGCCCTGGCTTACGGCCATCTGTAATCTAGAGCTCCCAGCATGGACCTCAGGCACTGTTTGAATTTAGCTGCAGTCATCCCCAAAAGTAGTTCATCATAATGTTAAGGGTAAGAAACCTCTACAAGAGAGGACTCCACACTCCTCCAAGAATGAGAAAGGAGGCAACTAGCAGCTCAAACATCTGGCAGAGTCCTGGCTCCTGACCTGGGCTCCTGGATGGAAAAAATCTGCTGGACATTCAGGCCACATGGGGCCTCTTGAAGGTGACTGCAAAACACACACACGTGCCCACTCTTCTTGGAGAGGGCCAGTCACTGGCATCAGATTCTCAAAGAGATCTGCGACCCTGAGTGACAGATTCGACAAAACTGCTATAAGGTGTAGCCCCACTGCAAATGTCAGACAGAGACCTGAAGGAAGTTAACGCCTCATAAGCCAACCCTGACCTCCTTACCCTCCAGTCGGAGGCGAAGGTATAATCTTTTGTCATTTTTGATTTTTTGTGTCAAAAGACAGTCATCCCTGGATAAGAGTCGTGTTGCACTGAGGTCCCGCAGGGCTTGGTGCCGCTCATTCATCCAAGGTCTGGGGTCTGACTCTGGCCCTTCACAGCGCAGCCTCCCTGCTCCTCCTCTACGCCTGCTCACTCTCCCTGGCCCCGACCCCCAGATGCCCACAGAACTAGCACACACAGCAGCGGTTTGCAGCCCGGCCTCTGAGTCAGACCACCTGTGGTGCAGTGCACCTGTCCGCAAAAATGGAAGCCAGGGTTAACCCTGACTCAGGGCCCCAGACCCCTCAGGGAGCAGACGCTGCACTTCTTCTGGGGCCTGCACTTCTTGGAAAAGCCCACAGGAGACTGATGATCTGCTGGGCTGCAGAGCTGCACTGCCCCGGCTCCCGGCTCCTCTGCCTGAATCAAGGTGTAATGGCAAGAAACCTCTGTTTATCAGTACTGCTAGGGGTTGGGAGCACGGGCTCGGGGTTCGGCTGCCTGAGTTCGAGTGCCAGCTCCGTCCTCCAAGAGCTGGGAAATCTTAGGCAAGTCACTCCTCCTCTCAGTGCTTCTACAAAACAAGGACAAGGACAGAGCCTCCTGCAGAAGACTATGTGACAGAAAAACGCAAACCCAGTGGGGCCCAGCCTGCCACAGAGCAAACTCTCAGTCAACATTGGCGGTCACCGTGCAAATGGCAGAACCAAACAGTAAGTCCCTTGATGCTTGGGGTACTCACTGTTCTCAAGGAAAGCCAGACTGTTTGTAGACACCTGCTGCAGGACATCCCCTATGACCCAGCCCAGAAGTAATGGCAGCTGGTGTCTCTCTCACCGAGCTGACCCCACATTGCCAAACAGAAGTAATAACTGCAAGAATGAAGTGTCCTCAATTCATTGAAAAAAATGCCGCCAATATACGATTGACCCCACTGTGATTAAATCATATAATAGATGTAAAATCACCAAGTGTGTTTTTTTCTAAGATACATTCTGCACTCAGTCAATGTTTGTTTTTAAAAATTAGATTAATTTTCAAGAAAATAAGAAAACTGTCACTCCACACTTCCACCAGCCGGTGAGGGAAGACAGAAACTACACTCATGGTCAGGGGAGGGAAGTCCAGTCTTTACCTTGAAAATGGAGGCATCCACTTCCTGATTATAATCTTGTTTGCCAGCGTGTTTCCAGGGGATCCGGAACATGCTCTTCTCATCGTTTTCCCAAATCAGCCCTGGGTACATGTTGCTGTCGATTTGTTCAATAAGCCACTGCCGGAGTCGCCGGCCTCCATTCCGGTCACACATCCTTGGAAAGAAAAAAACATATTCTAAGACATTACAAATATTGTCTCATTCATCACAGCACCCCAGGTACTTAACAGCCAAGAAATGCTAGGAGGAAAATCAGAGGGCGAAATGCAGGCGCCCGCTGAGGGGAACCCACAGGTCCAGGAACTCCAGGCCACCTGCGGTTCGAAGACAATGCCTGCCTGCAGGATCTCCGACGGCCCAAATGAAAACTGAAAGCTCCCCAGAGGCTCTGCAGCTGCTGGCACCCAGATGTCGGCCCCGCCTACGGTTCTGGCTGTCCCCTTTCAGGCACATCTAATGGCATCATTCCATTTTCAGCATGAGATAAGGAAAAATCACTTTTACATTTTCAGGTCCTTTCAATGAGCACCCAGCACTCTAAAAGCCAGTCCCATTACTTGATGCCCAGTTTGACCAGTGTTTGTGAGCAAACAGGACAGCTGTGATCGCCAAGAAAGAGGAAAGTCTCAGGCTGTCCTTCTATGGCAGTGATTTTCAACCAGGATGCCACGGCACCCTGGTGCGCCACAAGATTTTTTTAAACCATGCGGTACCTGACTATGTAGTCAGGGGTACTGACCTCTTTTCCTTTAGGCTGCCAAATTTAAAAATTACAACAGCCAACACAACAATAGCTGAATGAATCAAACTTGTACCTATTTTATTTGTCAGGTCGGCAAAAAATACATTTTTGGGTGTGCCGCAGAATTTTAGTAGTCTGTGTGTGCCATAAGATGAAAAGGTTGAAAATCGCTGCTCTAGATTGTTCCTTCACAGTTGGTTTAGGGGTGACAGCATGAGTTTGGGTAGGACAGAGCTGGGGTACCACTCAAATTCTGCCATCTTTGAGCTGGGTGACCTGGGAGCATCACTTAATTCCGAAGTGTCAGCTACACTGGTTGAAACACTGGGACAATTATCACTACTTAGCATCATTGTAATGAGGGCTCAGACAATGCGTATAAAGCATCTAGGACAGTGCCTGGACCTTTGAAGATTTTCTCTAAATAAGAGATGTTGCCCTGGCTCATCAATCAGTGAACCGAGTGCTGGCCTACAAACCAAAGGGTCGCTGGTTTGATACCCAGTCAGGGCACATGCCTGGGTTGCGGGCCAGGTCCCCAGTAGGGGGTGCGCAAGAAGCAACCACACATTGATGTTTCTCTCCCTCTCTTTCTCTCTCCCTTCCCCTCTCTCTAAAAATAAATAAATAAAATCTTTAAAAAAAACAAAAACAGATGTTATTATTATTCCAACTTTCCACCTCCAGAACTCTTACGACCAACTGAGAGATAGCAGACAAGCATGAGGAAATCAACTGTGGTCACAGACAAAGTTAGCCTGGGTAGACTCCTCTAGAATGTACCAAAATCGGGGGACCTCACCATCCTGGGGCGCCCCAAGCCATAAGAACATTCCTGCCACAGCAAGCAGCTGTCCCAACAGCACAGAGAAAAAGAGAAGGCGACCATGCCATATCAACTCACAGCCCACACTTACAAGAACAGGGGTGGAAATCCCCTAGGCAGTTGGACAGACGCCCACCCAAAAAAAAAAAAAAAAGATAGCATTTCTACTCTTCTCATAAAAATGTGACCTCTTTGGGCAGACATGTCTGAAACAATCAGCAGTGACAAGACATAACATGCTCAAGAATATGGTCACATCCAGAGCAACACTGGTCCATAAAGCAAGAAGAGGGTGTTACGAAAACTCCAGCTACCCTGCAGGTGGCTCTAGGGTCAGGCAGGGCAGCCAGGTCCTGGGGAGAAAGAGGTAAGGTCTCGTGAGCGCCAAATGTAACCTTTTCATCCAATAACCCCAGCTGCCTAGTTGCGGATTTAAAAGGAGTGAAGCGTGTGAAATACGGATTGGATTTCGATTTGAAAGCTATAGACTCCAGCGAAGGCTGATCTCTAACTAGACCTTGGTTAAGTCACTTGACCCTGTCTCTGAGGCTCTCCTCACCTGCAAAGTAAATGGATCTCAAGTGTCCCAGAATTCTGAAACAGTCCCTTGTGTTTATAAATATGGGACAGATTTGGGAGGACCACCTAAGGAGAGGAATAAAATGACACCACCAAGCTCCCCCCAGGAAATAGCTTGGCAAGGTAGAGATTCCAATGGGTCTTTCCTGTTGAAAAGGCAGAAGACTCCCCTCCCTTGAGGAAGGAGCTGTGTGGGGGAGAAGGAGAGGGGACCAGAACCCAAAAGAAAGCCAGCGTCTGTGGATCTGTCAATTAAAGGACAGGTTCCTGCTCATTAGCGTTTTGCTCACCTCCTTAGTACAAGATTCATAAACTAGGAGCATCCTGAAATGAAAAGCATTATTGTGTCTGTATGGGTTTTTTTTTTAGAAATTGATCAACACCTTCTCATTGGGACTTTTAATGGATTCAAAACCCCAAAACTGTTAAAGCCAACTGTCTTGATGATTTACAAAGAAAGAAAAAAGTAAAAGAGACGGCATTAAGAGGAAGAGTAAATCATAGAATATAAAAGCTGGAAAAACTTTAGAAATCATCTAATCCAGCCCCTCTTTGTTAAAAAAATGAAAAAACTGAGGCCCAGAAAGCCACCCCAATCCCCAGACACCCAGCAGGGGGTTCTTATTTTACTCTCTCTGCAGGAAAAAACCATGGTTAAGTTATAAGAGCTCATAACATGGACAGCACCACCTGAATTTTCAATGAGATCACCCACGAGATTCTAAGCGGCATTAAAAGTCTAAGATTCTAATACAATGAAAATCCATAATTATCTCTTAAAAACTACCAAATTAATTCCACCAAATGCTGAGCCAGGAAAAGTTTATAAGCCCAGTCACATGCTTATAAGTTCCTCTTCCTTGATTTTTAGGTAATAATTCTCTTTATGGATCAAGTCCTATCTGAACCTAATCTGCACCCTATAAATGAGTCCGGGGGTCAGGTTTCCCAGGAAGCAGGTGATAAGAGTCCAGGATGTGCCAAAGAGGTGGCACGGAACTCACCTTCTCCTACACCTCTCAGGGCCGCTGGGAATTTGCCCTGGCCAACGCAAGCCCCCATCGACAGAGACCCAAAAGCATCAAAGCCGTTTCTCCCTGTGGTCCCAGTCCTGCTAGAATGACTAAACTACCCCTAATTCTTTTCATGGGAGAACCTGCCACAATCCAAAAGGTCACTCTCAGAACCATCCTTTAAGGATCGGCTCCTCATTTAGGTTTAAAAAATTGTGTTATACATTCTGCCCCCTCCCCTATGTTAGGGGAATAGTTTAAAATCCTGGAAAATTCGGTCTCTACATTGACGAAGCACTTCATAGCTCTGGGTAAGTAACCTATCTCACCTTAGTTTATGTTCCTTTGTCTTTTACACCAAAATGTCTTGTTAGTTGTGACCCCACACAGACTTCTTTGCCAAGGCTATGATGGAAGCAAAGGACTTCAAACCCCACTCAGAAATCCTAATTGTCATCGATCAGAATTAAAAAAATCCAGTCTGCCCCGTTCACAAGCTAACCCACACAAGCACTGCTGGTTAGTGGGCAGTTTCACAGTAATGACCCTCCAAGTATTATCCCATGTAGGGGGGTTTGAGTGGGACAGGAAGGAGGTCTTATAATAAAGGGTAAATATGTCCCTTCATAAAATGTGCCATTCGAAAGTAGTCCATGCAAACCGGATTTTAAGGAAAATAATATTTTTTTCAAAGCCTCAGCCAATCTTTAGTGGTAGTCAGACACTGCTCAACAACTTGGACCTTTCGTTTAAATTCCGGAGAAAGAGAAGGGTGGGAGAAAACAGAGGGGGTGCTGCGGTGGCGCCGGCCCCCGAGTCGGGCGGCAGCCGCCCTCGCCCGCCCGCCGGCCCACCGGCCCGCCCCGGCCTCCTACCCGCCGCCGTGCGCAGCCGGCCTGCCGCCCGCCTTCGGTGTAGCCGTCCGCGTTCCCACGCTTGCCGCCGCGCTCGGGAGTTGCGGCCTCGAGCGCCGGCGCCGGTGCCTGTTTAAGGGTGGGGCGTGTCCGGCGAGCCCTGCGCGGGTCGTTCCGCCAATGGTCGCGGGAACGTCGCCAGAGCCACCCAATGGGCGTGGCCCGCCTGGCTGGCCTTCTTCCGAGAAATCACTTTGGTGAAAGTACACGGCGACTTACAGGTCCCGGCGTCTTCCGGGGTCTGCGCCGAGGGTCCGGGGGCGGCGCGGGACCTTCGCGCCCGCTGGAATTCCCGAGGGGCCGCGGGGGCGTCCGCCGGCCCAGGTCAGGGTCAGAGGGGATAGCGGATGTCTGAGACGCAGGTCAAGTCGCTGCCTGGCTGTCAGGGCGGAGGCGGGGGGTCAGATTCTGGAGATCAGGACTGTGGGGTGGATTATGGGTGTTAAATGTCAAAAAGTCGGGTCGGAGGTGGAGGTCAAGGCTGGGATGGCAGTGGGCCCAAAGGTCAGTATTGCAGGCAGTCGGTGGTCCCCGCGGAGGGATCCCCAGTACCCACGTAGGCCATCTCTTGGAACATGGCCAAAACTCCCGGAGCTGCGTGGGAGCTATCACCCGTTTGGATGAAGCCCCTGGTAAAGTATCCAGACAGTGACAAACAGTCCACTCGAGATGTAGAAAGGACCGGCCACTTACAGACCGAGTTCTAGATAACCGGTCGCTTGCACTTGCTACCAGGATCGGCAGGAGAAAAATGCCTCGCTTTGAAAAAAAAATTTTAAAAAGTGTCTCAAACTACTGCCCTTGAAGATCAGAAATAAAAACAGGAGTGTCTAGCATGTTAGTACTAGAATGTCCAATTAGGGAAATTTTCATCATAAATTCTTTTCCTCAAAAAACATGAGTTCTGTTGAGGTAAGATCCCGTGTGTGTCTCAGTCTTCAGTTTCCAGACCCTTCTGCATGTTAGAAGGGCGTTTGTAGTATTCATGGGAGTGGAGGGGTGAAACAACACTGTTGAAAGAAAGGAAAACAGAATTCCTGGAAATAGTAGGGAGAGGCGTGCTTTCCCTTGTTCTGTTCTGGGGGATCTTAGAATTGAGGACAATGAGAGTGTCAATTGACTTTTATTGCCTAATGGGCCAATCATACACAAGCAGCAATGTTTACAGGGCCATTTTAGTCAATGGACTTTTCAAGGACCTATGAAAATGTTTGAGACCGAAAAAAAAATTTTATTGGTCCTAAATTGCAAAAAGTACACTGCAAATTTGAAATTCATAAGTGTTCAAAGGTCCCCATATCATAACATGTCGACTTCATAATTGTAATTTATTTATTGATACACATTTCATTACAACTGCATGTAAGTTAAAAATCACTTAGTAAGAATTTCCTAATACTATGATTGCCGGGAAGTCACAGCAATTATAAATTAAGTTCCCTGTCACCAAATAAGTTCAAATGAAAATTGCTTTGTTAAAGGTCAAATTTTTAAAGAGTATTTGGATAATGTGGGAGTAGTTTAATATATTTGCTACGATGTAGGATGAGCTTCCAGTACTCGGAGTGCCTAGGATGTAAGGAGTTCTTGAAACAGCCTGCTGTGTGTTTATACTCATATCTTTTCACGTATGTGCCCCTTAAACCTGCCCAGACTTACATGCCTACAGCTGTCCCTGCACAAAGATGAGTGCTCAAGTTCCCACTTAACACTCCACTTAGGCTAAGATAGGAGGAAAGCACACAGAGCCGTCAGCTCTGGACGGGTCACAGCATATGTTATTGGCAGTAGGTGTCACTATATACATTACAGGAATTCACAACACACTGGCTTGCATTAAAACCGATCCTGAAACGCCATGTTTTCAACGTGGTGATTCCTCACCGCCTAGCAATGATTTCTAACCTTATCTGTTTAATTCTGTTCGTATGTAACGGGCATTTATTGAGCAACTACTATGTGCTAGAGGTGGTGCCAAGGACAGGCAACTCAAAAAGTGTCTCTCTGGTCATGCCTTCCTCACCAGTTACCTGCCAGGGTGTCCTAATTCTGGTAAGTGTCATCTGATTTCTACAGCAGCCCACTCACCTTCCCGCCTCCATACCATGTCCCTGTTCCTCCTCCGCTTTGCTTCTCTAGTTTCATCCTTTGAATCTCCAATGGTCTCCCTATGACTGCTACAACAGGTCCAGATGTTCATCCTGTCACCTAAAAACCATACTCTGCCAATCCGATCTTTTATCACCGTCCAATAAGAACCCCTATTTCTGTGGATAGCATCCTGTCCCCACAGTGAGAATGGCAGGTTGTGGAGTCAGGCCCCACTTCAAATCCAAGCTCCCTGACTCACAGAATGTGTGACTTTCGGCAAATGACTTAACCTCCCTACGCCTCAGTTTCCTCATCTGCATAACGGTGTGGATGATAATATTATGTAACATTGCCAATACAGAAATCTATGGAAAGGGCAGTTTCATATGGTTCAACCTAATCCTTCCTGCCTCTTAGGATCAGTGAGATGTGTAGGGAGGCTGGGCACTAGGCAAGGAAGTTGGTGAAGAGATTTCTGCGGAAAAGGCTTTCCCATTTTCAAGACCCAACCTCTCCCTTCACACTTTCCTGACCCAAGCTTCATGAGGGAGGTTCCAGGGAGCTCTGAAATGTCTTTGCTGAGGAGACAGATGCCAACTCAGTCCCAAGAAACATGTGTTCCAAGAGATGGTCTGTGTTTTACATTCCTCTGAGCTGGGGGTTCTCTGAGGACACCCGAGGTTGGTAATTCACTAGCGGCACTCATGGACTCAGCATAGAGCTGTGCTCACAGCCACAGTTTATTACTGTGAGAGGCTGCAGGGCAACATCAGCACAGGGAACAGTGTAGGCGAAGTACAGGGAAACCAGGCACCAGCTCCCAGAGTCCCCTCCCAGGGGAATCACACAGGACCAGCTGAATTACTCCAGCAGTGAGTTGTAATATATGTGTGAAATGTCCCCCAGGGAGACTTGGTGCCCAGAGTTTTTATTGGGGACCCACCATATGAGCACCCTCTGACTTCCAAAAATCCGAATTCCCAGACTCCCAGGGGGAAAGCAGGCGTTCAGCATCATCCGCGCTGTTTGCACAAACAATTTAGGCACAGGGGACCGCTCTGATCAGCTCTGGGAGTGGTGGGGACCCTCCCGAAATCCAAGCTCCCAGACGTCCGCACAGGGCCAACCTTGGAAGCAGGCGTCCCTGGGGCCCACAGTCTCAGGCCTGCTATGTTAACTCTTTTCTGCACATGCTTCTAATTATGGGGGGCAGAGGAGGAGGGTTACACGCAAAACGTGCCACACTCGTTCCAGAGATGCCAGTGGGTATATTTACCTGCCATTAGCTACCTGCATTTACCTGTCATTAACTAGGGTAGGTTAAGTTTTCTCAGCTTCGCTGGGCCCGAGGGCTCATGCTTAAGGACGAAGCCACTCCATGCCAACATTCAGGGGATGGCAGGCATGAAGATGGTGGGAGAGAGGCAGAGTCTTCCAGGGAGGGGCCCCTCCTACCCGCTTGCCACCTCCATAGTGATCTCTCCACCTGGAAACCCCGGCTCTTCCCAGCCACAGAGCTCATGCTGACTTAACCAGATAACCCAAAAAGTAGAATGAAAGCTCTTTTTCCCCTTTTCAGCTTTAAAATTCTCAATTTAATCTGCCCTCTGGATTGCCTACACTCCATCCGACCTGCTGGCTCCCAGCTCAGTCAGTCACTTGGATCCCAAAGTGATTCTCTGGCTTTTCCTTCTTCTCAAGTTTGACTCCAGTACAACTCTGGACAAAGGACATTTGTAAATTTTTGAAATTTTTCCTGATTGTGGATTTCCACAAGAGACCTTTGGCTCAAGACCACATCAACACATGACACTATTGTCTGCCTCCAAGAAGGGCAATGCCAAATCAGAGAAAGGAGAGTTAATTATAAGAAATGGTACTCATGTTGAAACTGAATGGGCAAACCAGAAAAAAAAGACAGGCCCAAGAAACAGGAAATAAGAGCTCCATCAGTCCACAGATCATCGACCCAGGTGACTAAGAAAGGCTTTGGAGAATACAGAGTGTGATGGAGTCAGGACTGGTGGGAGATCAGAAACGCAGAGCAGACAAAACAGGACATTTGCTAAGACTTAATCTAACCATCAAGAAAACAATGAAGGGGGTATGTAGTCAAAGCTGTAAGACCGGACAGGGAGGGCACTGACCATAAAAGAAAAGATAGATAAATTGGACTTCAGTAAAATTAAGAGCGTATGCTCATTAAAAGACAGCAGTAAGAGTGCAAAAGCAAGCCAAGACTGGGAGAAGATATTTGCAACACATATTTTCAAGAAAGGACATATCCAGGAGCTAGAAAGAAATCCTGTAAATCAAGAAGAAAAAGATTCCACCCTAAATTCTCAAGCAAAGAGAACTCATTATGTGAATCTTCTTGGCTGCCAGAAATCATAGACCATTTTAAGTTAGAAAATTCAGTACGCTCAGTAACTTCCACAGAAATGCACTTTGCTCGGTAATACTTGACTTGTTGCAATATTTAATTATCCACTTGGTCATTCACAAAAATTCTCAACGGTAATTGGTGGCTGTTGCTGTAATAGTATATTGCCCATACTTCTATCTCTTGTGCTATCTTGAGCCTGGGAGGTTCTCAGGCTTTTTCAAAGAAACATGTTGACCTGCATAAAGCTGATTAGTTCTGAGAAATCGTTAATGTCCTTGAAGTGTTTTCTGTGGGCGCAGAACGAATGGCAAATTTGAATTGGCCCCTCTTTCAAGAGTATGGAAATTGAATCTGCTTAACTTGTGGAGTCACGTTCATGCCCTGTTTTGTTTTCTTTTTAAGATTTTATTTATTTTATTTTTAGGCAGAGGGAAAGGGAGGGAGAAAGAGAGGGAGAGAAACATCAATGTGTGGTTGCCTCTCGCGCACCCCCATCTGGGGACCTGGCCCACAACCCATGTATGTGCCCTGACTGGGGAATCGAACTGGAGACCCTTTGGTTCACCGGCCAACACTCAACCCACTGAGCTACACCAGCCAGAGCTATGCCCTGTTTTATGTACTTGTGTCCACCAATAAACATTGTGAGACTTGAAGGAAAAGGGACAAGAAGAGGATCGAACCGTCACTGCACTAACCAAATAGCCAGAAAGAGTATGAAAAGGTAATCAAAATCATTAGTCAGGAAAATGCAAATAAAAAGTCGCATAACACCTGAAACCAATGTAATATTGTACGCCAAGTATATTTTAACAAAAAAAAAAGAGAGAGAGAGAGAGAAAAGGCACAATAAAATATCACTACACACCCACCAGAACGGCTGAAGGTAAAAAGACTAACCATACCCTGTGCTGGAAAAGATGTAGAATAATTAGAACTTTCAGTCGCTGCTGGTAGGAATACAAATTGGTACAACTGCTTTGGAAAATATGGGTAAACCTAGGCCTCACCGCTGCTGAACTTCCACTCCTAAATCCATCCACAAAGAAATGAGTGCAGGGAGTCCACTAAAACACACATTCAGAGAGCTTAATGGCAGCTTTATTCCTAATAATGCCAAACGCTGGTCTGGAAACAGCCCAGACATCAGTCAGCTGAAGGCCAGGTAAACCAACTGTGCCATAAGCATACAATAAAATACTACTTAACAATACAAAAGAACACCATAAGTACAGTCTGCCACCAGGTTGAAGCTTGCAGACATTATGCTGAGTGAAGGAAGCCAACACAAAAGAACACCTGGGAGTCTGGCTTCATTTACACAAAGTTCAAGAAGGCAAAATTGAGGTGACAAAGGTCACAACAGAGGTCATCTCAGGGCGGGGGGAGGGGGGCGGGGATGGGGGGTATTGACTGGGATGGACTACCAAGGAGCATTCCCAGGGCTGGAATATTCTACATCTTGATCCAGAAGTATATATACGGCATGTGTATGTGGCAAATTCGTCCTGCTGTACACCCAAGGTTTGTACAACAAAAATGAACACAAGGGCAGCTGACAAAGATGTTAGCTGAAGCAAAGACTCCTAATACTCCTTCTCCAGATCAGAAACTAAAGCCCAATTACCTACAAGGGCAACCCTGGGCCCACAGGTGCCGGAAGGTATATGATTCACCTGGGAAAGCCAATTGGTACTTGAAAGTTGGCAGTTTAACTTGTCAGATAAGGAAAAGATTCACGGATTAGTTTCCTCAACACAGAACAAATGGCTACAGCTTGTCAGGCAGTGAAACATACAGGGGTGTGTGTGTGTGTGTGTGTGTGTGTGTGTGTGTGTGTGTGTGTGTGTTTGTGAGTTTTTTCACATAAAGAGGCTATTTTCCAATATAAGTGAGATTTCTTCAAGGTGGTGAATTATGGCTGACTCAAGAACCTTGGAAAGGAAAATATTCAGAAACTGGGTAAAACCTATCTATTCTAAAGATGTGAACTTTGAACCTATTTGCGTAGGTGTCTCTTTTACTGAAGTAATTGCTCTGGACGTTCAAGGTGGATTTAGATGATAATTTACTAGTTGCTAATATTGCCCCAATCTGTTTCTTTACTCTAGAAAGATAAATTTAAAATCTGAGGTAAGTCTATGTTTGTGTATGTACTAAAATTCATTACTTTGTTTAAAACACATTGTTCATTTATTTAGTGGATATTTATTAATTTCCTGCAATGCGCTATATACCTAACTCATTACCACCCTCCAAGGAGGGCCCAAGCATGCAAAACTTCAGTGTAAAGAAAAAATTGCCTAAGCATTTGTTAATTTCTTTTTTTCTTTGCTTTTTAAAATGTAAATTTTATTCATTTATTACTAGGGGAAAAAATTCCTTGGAGTAAAAGAATTCTAGGCATAGATCAAAAATATTTATAACATTTGGGGCTATTGCTAGGACATACCGGTTTACAAAAAAATGTAAATTCTGATATGCAGCATAGATATTTTACATTTTAATATGTACATGGATATCTTAAATTTTATGATGCGTAAGTAACTCGGGGCCCTTATTCAGAAATATGAATCAGCAAGATTCAGAAATCTGTGTGCTTGACGCAAGGCCAAATAATCCTGAGTTTACGCATATCCGTCTCCCAGCAGACATGCTGAGAACAAATTGCTCTCTAACAAATATATGACTTAAGCACAGGGAAAGAAAAACAGTGCAATGATATTTATTAACCTCTAAATAAAATAACTTTTGAGGATTCTAAGAGGTTTTTTGTTTTGATTCTCACCCAAGAATATATTTTTATTGATTTTAGAAAGACAGGAATAGAGAGAAGAAGAGAAAGAGGGAGAAAGAGAAACATTGATGTGAGAGAGAAACATTAATTGGTTGCCTCCCATGCGCTGCCCAGCCGGGGATCAAACCCTCAGCCTAGCTATGTGCCCTGACTGATCATCGAACCCTCAGCCTTTCAGTGTACGGGACAATGCTCCAACCAAGTGAGCCACCCAGCCAAGTCTCTTAGAGACTTTTAAAATGTTATACTACGATTCCACCTTTACACTGATTCTAAGAGACCAGACCGGAGACTTTGTAATAGCCTTTATTTGTAAGCGCCCTTCGCATCTGACTTTCATGGCATGCGGTAGTTGTGCGCCGATGGGCAGAATTTGCTGTGGTGTTCACTTCAATCCACTTAATGAGGAGCTGTGCTTTAAGGATCTTTGTAAAATGGGATGAGGTGCCTGGTGAGGTGAGGAGCTGCCTCTGCCTGGAAGCTTGATCACCTGCGAAAGACTTTTGCAAAAAGTGTTCCCGTGTCACCTGGAAGAGTGCACTACTTAATCCGTAATGCCCGCGTTTCTTCCAATTTTAAGATTCTGTGATTCCAGTTCAACTTTTTTGTCACCAAAGTGGTCTTCAGTAAATATTTCCTGAACTGAGGCAATTAAATTCACACCAGGTCATGACTTCTTTCACTGTAATTGCATGCCTGGCTGTGTTGTGCCACATGACTACCTATAAAGGAGTGTGAAGAAGGATAGAAGGCGGAGTTGGGCCAAGGCATCAAGCAAGATCCTTTGGTTCCCAGCACTGCATTAGGGACCCAACACAGAGAATGAAGGGGAAGAACTAATTCACCAGGCGGCCCTGAGTGAGACCAGTAATAGCAACTTCCATCTGCAATTTGCTTTCTTTTTTTATAAAACACTTGCTCTCAAATCTCATTTGGTTCTCAAAACAACCCTGTAAGGAGGGATAGTTATGACTGTCCCCATTTGACAGATGGGAAAACTGAGGGCCAAGAAGGCTGAAGGCTCTTAACTTCAAGTCCAAGACTCTTTGTACTCCTCTGCATTGCTTTACTCAGGGGATGGAGGTGCAGCCCAGAGCAGAAGGGTATAACTCACGCCTCTGTTTCCTCTTCTGGAAAATTAAAGGATTGAACTAGTTAGGCACTGGAATTTCTTCCAAATCTAAATAAATGCCTAATTTCTTCAGGCACTTGAGAACTTGGCAGGGAAGGGGCTGGGGAGAGGACACAAATGGCTGCACTTCTATGACGAGTTAGTCATTTCCTTCCTGACAGCTTTCTTCTTGCTCAGAACCCTTCCTTTTACCCCTGTCACCGATTCATGCAAATAAATGCATCATCGCTTAAGAGTCAAGCTAAAGGTAGGTACAAACAACACCTGCTTCACACTGTGTTCCTGGAATGTGAATAAAAGCTACTGTTTGTATGAGGGTCATGTAAGTTCACACCAAGCCTGGGGGTTGTGTAAATTCTCTTTCCTCACTCTGCTCCAGCTCTTTGGGATGTCCTTGGGGCCCCCAAAGGTTTAGAATTATTTCCTTGTAGAATAATTTCCATTAGATTTGAGTAAGTGGAAAACCTGATAGTTTCACCCAGGACGTGGGATTTCTGAAGAGATGGTGCGTGCTGTGTAGCACTGCTGAGACTGCCTGGTGTCAAATAGGCATGCTAACCCTTTCAAGATGTGGAGGTCAGATTTCTTTCCCTAAAGACTATTCTTCCTTTCTTAAAAGATTTTATTTATTTATTTTTAGAGAGACGGGAAGGGAGGGAGAAAAAGAGGGAGAGAAACATCAATGTGTGCTTGCCTCTCACTCTCCCCCTACTGGGCACCTGGCCCACAACCCAGGCATGTGCCCTGACTGGGAATCGAACCGGTGACCCTTTAGTTTGCAAGCCATCACCTAAAAACTATTCTTATGCTTTTATCTCCTCTTTTGTTGCTTGCATGGGGTTATTTACTGTTGCAACACTTAAGTTTCCTTGAATACTGCTATGAGCTGCATGTTTGTGTCCTCCCGGAATCCATATGCGGAAGTCTAATGCCCAATGTAATGGTATTTGGAGGTGAGGCCTTCGGGAGGTGACTGGGTCATGAGGAAAGAGACCTCATGAATGGGATTAGTTCCGTCATAAAAGAGGCTCCAGTTAAACCCTTGATCCTTTCCACTATGTGACATTATAGCAAAAGGTACCATCTGTGAACCAGAAATGCCCCATTATTGGATGTTACAA
Source organism: Mormoops blainvillei (assembly GCA_004026545.1). Taxonomy (NCBI): domain Eukaryota; kingdom Metazoa; phylum Chordata; class Mammalia; order Chiroptera; family Mormoopidae; genus Mormoops; species Mormoops blainvillei. The sequence continues at coordinate 113,865 of PVJD01002510.1, read as the reverse complement.
AAGAAAACGTGACTGCATTGGAAAATACAACATCATAGGGGAGCCAAGACAATTTTGAAGAACAGTTGAAGGACTTACTCTACCAGATGTCTGGTCCTGTCATAAACCTGTTGGAACTAAGCAAATGTGATGGCAACACAGTTAGAGGCTGCAACTAATGAGACAGCGGGATCAGTCCAGAAATTGCCCTCCTGTGTGCATGAAAATTTGGTGTATGATAGAGGAGCCAGTAGAAATCAAAGAGGAGGTGGTGGGCTGGTTAATGTGTGGTGGAGAGACGCTTAATGTCCCTATGGAAAAATAAAAAGAAATTAGTTACATGTTGTGCAACAAACACACAACAAAATTCCATGGATTAAAAGTCTAATTGTAAAAGGCAATAAGTAAAAATTCGTGGAAGTAAATATAGGGAAATAACCTTATAACCTGAGAGTAAGGAAGGATTTTTTAGACAAAACACAGAAAAGTATAAACCATGCTGAAAATGACTAATGCACTTCAATTTTCTGCACCAGGAAAAAAAAAAATGTAAGCAAGACCACAGCCTGGAAGGCATATGCAACGAGGTTAGACTGTTACCTAGAAAGCATAAGAATTCCTACAAAACAACCAAAACAGGCAAACAACCAGAAGAAAAAGATGCAAGAGATAGAAATAAAATATAGAGTTACCATATGACGTAGCAACTCCACTCCTGGGTGTGTACCCACGAGAAATGAAAACATACATCCACACAAAAACTTTCACACAAATGTTCACAGCAGCATTATCGTAACAGCCTGAAAGTGGGTATGATCTAAATGTCCATTACCCGATTGATGGATGAACAAAAGATGGCACGTCCATACAGTAGAATATTATTCAGCCATGAAAAAGGATGCCGCACTGACATACTACAATATGGATGGCCCTTGAAAACATCATGTTAGGCCTTTTAAAAAACCATCACAAATGACCACATATTGTATGATTCCATTATTTCAGACATCCAAAATAGACAAATTTATAGAGGTAGAGTAGATGGGTAACTACCTAGAGCTGAGAAGTTTGGAAAAAAGTGGGTAAGGGTTTTCTTTTGTAGGTATTCTAAAATCGACTGTGGCAACGGTTACAGGATTCTGCGAATACACTAAGAGCCTTTGGGATGCACACTTTAAATGGGTAACTTGTATGGTATGTGACTTGTATCTCAGTAAAACTGTTTTTTTAATATTTTTATCTAAATGAATAATTTATAGAAAAGTCCAAAAAGCCAATAAGCTGCAGAAATATGCTCGCCTACAATAGCAGAAAGGGAAATGCGAGTCAAAGCCATGAGGTAGAATTTCATATTCATCATATCTGCAAAAATCTCCATGGGTAATAGTACCAAGCTGGGCCAGAATGCTAAAGAAATAAGGAGATTCAAATATGCTGATGCAGTGAAGTTGCTATTGCCTCCTCAAAAAGCTCACAGGAATGATACAGTCTCAGTTCATGGTAGCTGTTACCTGTGAGGAAGAAGCGAAATGAGACCCATCTGTGAGAAGAGAGCAACAGCTTGGCTGAATCTGTTATGTTTTATATAATAAAAACAATCCCAGGTGAGTATCTTATTGTGTTGAGATTGATAGAACCGGGAGTGGGTGTTCATTGAGTTATTCTCTTCTTTTTTATATACTTCAAAATATAACAGCTCATGAGAAACTGCGTCTGTATATACTGTTGCCCTGAAATGTGCACACAAACACACACGGAACAAACACAGAGGCTGGCGCGCAAGCTCCTTGAGGTGGCACCCAGGAAGGTTGGAGGCCCGGCTGCCAAGACCCAGGGCTCAGAAGGGGAGAGATGCACGATTTAGAATTCAGACCCGGTGAACACAGAAAGCCTGGAGCCAGGGCGCCCCGGCAGGTACACCACAGGGCATACAATGTACAGACAGGAGTGTGTCTGGGAGCAAGAGCCAGAACACAGAAGAGCTTCCATGAAAAGCAGAAATCAGTGGAGGGACAAACACGGAGATGAGAACCAGGTAGAAAAGAGAAACACTCAGGCGAGAATCGATACGCTCATACAGAAACACAGAGACCAGACAAATATTGCAACGGGCACATCTAGGACAAGGACCCCTTGCATTGGTCCTTGAACCAGGACTGACTTTCGACCTAACCGTTTAGAAAACGCACACTCACAGTCCATGGTGAATGACCAGGCGGAAGAAAGGAGGGGAACCATGTCTCCTTTCTCAGGAGCCTAGATAGAGCCCACCTAGTAGGGCAGATGGACAGGTGCGAAAATCGCTGTCGCTCGAAGCAGAATATGTGCTTAGAAGGATCTGGGCAGGGACGGAGCAGAGGGAATGCAGAGGGAAAGATAACCAGGCATTGTGCAGGCGCACTTCCCAAACGCTTGTGAAGCGCCTTCCTGTATGCCTCTTGATGGAGCTTCTGGTCTGTCTGGCAGATGTGCAGGTTGAATCCCTGCACCCCACTGTGCATGCACAGAAACCAGGATACAGTGAGAGGCCGCCAACCAGGCATGGAAGGCGGGGGAAAACCTGGGTTCTCTGCTGTGTAGGAAGTGGGACTTACCCCTTACGCTGAATTCACCCCCAACTGGAACCAGCAGAAAAGACTTCCCTCAGGAAACAGTATTTGAAATGGGCCTGAAATATTGAGAAGGGCTTTTTACAGTTAGAGGAAGAAAAGACCCAAACAAGAAAAGAAATCATGCCAGAGACCCTGGAAGGGTAGAAAACCTGGTTTTATTTCTTGGAATCAATGGTCCCTGGTGCACAAGGGAGCAGTGTCATCGTGGACACATGGAGCACACCAGAGAACAGCAGTACTCACAAGGGTCGCGTGTCCAGGTTACAGGTAGGAGAAGAAGGTACACACTGGGAAGGATGGAAACCATGCTGAGAAGGGCTTTCTCCATCAGAACTTGAATTATGTGCTGGGCAGCTCCTGGGTGGGGCTGGGACAACAGATAGAGGTGTGGCAGGGAGCCTCTGTGAGCATCTGCCTCTCAGTTTGGCGATGGATAAAAGGATGTATTATGTCATTCAGAAAAGTTTTCTGTGGGTGATTGGTGTCCCTGACCATGAACCTGGGAGTTTCCAAAGACGCACTTCTCCTTCCCTGGCTCACAGCCTCCTGCGTTGTCCAGCTGGGCAGCTCCTCGTCCGCTGTCTTATCCCTCACACGTAGGTCTCCGCGTTAGAAACTCTGAAGACTCATAACAGACTCTGTGCAGAAAATATTTATTTTTCATATCCTCAATTTTTTAAAAGTGTGGCTTCAATGCTGTGTACCTTAAAAAAAAAAAACACCACACAATTTCCATGCTGGAAAAAGAAACACTTAACTCTTGGCCTCTGCCGTAGCCAAGCATCCCAAGTGTCACTTGGGTCAGCCTTGTGAAGGTGCTAAAATCCCCTGAATTGTGCAGTTTTCCATGGTGCGTTTCAGGGCCATGAGTTGTGGATTCTTACTCAATAGGAAGCAATGAAGAAAAATAAGCAGAAAATAGCGGTAGTGGGTCTGGGGATAGAAATGTTTTGTGCTCAGGACGATGGTCAATTTTTAGCTGCTGCGTTATTTCAGAAAAATTATAATTGACTAGAATTAACCAAATTTTACTCTACATGTGTACTAATTATTGAGCTACTGTCTTCGCCCAAGTTTCTACTTCTCTGTTCTAGTTTAGACAGGAGGAAATTGAAAATTATGTCACCCAAAAGTATTGAGGTTGCCTGTCTCCCTGCTGTTTCGGTATCATCAGTAAAAGACAAAGGAAGAAGAGAAGAGAACATACGAGAGACCTCAGGGCAGAGAGAGTGGTTAGGCAGCTTTGAGGATCTGACATTTAAGTGGAGACCTATAGAAAACCCGAGAAACCGGCCATGTGAGCTGGAGGGGAACAGCCATTTCAGCCACATGAAGTCACACGGGTGAAAGTGGCCTGTCAACAGCAGCACCCTAGCCAGCTGACCCAGCGGCGGCTTCCAGTGTCTCAGGAGAAGTGGCAGGGGGTGAGGTCTGTGGGTGTCAACCCTGAGGCTGAATTATGTGAAACAGGAGCCCAAAGCTGAGAAGCATCGCCCCAAGCTCTGTGGGAGTTTCCTCCTGCCAGAAAGCATTTGGTAAGTGTCACCTGCAGCATGCACATGGGAGAGATTTTAAGTCATCTCCCTTCAGTGGTTTCCTGCTTAGATGGTTCTGGAGAATTAAAAAAAAAAAATGTACTTGTCAATCTTCACCATAACTTAATCCTGTTCAGCAGCTTTTTAAAGGCTGAGGGCTGAAATATTCTTTTCAATTTGCAAGTCAGGAATGCAAGCAAGTGACACAGCAAAAAATAATGAAAAAGTGAGATTTTGACAGGAAAGATCAGTCATTCTCTAGGAAGGTCATGGGGCGGGGAGGAAGGGAGGGAGTACTTTAACTTTTTTTGTGTCGTGGCCTCAGTGGTGGATTGAATGGTAACGGCTCCAAAGAGGCATGTCCATGTCCTAAACTCCAGGACCTGTGAATGCGACCTTGTTTGGCAAAGGGGCCTTAGAGATGTAATTAAGTTAAGAATCTCAAGATGAGACCATCCTGGATTTATCGAGTCCTTAAGACTTAAGAGGACATAGGCACATAAGCAGAAGGCCATGCGCAGGCAGAGGCCGAGATGGGAGTGATGCCGCCCCAAGTCAAGGAACGCCCAAGGTTGCGGGCAGCCACCAGGAGTTGGGGGAGGGGCACAGAATGAATTTTCTTTCAGGGACTCCTGACACCTTGATTTCAGACTTCCGGCCTCCAGAACTGGAAAAGATCAATTTCTGTTGTTTTAAGCCACCCCTCACCCCAATTTTTGGCGATTTGTTGCAGTAGCCACGAAAATGCCTTTCGCAGGCTTCTTTGGCAACCTGGTGAGACCAGTGGGTCCTTTGTCAGGAATAATGCTTTGGAAATGCCTATAATGAAATGTATAGGATTGAAAAAGGAACTATTGGCCTCAGTGAGGAGCTAGGAAAAACTTTTAGGGTTCCCACTTAAGGGTTTTTTGGTGCTTCTCTCTATATGATAAGAAAAGACACCCCAAGAACCCTACTAATTTAGTGACTTCCATGTATCTAGCCACTTCCCATGTATCTAGCCATGTATCTGGCCAGGGAGAGGCCATGCGTCACTCATGGCCATTTGTGGATTCTGCCACTGACACAGCAGTGTCCCGAGGCTTCTTTCCTAGGAAATTCAGACAATAACAATAGCTAGTGTTAGTGCCCTGACATCGAACAGGGATGAAGGAGCACAAAACATTTTTGGTAGACATCTTCTATTTAACTTGTGTGTAAAACGCACAGAAGTATCACACTGCATTTATTTCAGGGAATAGGACTGTACGAGGCTGTTCGAGAGGCCGGGTGGTCCTGCAGCAAGGGTCTGCTCATTCTAGCTATACCTGGGGTGAGTCCGCACTGCCTCTGCGGATCAGGGCTCCTCTCCCCCGCAGCGGGATCCAATCCTCCTAATTGGGGGAAAGAGACTGTGATGACCAACCTTTAGACAAATACTGTTTCTGCTTCCAAAACATTCAAGGTAATCGTGCCCTACATTTGCCACTGCACTCAAACTCAGGAGCCCAAAGGACCAAAAGTGTTAGCATTAGATCCCAGTGTCCCCTGATCGATGTGCTTAGCAAGAGGACCAATCACCAGCTGGCCTTGGTCAAATACTTGGAAAGATCATTGGTTCAGAGAAAAAGAGAGGACACCCAGGAGCAACCACCAGAACCAGCACTTGACCAAATGAAAGTGTGGGATCTGCAGATGCCTTCACCCCTGTTAGCACTTTCCTGTCCCTCAGACCAGAGAGCCTGGTCCTCAAATGGCCCTCTACACATTACTGTGACATCCAAGACAACCAGGCCACACACTGAACTTAATGCCTCCATCCACCTCTACTTGTAGTAACAACCCAAGTTTTCCCACCCTAATTCCCGCGACTTTGAAGATGATCAGATATCTTGCCCTGGTTACGTTATGTTACTTAGCAAAAGGGATTTTGCAGGTGTAATTTAGGTTACTCACCAACTGGCTTTGAGTGAATTAAAAAGAAGATTATCTGAGTGCATCGAATATAATCACATGAGCCCTTTAAAAGCAGAGTTTTCTCCAGCTGGTAGCAGGCAGAAAAGTCAGAGTCAAAGCATGAGATGGAATGTGGGGGGCCTCTAAGAGCAAAAAGACTGGTCCTTGGATGACATCCATCAAGGAAATCAGGAAACTCAGTCCCACAACCTCAAGGACCTGAATTCTGCCAACGACCTGAGTGAGCATACTGCCGGGAAGCCTGACGAGGCAGCATGGCCCCACTGACATTTTGACTTTGGAGTTTTGCTCTCCAGCACTGGGAGAGACTGGATTTCTGTTATTTGAGTGAGCGAGACAGAAGAGAGAGAGAATGCAGTCTTGCAACACCCTTACTGCAACCAGTGAGACCCTGAGCAGAAGACCGGGTTGAGTTCACATTGACTTCTGAGCTAAAATTTGCCAGATGACAAATGGGTGCTGTTTGAAGCCACTGAGTTTGTGGCCACTTGTCACATAAGGGTAAAAGAAAAAAAATGTAAAACATCCCTTTAACACTTTTTGTATTTATTACATGTTGATTTGATAATTTTATAAATCTATCAGGGTAAATGAAATACATTAGAATTAATTCCACCTATTCCTTGCTAATGTGGCTGCTGGAAAATTTTAAATTAAGCCTGCGAATCGCATTGCATTTCACCTGGGCAGTGCTGATCTATGTATTATCTAATCCTGACAGCAACCCTGTGACGCCGGTGCTACCCTGTATTTCAGATAAGAAAACTGGGATTTTGCAGAGGAAAGTAAGCAGTCCAGTGTCACACAGCAGGGAAGTGGCAGAGCCAGATGAGCCCAGGGTCCTCAGAGCCCAAAGCTCTTTCTTTTACTGCTTAGCAGGCAACCCTCCAAAGACAAACGTTTGCCTTCTCAGCAGAAGCCTCTAATGACTTAAACCAAACAAATGGCTACCGATGGGGACAAGACCACAAGCTGATGGATTTAGGGAAGTATTTAGGTGTAGTGAGAGACCTTTTATCACTCTTCAAATTATACTGTAGGAACTGGCTCTGATAATCCCAGGAAACTGGGTCTTTTCAGTGAGTGATAAAGCAATCATTAGGGAAATTTTGGAATTCTTGGTCTCCTTCCCCATGACGTATGTTAGGACATTTTATAAGAAAAGAAAGGTTACAATCCACACAACACGATCAGCTTTTATAAATGCCTTTTATACACCCTAAGCATTTGAATTATTAATGGAGGTAAAGCATGCCGGTTGTCTTTACGTACTAATAAGTCCAAACCAAGATCCTTCCAATCACCCGAAACAAAAACGCAGTGGATCCTGCCCCTGAGGGGCACACGCTGTGTCTCCGTTCCGCGAGGGACACAGGCTGGGAGCAGAGAGGCAAGCGGGCCTGTGCCCCAGCAAGGTGTGGAAAAGGAGGACACAGCTCCCTGATTGCCCAGAAGTGACTGGGGGCCAGAGGTCATCCTTAGCACCAGGAGAAACTGACAGAGGTTTGCAATTATTCTAAAAGTGGCAATTAAGGATATGGCCCAGTCCCTCGTAATCACTCACTGTTCATTCATTTTGCTCCGTCTACTAATCCCAAGACACTGTCATATTTCACAATCTTTCAGTGTCTTATTCCCATTTATATTCAAGTTTCACTCCCTCTTAGAGAACTCCAATTCATTCACAGTTCAGTACTTATTGTGTTGGGGATGCTGGTTCCAAATTCCTCCCTTAGAAAAACTGTTATTATAATCACTGTGCCTATCATCCAGGACATAAAAACCACCTCCCAGAAGACTGCTGTGATTGTTCTCGGGGCTGGAAGCCAGGGGAGGTTGAATGGTGTTGGTGGGGGAATCTCAGGGTCATGTTTTGAAATCTGTTCTATTCACTTGGGGTCATAACATGTGACACTCCTTGTTACTTCTCAAATCGTTGCTCCAAAGACACTGAGTGACCTCGCTGACATGGACTGTGGCTCCAGCAAGGAACTGGGCTCCTTCCTGCACATCCCAGGATAGGCTGAGTGTGACCCAGGGGGACGCTTCCTTCTGAGTCACAGGGCCAAACGAGAGTGACTATGGGTTAGGAAAAGAAAAAGTGCTCTGCTTAAGTTCCCAAGATCGTGACAAGGACTGTATTAGTTTTCTCCACATTGGAGAAGAACCCAAATTGTTTGTGTACAAGTTATGGCTCTGCCTTCAAGCCTGTGTATATTTTAATTTTTATTGAAGTTTTTCCCTGCCAGCATTTCATATGACTGACTTTGGGTGCACGTATCTTAGTTTTTCATGGGAAGAGAGTTTCAGTTTGGGAAGATGAAAAAATTCTGGAGATCAATGGTGGTGACAGTTGCACAATAACATGAATGTGCTTAATGCCATGCAACTGTGCACTTAAAAATGGTCCAAATGTTACACTTCATGTTATGTATGTTTTATCACAGAAAATTAAAATCATTTTCAGCAACAGGAAAAAATAGATTAGATGTACTCTCCAAAATGAGAAATGTTGAACTTACAGAAACAAAAGCTTTCCAATGCTGAAATGTTTAATCAGCAGCTAACCAAGGAATGTGGGATGAGGGGAAAAGAGAAGTAGCTATTTCCTGGAACTCGTGCCAAAATAAATAAATAAATAAATTTGGATGTAAATTTATTGCCCTTCCGTTGGAGAAATACAGGTTGGCATTTTCTGTAGTAAGAAAAAAAAAATTGAGGAGTTGAGACAGAACATAAAAATCAGTTTCCATGTAATTCCATTTATATGGCTTGTTTTCATTTACTTATTCCTTTGTTTCCCTGGTCTTCACTATTAATTTGTTTTAGAGTTACTTTCTATTAAAGTTGGTTTCATTTTTATAAAGATAAAAGATACTTGTAGGAAATCTCCACAATGTAAAAAAGCATAAGAACAAAAAATAAAACTTGCCTGAAATTCAAACACTCAACATAAACACCATCAATATTTGGTTAACACTTTCCAAACCTCTCACTTTTGTGATAGACGTAGATAGGTGGATTGGCTGGGCAGACTAGGGGACGGACAAATGATAGCTAAATAGGTAGCTGGATAGCTAGGGAAGTAGGTAGGTAGGTAGGAAGAGGATAGATAGATAATGGATGGATGGATGGATGGATGAATGACGGGGAGATAAATAGGTAAAGATAGATTAAATTTACATAAATAAAATAATTATATTTGCTCTTTTTCACTGAGCAAGATGTTGGGGAGATCATTATATATATATATATGGATATATACACATTTATTTTTTTATGTATTGATTTTTTAGAGAGAGAAAAAGAAACATCAATTTGTTGTTCCATATTTTTATGCATTTATTGGTTCATTCTTATACATGCCCTGAACAGAGATCAAACCCACAACCTCTAACTAACTGAGCTACCCAGCCAGCGTGGGTATATATACTTTTTAAAGGCTAATAAATATCCCAATGTGTGGCTAAACCACAGTTTATTTAACCAGTCCCCTAATGATAGGCATTTTAGTCGTTTCCAAATTTTCCCTACATTGTTGTTGTGACGATCATTCTAGCCTATATAATTTTGTGAACTTGTCCAGGTACCCCTAGCCTAAGTTTCTAGATCTAGAATCACTATGTCAAAGAAAATGCACTTGAAGTTTTTTGAGCATTTTCCCAAACTACTCTCGAGAAAGGCTGTAGGAATCTCACGCTCCCCGCCACCACATCGCAGGACTGTGCGCCCCGTTCTGCACTCTCACCAGCCCAAGCACTGTCATGCTGCTCCCTTCCCTGTCGATCTAACAAAGAAAAGGCATCTCGCTGCTGTTATTTGATTTTCCTGAGTAGTACTGAGGTTGAGCACTTTTTTCATACACTGTCATTGCAGGTCCTGTTATATATTTTCATTTTAATTCCCTGCTTATGTCCTTTGCTCATGATTAGAGTATTTATCTTTCTCTCTATTATTTGATAGGTTATTAAAATATGCCTTTATTCTTTGTCATATGTGCAAGCATGCTTTCTCAGGTTGTCATTTTTAACCTTGTTAATGGCATTTTGTTTTGTTCTACTGCACAGAAGAACTTTTTTTTATTTTTAGGGAATCAAATCTATCAATCTTTTCTTTGGTACTTCTGGACATCATGTCAAGTCCATAAAAGACTCCTCCGCCCTGATATTATAAAACATTCACCGAAATTTCCCCCTACTAGTTCGATGATTTGTTTTACATATAAACATTTCATTCTCTCCTGAATTTACTCTGATATAAGAAGTAGGGTATAAATTCCACTTTTCATCCCAATGGCCAGTGAGTTGTCTCAATATCTTAGTTCCCCCCACCGACTTAAAATGCTTCCCCTAATGGTTCTCATGTGATATATAAGGTTATTTCTGCATTCTTTCTTTCTCCTTAGCCTGCCTGTCTTTTCCTGCCTTATTATCAACGTGATTTGGATTATTGTGGCTTTAGACACATTTCCTGGGACTTAGGATCCAGCCTGCTGGTGCAAACACATTCCACCCTCTCTCCCCCGACTACAACCAAACCCTCAACAGATACCTGAAGTAACTATATGAAAACTTAGTTTTTTCAATTACAGTTTTCTTTCAATGTGATTTTGTATTGGTTTCAGGTATATAGCATAGTAGTTAGAGGGCCACATGCCTACAAAGGGTTTCCCCTCCCTGATAAGTCCAGTGCCCACCTGGTACCATATTTAGTTATTACGATATTATTGACTACATTCCCTGTGCTGTACTTTATAACCCCATGACTGTTTTATAACTAGTAACCTGTACTTCTCAATCCCTTCGCCTATTTCTACCAGTCCTGCAATACCCTCCCCATATGTGAGAACTTTGAAAAGTCAATAATAGCAGATTCAAGAAGGAAATAAAAATTCAAATAACTGCTCTTAGGACAATGAGCTCCCTGAGATTTTTCCTCCTTATTCCCAGACCTCACCGTAAGAAAGCCTGAATCTTGAAACAGCACAGGGGTGTGAACAGCAAAAGCCCCAAGAGAAACTCTCTTTCTGGCCAGAGGACTGAGAAGGGCCCGGGGGGCAGGAGGACTCCTGAAAGACCGAAAACGAGGGAACCCCCCCTCTTCTTTTTTCTCTTCACTGTCCTAGCTCGGCCCCAGAACAAACCCATCACAGAGCTGCACTCCCACGGTGGTGCCAGTGGCTGTGGAGGATCAAAGCAAAACCCCAAACTGAGGGAGAGCCACTTCTTTTTGACCAGAGGGACAAGGAAAGGGGGTCCTGGTCACCCAAGCACTGTGGGGGACTCCTCGTTATTTCCCCCTCTTTTCTCTCACTGCTTCACCACAAGTCAGATCCAGCTACTAGAATTATGCGGCTATCCTGGGAAGCTAAGACCCCATCTTTCCACCCAGAATAGCTGCGAGAGTGGCCCTCCAGAGAGGCGGGAGCTGGAAGAGAGGTCTTTCGAATCTGTGGGTGAACTCCTGGGCTCACCTCCAAGTTGCATGTCTGAATAATTGACCTAAAGGCACAAAACGAAGGGTTTGAGAACTGAACTGCTGTGTAGCCCAGCACCCATGTCTGAGACGGACCACTGGGCAGCGTACATGTGGAGTGACCAGGTTGGTAATCAGAGGCTTTGGAAACCAAACAGCCCCTGGAACCGCAGTCCACAGAATGCAAGTCATTACTTTGGAGTCTGACCTTAACCAGATTAATAACCTGCTAAAACAGAAAAAGAAATGCTCTCCAGAGGAATATAGCAAAAACCGGGGTTTCATAACATAATATTCCAAATGTCCAGGATATAATCCAAAATTACTCGACATAAAAAAAAAAATCAATAAAAGCTCAACAACTCTCAAATCCAAGATGACCCAGATGTTGAAATTATCACAGCCTTCAAAGCAGTCATTTGAATCACGGTCTGTGAAGTAAGGGTGAACTCATAGGACAGAGTGAAGATAAAAGTTCTCAGCAAAGAAATAGAATCCACAAAGAAGGATCGTACATTAGAACTCTGTCAGATTGGCTTTTCTCTCAATGGTAGCACTTTTTGAATAACAAAGGAGAAGAACAGAAAGAGAAGAAAAATATGTATTATTTTTCCTGGCATTTATCAAGGCTCAACTCTTTTTCCTGAAACACTAAGATGAACAAATTGAGATATATTCCAGATAAATCAATTATAAATATACAAATGCTACTTAGAATGTAATGTGTATTTTGTTTCATGCTTTTTAGTCAAGCCATAATTTATGCTATTAAATAAAGTCAGTAATCACCAACAAAAAAACAATCATATAAAAATTTGAAAGCTAAAAATTTCAATAACAGAAATAAAAATATCACAGCTCAGTAGCAGACTGGATGACAGAAGAATCAGTGAGCTTTACAATATATCAATAGGAAGGATCTAACTGAGCAGCAGGGAGAAAAAAAAGACTTTTTAAAAATGACCTGAGCCTCAAAGACCTGTAAGAGAATATATAAAGAAACCTAATGTTCATGTCATTGGAGTCCCAGGAGAGAAGGGAGAAAAAACTAGTGCAGAAAAATTCCTCAAAACAATCATGGCTAAAAACTTCCCAAATTTGGTAAAAGACAAATGTATAGATTTAAAAAGAGCAGAATTTTTAAAGATAAGCCCAAAGACATCTGCACCCTGATATATTGTAATCACACCGCTGAAAACCAAACGTAAAGGAAAAAGTATTGGAAGCAGCCAGAGAAGGGGCACGCCTTCCATAGGGACCAGTGAGCTCAAGGCTGGAGATTTCTCATCAGAAACATGGGAGGCCGGAAGACAGTGCGGCGATGTTTTTTAAGCACTGAAAGACAAGAGCTATAACCCATAATTCCAAACACTATAAAACTATCCTTCAGAAATAAAAGTGAAATAAAGACATTCTCAGATGAAGCAGAACTAGGATTCACTGCCAGTAGGCCTTCTATAAAAGAAATGCTAAGAAAGTTATTCGGGTAGAAGAAAAACGGTAACAGAGGTAAACTCGGAACTTCGGAAATAAAGGAGGAGCAGCAGAAATGGTAAATACAATAAATTATTCTTCTTAAGTTCTGTAAACTATGAATGACTATCGAAAGGGAAAATTATAACATTTTCTGATGGGGTTTTTGATGTATGTAGATATAATACTTCGGACAAGTAAAACATGGAAGGGAGAATTGCAGGAATAGCTGATCATAAGTTTTCTGCATTTTACTTGAACCAGTAAAATATTAATCCAGAGTCGACTATGGAAAACCCTATGTAGGTATGTATATTGTAACCCCTGGAGCAACCACTTACAAATGATACAAAGAAATATAGTCAAAAGCCAATAAATAAATTAACATGGAATACTAAAACATTCAAATAATCCAAAAGAAGGAAGAAAAGAAGAAAGAAAAATGAAAGACAGAGAAACAAACAGAAAACAAATAATAAATTGGTAGACCTAAATTCAACCATATCAATAATTACATTAAATACAATTTGCATTAAATGGGAATAGTCAAACACATGGATTAAAAGACAAATTGTCAGATTGGATTTTTAAAATATCCAACTATATGCTATCTATGAAAAAAATCTACTTTGAATATAATGACATAAATAGATTAAAAGTTAAAGAATGAAAAAAGATATATCCTAAAAACACTAATTTTTTTTAACAAGCTACAAGTTAAGCACAGGGTTGTCATATAACAAAGCAACTGTATTCATAAGCATTCAACCTAAAGAAATGAAAAGCTATGTCCACGCAAAAACCTACCCATGATTATTCCTAACCGCGCTATTCAGAATAGCAGAAAAGTGGTAAGGACCCAAATGTGCATCAGCTGATGAACTGATAGATAAAATGCACTATGCCCATGCCACAGAATATTGTTTAGCCATATAAAGGAATGAAGTACCAATTCAGGGTACACCATGGATGACTCTTGAAAACGTTATGCTAAGTGAAAAAAATAAACCAGTCACAAAGACCACGAATTGATATGATTTCACTTATATGGAATGTCAAAAACAGAAAAATTTATAGAGACAGAAGTGTACTAGTGGCTGCTGAGGGCTTAGAGGAGGGTAGGAGGGGAATGGGGAGGGGGTATCGATTGCTAATAGGTACAGAATTTGTCTTAGGGGGTACGAAACTGTAGCCACATTGGTCATGATGACGTTCTTACATGCAGTGAATATACTAAAAAGCATTAAATTATGCACTTTAAATAAATTTCAGGGTAGGTGAATTATAACTCATTAAAGCTATTTAGTTTCAAAAAAAGAAAGCAAGAGTGGCTATATTAGTATCATACAAAATAGCTTTAGGACAAAGAAAATTACCAAAAATAAAGAGGAATAATGCGCGATGAGCAACAGAGGAGCTCATCGAGAAGGCACAATGATCCTAAATGTGTGTGCGCCTAACAGCAGAGAATCAAAATGCATGGAGAAATAAATAATGAAAACGAAAAGAGAGATAATTCTAAAATTATATATGGAGTCTTTAACACTCCTCTCTCAGTAATTAATAAAACAAGACAGAAAATCACCAAGAATATAAAAGACCTAACAACACTGGCAACCAACTTAACCCAACTAACATTTATAGAACACTCCAAAAGCAACAGAATTCAGCTTTCTTTCATGTACACATGGACTTTCCTCATGATAGATGATATTCTGAGTCACATGACAAACCTTAACAAGTTTAAAATAATTAAAATCATACAAACTATGTTCTGTGACCATAACAGAATTAAACTACAAATTAATGACAGAAGCATATTTAGAAAATCCCCCAAATATTTGGGAATTAAACAACATACTTCTAAATAATCCCTGGGTCAAAAAGTAAGTCACAAGGGAAATTATAAAATATTTGAATGGAATGAAAATGAAAATACAACTTATCAAAATGTGTTGGATGCCAGTAAAGCAGTGCTTAGAGGGAAGTAAAGAGGCATTAAATGCTTATATTAGGAAAAAAGATAGTTTTCAAATAAATAATCTAAGGTTCTGCCCAAGAAACTGGGGAAAAGAAGAAAAAAGTAGAGCAAGTTAAACCCAAAGCAAAAAAAAAAAAAAGACAGAAAAAACGTAACATAGAAACTATGAAAAACCTACATCCAACTTTATGCTTAATGTTGAAAAACTGTATGCCTTCCGTCTAGAAGGAATAAAGCAGGTAGAGCCACCCTCAACCTACAGGACTAATTAAGAGCAAAAACACTAGATAAAATCAATAAAACCGAAAGCTGGCTCTTTGAAAATGTCAAGAAAATCGATAAACCTCTAGCCAGACTGACCAAGAAAAAAAGAGGGAAGACAAAAATTACCTACAGGTGCCAGGAACATTAAAAGGAGAATGAAGTAGTAGTATCAACAACTCTATGTTAAATTTGACAACTTGGATGAAATTGATCTATTCCTTTAAGGACACAAACTAGCAAAACTCACTCAAGAAGAAATAGATAATCTAAATAGTCTCATATCTATTAAAGTTGGTTTGTGGTTTTAAAAAACCCTCCAAGAAAGAAACCCAAGCATTTAATATAGGAATAATACAAATTCTACACAGGCTGCTCCAGAAAATAAAAGATGAGAAAACGTTTTCCAAGTCATCCTATGCAGTCAGCCTTACCCTGATACCAAAACCATAGAAACACTACACAAGAAAAGAGAACTGTTGATCAGTATCCCTCATGACCATAGGTGCAAAAGTCCTCATCAAAATATCAGTAAACCAAACCCAGCAATAAGGGAAATACACCATCACCAAGCAAAGTTTATCTCTGAGTGCTAGATTAGGTAAACATTGGAAAATCAACCAATATAATCCACTGGGTTAACAAACTAAAAAATGAAAACCACATTACTGTCTTGATAGATGTTTAAAATGCATTTGACCAAACCTAATATGTATTCAGGATTTAAAAAAAAAAAGAAAAACTCAGCACATTAGGAATATAAGGGAACTTCTGTAACCTGATAAACAACATCTACGAAAAACCTACGTCCACTTTATGCTTAATGTTGGAAAACTGTATGCCTTCCATCTAGAAGGAATAAAGCAGGTAGAGCCATCCTCAACCTACAGAATCAAAAACGTATGTCCTTCCAAAAACATGTACACAAAATTTATAGCAGCTTTGTTCATAATTACCAAAAATCTAAAACAACCTAATGTCCTTCAGTGGTTGACTAGACACACTGTGTATGTTCATTTCCATACAATGATACAGCACGTGGTACGTTTCCTTACTGCTGTGATATGTGGAATATTTCCATGCAAGGGACTATTACTCAGCAATAAACAGGAAAAAACTGTTGATTACACATATCACGGATGAACCTCAAATCCATTAAGTTAAGGGAAAGAAGACTGACACAGAGATTACATTCTGTATGATTCCATGTATAGGATGTCCTTGAAGTGGCAAAACTAGAGGGAGAGAGAAGAGGTCCATGGTTTCCTTGGAGTAGGCGTAGGGGAGGGTCTGACTACCAAGGAACTGCGCAGGAGATTGGGGGTGGGGGTGGAAGTGTATCCTGATGTGGTGGCAGTTACGCAGATCTGCATTTGTCAAAGCGCAAAGAACTGTACACCAAAAAGGTGAATTTTATTGTGAGTAAATTTTATAGTAGGTAAATGTTATAATAAATTTTATAGAAACCAGCAAAACACACACATTTCCTAGCCATCTCCCCATATCGTCTTACAAGTAAACTTTAGAATAATTGTGTTTTTTTAACCGAGAAAAGAAAGAAGCTCCTCATGGGTAAGTAGCTTGGAACTGCATTGGATTTGTAGATAATGTAAGGAGACTTGAAATAGTTTTAATGACAAATCTTTCCGTCCAAGAACAGGTCATCTTTTAAGCCCTTTATAGAGTCATCCATTGGTTTCTCATTGGGTCTTGCACATTGTTTTGTGAAGATTTCCCTAGGTGACTTAATGTCTTTTGTTACTGTGAATGAAATCTTTTTTTTCACTATAATTTTTAAATGAGTATTATTGCTTTAAAGGGAAAATACAGATTTCTGAATACTTGTGTTCATTGAATCTGCCTTATTGGTATTAATATTAGCTATTAATTAATATAATGACACATGCTTACATCACCCACAGTGACTGCTCTTTTCCACCAGTTATATGCATGACTTCCCTTTTTTAATTACAATGACTAATACTTCGAAACAATGTTAAGTAATTCCACTTTTATTTTCTAAGTTTTACCCCCCGATAGATGAAACAGCTGTCCAGCCTTCGCTCCCCAGCGTTGTTTATTTCTCGGAACTAAAAGAAAGCGGAGCCTGTATACACAGGCTCTATTTCTCACAACTTTCCATTAATGAAAAATTAATGACTCAGCAACTTTGAAAATGTTAAAAGGAACAAAGCAAATCACTCCCCAATCTACCACTCCAACAAACCAACCACCTGTACCCTCTCTTGCTCCCTTTATCCTGCGCCACGTTTACTCAGCCGTCATCGTGACCAAGGAAATGTCATTTCAAAGGTTGAAAGCACTTTCTGGATTCTACATGCAACCCCCTAGACCCAGACAGCCACCAAACACATTCCCGCCTCTCTGTCCGAAATGCTGGTTAAAAGAGTTGGCAGCCCTGGCCGGGAGGCTCAGTTGGTTGCAGGGTTGCCCCATACACCAAAAGGTTGCCAGTTTGATTCCCAATCAGGGCACATACCTGGGTTGTGAGTTCGATCCACAGTCGAGGCATGTATGGGAGGCAACCAATCACTGTTTCTCTCTCTTTCTCCTTTGCTCTGTCTCTCAAATCTATAAGCGTGTCCCCGGGTGAGGATTAAACAAGAGAGAGAGAGAGAGAGAGAGTTGGTAACAGAAAAAGATCAGAGTGACAAGCTCCTCTAAGGATCAAGACAGGATGAAAGGCAGGAAAAGGAACTAGGCGTGGTGGCTGGCTCCATATTTCCTCACACACCCTAAAAGATGACAAAACTAGCAAGGACTTGGATAGCAACAATGCTTTGCGAGTGTGACAGCATTGTGGAAACTGAGCCAGACGATCGAGCAACTTGAAAGCCCAGGAGAGCTGTTCTCAGTTCGTTCCCTGTCATAGCTCGCTGGGTGACCTTGGACAAATAAACTCCCCTTAGTAAAAACAGAAGATTGAATTTCTAAGGACGCCTCTAACTTTAATTTCACATATCTGTTTCTCTGGAAAACCTGGGCACCCGGGATGGGGGTTGGGCCATCAAAGCAAGACAACTGAGCAGCAATTCCCGGTTATTCTAGATCATGAAATCATCTGCTTTCTGTGTTGGAAAGGACCGTGGGGTGACCTAATATAATTTCCCACCTCCTGCAGGAATCCCCTGTGTACCAACCTTGACAGCCTATTCAAATTATTTCGGAAATGAGAAATTTGTTATCTCATAAAGCAGTTTGCTTTTTAACAGTTTAATGTTTGGAAAACTCTTAAATTGAGACAAAATCACTTCCAATTCACCACTCAGAAATTGTAGAGGATCTGTCCTCTGTAATAACACAGATAATAGTTCTTCTCTCCAGCATATAATTATCTTTTCCTTGACATTCAGTGAATTCATTGGTAGTAGGTGAATTGTAGAGATGTTTATAAAGAATTTCTTTAAAATATGGCATATTATTACAAGCACTGAAGTAGAGAAAATCTATCCCATAGAAATTCTATTCATTAGTGGGAGGATCAGAATCACAGGTTATGTCCCAAAAGTTCCACTGCAGTTTTTTCCTAATTTGAAAAAGTCTTTAAGATGATAGGGAGCAACAAAAAACAAAAACAAAAAACAAAAACAAAAACAAACAAACAAAAAATGGTGGGTAAATTCTCACATTAGTCCCAAAGGAAATGTAAGTAAATTTGCAATGTAGTTTTGTCACCATCCTATAACAAAAAACGGGGAAATGAAAAAGGAAAGTTTAAGTACTGTATTTACTTTCCATTGCTACTATAACAAATTACCAAAAACTTAGTGACTTAAAGCAGCATGAAATTTTCCATCTTACAATTCTGGAGGTCAGAAATCCGACACAGGTCTCACTGGTCTAAAGTCAGGTGTCAGCAGGGCTGCATTCCTTTATGGAGGATCTAGAGGAGAGTCCCTGGCCTTGCCTTGTCAGCTTCTAGGCTGTCCACGTTCCTTAACACACAGCCTCCATTTTCAAGTTAGCAACAGCGCATCTCCCAAACCCTACTTCCACGGTCACAGTTCCTCTGATTCTCTCTCCTTCCTCCTCCTTCCACTGACAAGGACCCTGTGATTACGTCGAACCCACCTGGACAATCCAGGGTGACCTTCCCATCTCAAGGTCAACTGATTAGCAACCTTAATTCCATCTGCAACCTTAATTCCAATTGCCACATAACCTAACATATTTGAAGGCCTGGGGAGTAAGGAGTGGACATCTTTGGGGGCCATTAGCCTGCCTACCACAAGTGTTTATTTAATTGCTAATATGTGAGAAAAAAATATAATTCAACGAAGATAAGCAAGTGTGCACCCACCTTGTCACAATTTCAGCAGACATCTGGAAACCTTCAAGAATGCTTGTGGTTATTGTCACTGGTTAGCGTTTATCTCTAAGGTCTCACAGTCAGCGCTGTGGCTTTCCTCTGCTTTACTGTGACCCCGACCTCTCCTAGTTCATCCGTCTGATAAAGGGTTTGGTGAAGGGCTTCCACTCACAAGCGAAATGAAAAGGGGGCGGCTGATTTTTCTCAGATAAAGAGACAAGATTTTAAAGAAATCCAGAAAGGGGGAATTTAAAAGTGTACACTTGAGAAAGAGTGAAAGTAAAGAAGGGGAAAACAGAGAAAGATGGGGAAGAACTGGGGAGACAGGTGTGTGCCTCATTCTCCCAGGGGAGCAGCTGGTTGATCCACTGGCCTCCACTCCCCTCCCAGCACCTTTGTCTCCAGGAGAGGTGTTAGCTGGATTGGGTCACAGAGGAAAGTGCCCACAGAGTCTGTCCCTCCTCTCCGGGGTATGTATATCAAACTGAACGAGTACTCGGACTTTCTAAAACCCCAGTGAGCCAAAGCTCAGAAAATGGTCTTTTAAACATTGCCAGCAGCTTCAGTTTAGAAATGGGGTGTGGTTAACACTCATCGGATGAGGACTCTGAGAGCACAAATAGTTTAATGAAGAAAGTGACAGACCCTGTTTTATACCCCAAAACTACCTGATTCCAGCCCCGTGTCCTTTCTGTGACTCTACATGGCAGTTCAGGAACAAAGCCAGCCTGAGACAGTCTTCATAACTTGGGGCTAACATATCCTTTCCTTTATGAATAATGATACTATGTGGTTGTTGGCTTTTTAAAATGACCTTATTACAAAGTTAAAGTACCAGCTCCCCAACACCCACAGTTTTTCTTCCCACTGATCTTTGATACCCAAAAGAGAAAGAAGCCCTAGATAACACCTTCTATAATAAAAATTTATCATAAATAAAAGTAGAATAGCCCTGACCAGTGTGGCTCAGTTGGTTGGGCATCAACCTGCAAAGCAAAGGGTCACGTGTTCGATTCCTGGTCAGGGCATGTTCTTGGGTTGTGGGTTCAATCCCAGGTTCGGTCCCCAGTCCAGGAGCATGCTACCGGTGATTGATAGATGCTTCTCTCTCACATCAATGTTTCCCTCCCTCTTGCCATCTTTTCCTCTCTCTCTAAAAATGAATAAATAAAATCTTTTTTAAAAATAAAAGTAAAAGTAAACTAGAATATAAAAGTATCTCTGTTTCTATGCACATGATAAAAACTAAATGAGAATATAGAAATAGGGCTTCACAGTGGCAAGAATACAAATGCTTTCTTTACCATTTCCCTTTATGCTACACCATGCGGTGCACGTCTCATCACCGCGGATGGAAAGTGAGAATGAACAAGTTTTGAATCATGAGACTATCTACAACTGATGAACTTTTGTACTCATTACATATGCAAACACACAGAAATTCACACAGGTAGACTCATGCCTGACATTTGAATAACCACAGAAAATTTAGACATTCCTGGAAATTACAAAGTGTTACTCAGCTGCAGTGACAATGGAGACCTGTATTTGAAAGCGGCAGCTCTCTACCTAAGGTTCTGTCAGAGGTTTTTCTGATGACTCTTTGACCTGGGAGTTGTGTAAATAAAGAAACGCAGAAATAGGTGCAAGATATACATCTCAGATTGTTGTGTCTCATTCTCAAAAGTCATCAGACGGTCCTAGCCATTGTGGTTTAGTTGGTTGGAGCATCAGCCTGTAGACTGAAAGCTGGCGGGTTTGATTTCAAGGCAGGGTGCACATCCAGGCTTCGGGTACAATCCCGGACGGGGCACGTACAAGAAGGCAACCGATAGAGTTTCTCTCTCGCTCTGATGTGTGTGTCTCTCTCTTCTCTCTCTCTCTCTCCTCTCACTCTCTCTCTGTCTTTCCCTTCCTCTCTCTCAATAGCAATGAAAATAAAATGTCCTCAGGTGAGAAGAAAAAAAGTCATCAGATCATTTTGATCTTTTGTTTCTGTAAGCTACAATATTTAAATTGGGCCCAGCTATTAATGCTTTTGGCCAAAGAACACTACAAATTTGCACAGAAATAGACTATAGTCTTCAGAATAACAAATATTCTAATTCATATCCCAGATAAATACATTATCTGATAAAGAATGAAAGTGTTTTCATGAGAGGCACTGTACTTTAACCTTACTTTTCCTAGTAAGATCATGACAGAGTCTAGAAATAGATCCATATATACATAGCTAATTGATTTTCTACAAAAGTGTAAAAGCAATTCAAGGAGAAAACAATAAATTTTCAACTAATGGTAACTGCAATAGTTAAACAATCAGGTATCCATATAGGCAATAAAAATGAACCATGACTCATGTCTATGCAAAAAATGGACTCAGAATAGGTCTAAGATATAAAAGTAAGGGTTAAACTATAAAACTTCTAGAAGAAAACTTAGGAGAAAATCCAAGTGACCTTGGGTTAGGCACAGGTTTCTTAAATAGAATACCAAAAAGCACCAAATATAAAAGAAATATTTGGTAAACTGGACTTCATCAAAAATTTTTAAATTTTACTCTTCAAATGACAGTGTTCAGAAAATGAAAAGGCAAACAAGAAAAAGTAGTTGCAAAAATATATCCAACAAAGGACTTGTATCCAGAACACACAAGGAATTCTTGCAACTCAATAACAAGAAAGCAACCCAGTCTGTAAAAACTGTCAAATAATATGAACAGGCATCGCGTCAAAGAAGGTATGCGGATGGCAAACACGCGCAGGAAAACATCATCGGCCATTAGGAAAGTACAAATTAAAACCACAAAGCAATGCCCCCACATGGTCATTAAAACGGCTACAATTAAGAGACTGACGATACCAAATATTGACAAAGACATGGAGCAACTGGAACGCTGATACATTGCTGGTGGGAATGCAAAATAATGCAGCCAGTTAGGAAAACATTTTGGCAGTTCCTTTAAAGATTAAACATAAAATTATCCTATGGCCTAGCAATTCCACTCATAGGTATTTACCACCGAAACGGAAAATGCAGGTCCACATTAACACCTGTAAATAAATATTTATGGCAGTTTGACTCAGAGTCTCCAATACTGGAAACAACCTAAATGTCCATTAACTGGTGAATGGACAAATAAATTGTGGTTTCTTCACTCCAAGGAATAGTACTCAGCTCTGAAAGGAACAGAGCACTGATTCATACAGCACAGGGAGGAGTCGTAAACGCATTATGGCAAATGTGAAGAGCCAGACAGAAGAGACTACGCACTGTAAGATTCTGTGTGTACACAATTATTAAGAAAAGAAAAGAAGCCAAACCACAGTGACAGAAAGGAGGTGATGTGTGGTTACCAGGTTGCTACTGACAGAGGCAGGAAACTAACTACAAAGAGACACGAGGAACTTTGGGGATGATGGAAATGTTTTATGTCATGATCGTGGGGCTTACACAACTGTACACGTTTGTCAAAACTCATCAAATCATACACTTAAAATTGGTGAGTTTTATTGCTCATAAATTATACATTGGCAGAGCTGACCTCTGGAAAGCATCAGAACCTGTCTACAGTCCAGGGCACGTTCATGTACTGAAATCACCAGGAGACGATCAGTGGGGAAGCAGGATTTTAGTTTCATTTTGCTAGAGGATTTCTCTAAATTTAAGTGAGTGAAAGCAAAACACTGTGCAGAATTTTCATAGTTTTCCTGGTGCCTGCCCCCACCCCCATGTCCGTAGCCCGACCATCGCAGCCTTCCCAGCACATGGCCTGAGACTCTCGGTTTCTCTTCTTATTAGAGGGACCTGATCACATGCTCCAAAGGAGTTTGGGTTCTCAACTGCCATGTCAGCATGTACTTTCCAAACTGCATTCCCCAGTGGCCATCTCAGATCTATAGCCTTGGTCATCTATGTTTGCTCAGACTGACCCTCATCCTTCATCTCCAGGTGACACCAGGCTGAAATTTACATCCGGGGAAGTCTTGAAGAGAGAAGTGTCCTCCACAGACACATCATGGGGTGACACGTGTGTAATAAGAAGGGAATGCCATTGTCAGGTGCACAGGTCAGATCTCAGCTTCCAGGAAGTAATCACCTGCCCTCGGAAATAGCTTGGTGGGCCCCGGCACTGGGCCTGGCACCTTCCCCTGGCTGCTTGTCCCCAGTGGATAGCGCTGCCCCCACTGCCCAGCCCACTGGGAGCTATCATTGCCTCATTAGAGAGTGTCAGGGATTTTCTGCCTTTCCCCACAAACACCCACACCCAGCGAGTCCCCATCCATGTGCTTCCCTCAAGGCCCAGGCCACACCCTTACTGATCACTCCTGCTCCAACTCCCTTTTCTCACCACTATAGGGGCCAGATCTTCTGATTCTACCTGGAAAGCCCTAAGTTGGACAAAGCAGAGAGGCTCGCCCAGCTCCTCTGTGCCCCACCCCCACACAGCCCGTGCAAAGCCAGCAGCCTAGGTGGGATGGTGCCTTCCCAGGGCAGCTCCCCGCCAGCAGGAGGTGAGCGCCAAGTTGGTGGAAATGCACCCAGCAAAGCCAGGCTGGTGTGAGCAGTGACCAGGGAGCCCCTCACCAACAGTGACACCCTGCCACACCCAGGTACCAAAACCTCCTAAAGACGCCATGTCACCATTAAATGAAAGGTTCAACGGTGACTGTCCAAAGGGTGGTGATGAGGGATGTGCAATCATTTGTATCAAAGGGCCAACGGCTGGTGACACCCTCTCCCGTTTGGATAAGGGGTGATCCAAAGGGCGCTTTGCATGGAAAGATCAAAGCCAAAGCCCAGAACTCTGACATAACTTCTCCATTTTCCCATTTCGCCTAAAGGCTACATCACAAACACTAACTGCAGCTCAAGGGGAAGAAAAAAAAAGGCAGTAGAGTTTTTTCCGTTGGATAAATCAGCTCCTCGTCCTTCCCACCTCAGCAAGTCCTTCAAGTTACATCAGGGCTGCGATGACATTTGGGGCTGGACCATTCCCTGCAGCAGGGCTGTCCTAGGCATTGTAAGGTGTTGAGAAGCACCCTTGGCCTCAACCCACTAGATGCCAATAGCACCCCTTCCTCCAGTTGTGACCAGAAACCTCTCCCAACATTGCCCAATGTCCCTGGGTTCAGGGGAAGGGGGGGGGTACAGAATCGCCCCCAGCTGAGAACCATTGAGTTCTGTTTCTTCCTTCAGCTTCAGTCCCCTTCAGTCCCCTTCAGATCTCCTCCGCTCTGCTCCCTGTCTCTCCACTCCCCCCCTTTCTCCTCCCCAAACTGCAGTCGCTCCATGGGCACTGCTCTGAGCTCACAGAACCGCCATAGGAATCCAGAGGAGAAAAGGTCCCTCAGCAATGGCAGAGGCAAGACTTCTCCCACATGAGACCACCCCCAGCAGGGTCTCAGGGAGGAGATGGTGGCTTCTAAAATGACTGAGTGACAGCCAGCCTGGCAGGGAACAGCCTAGGCCTGCCTACCAGGCATCACCCAAGTTTTCTCTGGACCATTTGGGGGCCTTCTGGCTCCAGGATTCCCACCCTTTGCCTGCCAAAGCCCAGACCCTCCGGGAGGCCTGAGAGACAAAAAGCCCCACAGCACAGCTCTGACTAGGTGGCTGAGTTGGAGCATTGTCCTGTACGCCAAAAGGTTGCGAGTTCAATTCCCAGTTAGGGCACATATCTAGCTTACAGGTTTGATCCCTGGTTGGGGCACATACGGAAGGCAGCCTAGAACCAATGTTTCTCACCCTTCTCTCTCTCTCTCCCTCTCTCTCTCTCTCTCTCTCTCTCTCTCTCTCCCCCTCCTCCCCACTTCCCCTCTCTAAAATCAATAAATATACCCTTGGGTTAGAATTTTTTTTTAAAAAAAAAAAAGCCCACACTCAGCACAGAAGTTCCTAGAAAGGGCTTTTCCCAGCCTACCTTTAAGTATCGGGGTAGCAGGACTCAAAAGAAACTAATATGAAAGGAAACTAAATTATCAGATGTCACCACCACAGCAGGAAACTGGGGGAGCCCCTCAGGCTGCCTGAGTCACAAATGTGGCACATAAATGGCACTGAGAATATACCTGGCAGGAGCCACCACAGGACAGCCAGAAACTTCTCCAACCACGTGGCCCTGGTTCTTTCCTACTGCCTGTCTTCAGGGGCCAAGGCAAACCGGGCTTAGTCATAATCCTAGGTCTGAATGGAAAGTAACCTTTGAACTTCTTAAATATCGTATATTGCTGTGTTCCTGCCTCAGTTGATCTATTACAACCAGAATGTAGTTTCTTGACGGCTTAGACCTCCGTGAACTCCATCTGTCTGGCGCATGGTAGACACCCGTGCCGTTGCATGAATGTGATGATGATGATAGAACTCTGCCTTCAAGGCGAAGGCTGTGCGTGCTAAGTTCTCCCTTCAGATGACAGTCGCTGGGGGGATCAGGCCTGGGACAAAGAGCCTTGGGGAACTCAATGTTCTCACCCACCCCCACCTGCAGTTCACCTCCTGCCTCACGTTAGGTGAGCTCAGGTTAAAATTAAGGGCAGCCCTGAAGGAAGGTACATAGCAGTTTACCTGGGTTCTCGTGAGAACATTCTGGATGTTTGGGCGTACATAAGCTCCTGCACTCCCACCTCTGAATCAGCCACCCTCAATCCGCAGAGGGAGGTTCCACCCACACCTCAGGAAAGGAAGGGGAACCTGTTGCCACAGCGTTAGCCCCCGGGCTAACACCAAGCCTAGCTAAATGCCATCCTCCGCTTTTTCCAGTTCTGTGCCCAGCGGTTGAACGTGGCCAGAGAACACGCAACCGTGCTGGCTGACTCCCTCTCCGTTGTGCCCTTGACCCTCAGCAAGCCTTCCTGCTGCCCAGGGACCATACCCATTTCTCTACCCTTTTCCTCTCCCCTCCGCAGCTATCTCACATGCTCTCTCTCCTCATGCCTCTACCTCCCCTTGATCTTGTTCCTGTTTCACTGAGAAAATAGAAGCACCCGGAAGAGAAGGAGCGTGGTCTCTGAGATGGGGGCTGAGGTCCACTGCAGGCATAGTCTTCATGGAAGGTTTACTTCCCCACCAAGAAGTGGCCAAAGTGCCCTGGCACCCAGCTGCCCACAGCACGATGTCACGTGAGGAGGCCACACTGCTTACCTAAGTGCGTTACCTGAGACTGGCTGGAAAGCCCCTGGGGTTAGACTATGGTGTTGGTGTTTCCTCCTCTCCTATTAGACAGACGCATGGCCTGCAGATGGATAGGAATAGATAAAAGGAAAGAAATTTTCTTTTTTACGTTTTTTAAATATTTTATTTATTTATTTTTAGAGAGAGGGGAAGAGAAGGAGAAAGAGAGGGAGAGAAACATCAGTGTGTGGTTGCCTCTCGTGCACCGCCTGCGGGGGACCTGGCCGGCAACCCAGGCATGTGCCGACTGGGAACCAAACTGGCGATCCTTTGGTTCACAGGCCAGCACTCAATCCACTGAGCCACACCAGCCAGGATAAAGGAAAGAAATTTTCAATTTGAAGATAATTCAACCAATATTCCTTTCTAGGTCCCAGGAATATAGCCGTGAATGAGAAAACGGAGCTCGCAGAGCTGAGGCTGCGTAGAGGTGGGCAAAGGGGGAAAAGTGAGGACAACTGTAATAGTATGAATAATAAAATATAATTTAAAAAGAAAAAGAAAATGGAGTTTCAAAAATAGCAGAGGAGATAGACCTGAAACACATACATAAAGGATTGCAAACTGTGTAGATCCTATGGAAGAAAGAAACAGGGAGGGGCGGGGGAGGGAAACAGAAAAGAGAGACTGAGAGAGACAGAGAGACAGAGATGGAGATTTGAAGGTGCTACAGTGCTGGCTTTGAAAATGGGGAAGGGCCCACAAGCCAGGGAATGCAAGCGGCCTTCAGAAGCTGGAAAAGGAAGAAACAGATTCTCCCAG
Organism: Mormoops blainvillei; assembly: GCA_004026545.1. NCBI lineage: Eukaryota > Metazoa > Chordata > Mammalia > Chiroptera > Mormoopidae > Mormoops > Mormoops blainvillei. The sequence continues at coordinate 86,331 of PVJD01002510.1, read as the reverse complement.
GGAACCACCAGAAGGAACCAGCCCTGTGACACCTTCACTTTAGCCCAGTGAGACTCGTGTCGGCCTTGTGACCTACGGAACTGTAAGATAATAAATGAATGTTAAGGTAATTTGTTAAAACACTAATAGGATACTGATACAGGCCCTTAAGTGTCTTCTGCTCCAATCCATTCCTTGAAGGATGAAAATATTAAAAAAAGAAAATTAACTAATATTACAAGGCAGGAAGTCATCATATACTAGGCGCTAAATCAAATGTACAAATACTAAGCACACTGACAGTTGAGGTGTTCAGCAAAAAAATTCCCAGACTACTGAACAGAAAAATCTAGAATAAAGGTTCTCATGGCCCTCCAAGACAAGAGCAGTTTATCTGAGACATCCCCCTGTGTTGATTACGTGAAACAGTCCTACGATAAAAAGATGAAAATTGGGGAACAGTTAAGTTCCTGTCATTGTTCCAGGTTTAACAAGAGTCCCACTTCATGCCTCTTGGAATATTTCTTTTTTTTTCTTCTTTTTTTAAAGATTTTATTTATTTCTTTTGACAGAGAGGGGTGAGGAAGGAGAAAGAGAAAGAGAGAGACATCAGTGTGAGAGAGAAGCATCGACCGGTTGCCTCTAGCACACCCCCAACCGGGGACCAGCCCCCAACCCAGGTATGTGCCCTGACCGTGAACTGAACCAGTGACCTTTCCGTCCCCAGGCCAGTGCTCAACCCTCTGAGCTACATCAGCCAAGGAGCCTCCTAGAATATCTCATCATAGATCCTATTGGGTAATCACCATGAGGCACTCTATACACATAAAAAATTAGGAAAACCTCTATTTAACCATAAAAGATTTTACATTCCTATGACCTATAATCCAGGCCCTAGACGGGTCCTACAACACCAACATGAATAAGACATAGCAGGTACTCTCAAATTGCTCACAATGCAGATTAAACATAAAATGCTACAGTGGACACATAAAATGTTGCTACCAAAGTTTTAGATGCACAAATGAGAAATATTTTATGGCTTGTGCATTTCGTTTTCAGTCCCAGGAATCACATAACAACGGAAAAAATCCAAACATTATCATTCTCTTCCCAGTCTGAATGTCTTCTACCTCAAAGAGAGCAAGTGTGCTGATGTTAATGTATATTTTTAAGATAAGTAACACATACATATTATAAAGAGAGAAATTATACCAATTCACAGGTAGTCACTACTCATGACCAAAAACAAAATTAATGAATTTGGAACTTGGGCCTTGATGGAAAAGAATATAATTCATCCTTAAATTGGGCAACTCTTTAAAGAATATGGCCAGTGAATGTCCATGCCATACAAAATGTCACCATGGTCGTGCTCGATATTATTGCAAATTATTGTAAAATATTAATCGAGCATAATCTTTGATTCACTAAAACAGACATGTGAGAGATCAGACCTCTCAAGGTGCTACCACCTGTGTGTCTGGGTTCTGGAGTGTCCCCTCCTCCGTCCAGGTCTTCTCTGTCCCTACGGGATGAAGGACATCATGACCAAGGGGGAGCACCGGTTTCTCTCCACTTCCAAACATTAGTGAAGCTAATTTCCTTTCTAGGCAAATGAAAATAGAAATGGAGTTCTAATAGTTTCTTCCTTGGCCCTACTGGACCCCTGTGCCCCCTCTGGGTGATATAACTCAGAATCCCCTCACCCTGTGACTCTGGAGGAAAGGAACAGGGCAGAGGCTACGCCGTGGAATTATCGAGGAATAGACACTGCTCAGCCCACTCGTGAGTGGAGGAGTGGACATATGAAGTCTCTCCTTGTTGTTCCTCAGAACCAGAAGCATGTTGGTGAGTTAGGGAGACTCCTGGAAAATCCACAGGACTCTCCAAAGTCCCACGGAAGGTTTGAACAGCATGCTGCCACGGGAAAGAACAAAATCAGGAGTCCTGGGTTCAAGTTCTGCCTCTGGCAGGTATTGACCACATCGTGTAGGGAAACCGTTAGAATAATGAACCTCCCCCCAATAAATCATGCTTCCTGCATTCTCCTCCCCTAGTCATGTGACCTTGCTGCTCCTTCCACCAGGAAGTGGAGTCTATTTCCCTACTTCTTACCTCTGGGAGCACCCTGGGACAGGCTTTGACCAAGAGAATGGAACAGGAGTGACTTAAGACTTCCAAGCTGAAAGAGCTTCTACTTTGCCCCTCTCGGGAGACTCTCGCCACAGTTTGAAAATACCCAGGATGAAAGGCTTCTCGGCTAGATGCTGCCAGGTGAGACCAGCTAAAGCATCTCCCATTCCACCCACAGAATCATGAGGAATAATAGCAAGTCATCCCTGTTATAAGCCTCTGAGTCTGAGGGTAGTTTGTTATGCAGCAATGCTGACTAATACATCGCTCTCGTCCATTTAGTCCTCTTCTTTGCCTATGTTTCCTCATCTAAAACTTGAGTTTGAACTGATGGTCTCTAGGCCCCTAACACTCTGAAGCTCCATTGAGAATACAGTGAGAAAGAGGCCAGGTCAAGGAGAGAAGCACTCGGGAAAGAACAGCACCTCCTTGTAGCTGGAGTCTCTCCCAAAGATGCTGATGAGGAGGGCAGCAAGTCTAGTCCAGCTGTGCCCATGGACGTGTGGGATGTAGTGCCAGACAGGAGAACTCAGCCACTGAGACGGCATGTCCCACCTTCCCCATACCAGCTATGTGCCCTTACTCAAAAGGCCCTTTGGCCACCCCGAGCCTGTCTCCCTTTGCAAACCGCAGATAGAAATAACTTCCTCAATGAGCTTTAATGAAGATTAAGTGAGATATGTGAAGTAACTGGAGCCCAGTGAGCAGTGAACGCGGTAGTTATAATCCGCATACACCAACGCAAAGTGCATGGAGATGACCACCTTCGACAGGAGGGAGAAAGAATGATGGTGGGAAGCAGAGGACAAGAAGGCAGGTGATTTTGATCATAGCTACAACTTAAATGATTAGTACTTTTGCACGCAGATGGCCTTGAGGCAAAACAGATGAGCAATTCGGAGGGGAAACCTGCCTTGCTTTACATGGACAAGTGCAAAGATTGTGGCAAGTCGCTTTGTAAGAAGCCAGTGTTGGCTGCACGTCCTTGGGCCATAAACCAATGACTCTGGCCTCCCCACCTAAGCTAATGGGTACTTTTAAGAGCAGTCCCAGGTCACTTTACTTCCCAGTATTGGGTCATTCTATTTTTCCCTACTCCTTCTCTAAACTCTTAACTTCTCCATTTGCAGACTCTCATTGAGTCGACCTCTGACTTCAGACTCATTTCCAAAAGTGTTTAGACAATTTGTTCTGAAAGTCTTTTTCGTTAAAGTAAATGTTTAATTACCCTTTTGATTCTTACCTTTTCTGTCTGTCTAAGGGAACCCCACAGAAGCCATAAGTGATGGCGGACAGCATTTGACTCCCAAATTAGGGCTGCCATTGAGGACATGGAGCATCGATCTCTCCACCTAAATGCGTGCATGTTGTGAAACCCAGGGTGCAGAGGGATGTCAGAAAATAGCTTCTTGAACAGGACTTCCTTCCTGTGGCCAATGTCATGCAGACATGTCACAATTGCAGGGGGAAAACGAAAGGTTAAAAAAAATACACTGGATTTGCTGAAAAAGTTATTTCTTATAAAAACTTCTCCCTTCCACTTATGGAGACATGAACAAGCAGATTCCCCTTGGTTTCCTAACTTTGTAAAGGTAAAGAAAACCTCAGCTCAGCAAGGGCTCCGTGCCTAAGCCGGTGCCCCTCTGCCCAGCCTCGGGCGGGAATAACGGTGGTGGTCGATTAGGCCGAACCCCGGTTCACTGCAGACTACACTCAGGACCTGCCCTTTAGGTTGCGTTTGAACACTTCTCATGATCTTTTTAAAAAGTAATGGGCTGGGGGGGCATGAAAAGTGTGAAGGGATTAATAATAAGTACAAACTGGTAGTTACAAAATAGTCACAGAACATAAAGTACAGCACAGGAACTACAGTCAATGATATTGTAATAGCTATGTGTGGTGTCAGGTGGGCACTGGAAATACATGATTGTCGAACCACTATGCTGTACACCGAAAGCGAATACAAAATAACATTGAATGTAAACTGTAACTCAAAAATAAGTTTTTTAAAAAACACAATGGCCCTGGCTGGTGTGGTTCAGTTGGTAGGAGTGTCCCATAAACGAAGTATTGCAGGTTCAATTCCCAGTCAGGGCACATACCTAGGTTGCCAGTCCAATCCTTGGTCCGAGCATGAACGGGAGGCAACCAATTGATGTTTCTCTCACACATCAATGTTTCTCTCTGTCTCCCTTCTCTCCCTTCCTTTTTCTCAAAAAAAAAAAAAAAAAGCAACGACGAAAATGTCTTTATATGAGGAATGAATAAGTAAATAAATAACACATGAGCTACAATTATGTGTACCCTATGACCCACAATTCCACATGTAGTATACATCTGATAGAAATGCAAATCCAGAATATATATAATTTCTATAATTAAATATATGTATATGTGTGTATATATGTATTATATACATTATACGTGTGTGTGTGTGTATATCACGGCAGCATTGTTTGTAATTTCCAAAGCCTAGGGGGAAAAAAACAAATGTCCATCAACATTGGAATAGATAAATCATTGTGGTACATTCATGCAAAGGACTAATATACAGCAATGAAGAGGAATAACCTAGGGCTACACTCAACATGGGCGAATCTTTAATAAAGTGTTGAACAAAAGGATCCTGTCCCATCCACCCCAAAAGTAAAAACATCAGTCTGGAAACAAAACTAAACCGTGAGGTTTGGGGGCATGCACATAGGCAGCTGAGCTGAGGACAAAGCTGGGAACTGAGGGCCATCTCCCTTTGGCCTCACCAAAATCCTTTGAGGTGCGGATTCTTAGTGTCCCTGCTCTGTAGACAAGGACAGTGACACTCGGGCGAGGTTGAGTGACTTGTCCAAGACCATAACCAATGGAGGACGTAACTAGAACTTGAATTCATGTCTCCCATGGCCAAACCCCACTTTGCTTCCCAGCAGACCACTCCTGTGGGGATAATCCCATGCCGTGGGGCTGAGGAGCAGAGAGGGCGCGAAGGACCCCACAGGAGAGGAAAAGTGGGGTAACAGGTATAGGTCACACCTTCTGGGAACTTGGCAACCGAAGGCACAAGAGCATGGCGGGTTGAGTGGGAAGAGGATAGAAAAGGTGATCTCACAGAAGAGACCTACATGCGTGTGAGCGACGAGGACACACATGACCTGGTACCATGAGGTGGCGCTTCACACACGTTGCTCCTTTGTGCCTCAGAAGAACCTGGTGCTCAGTACTGCTCCCCTTCCTCCCTCTTATAGTTGAAGAGTCAGAGGTTCCAAGTGGCACACAAGTCCCCAGATGTAGCAAGGCAAGAGGTGAAGGGCACAGGCTCCATGGTCAGGTGGACTTAGATTTTAACCTGGTCCTGTGAGTCCCAGACACAGTCTCCCACCTGTGAAGTGGGATGGCACTGGTGGCTTCATAGATACCTGTTACGTGCTCAGTTATATTAGCTATTGTTGTTACTACGACTATTATTAAGTCATACGAACTAGCACTTACATAAAAATGATGGCTTATATCCCTCAAGCTTTTACATGTGTCGGTCAGATACTTTGCTCAAGTTTTGTAGGTACGAGCCCATATTTTTTTACTCCAGTTCGAGCACCATTTTCACTATATTATGCCACTTCCCTGGAAGGAACAGTCTGTGGAAAGGAAGAAACTGGAGATGCTTGAAAATCAGGGGCCGGCTGAGAGCACAAAGGCAGGGGGCAGGGCTGTGGTGGCAGCCAGGTGCAGCCAGGACCCGCCTCCTGCCAGTGGGGAGACGCGCACGGACACGACACGTGGGGCGGAAGCCCAGGGCGTTGTTACTCCACCACAAATGTCTTTTGAGACCTTGCTGCGTGCCAAGCAATGTTGGGTGCTGAGCAAACAAAGTGGAACTTTTTATTAAACCTACCAAAACTTTTCATGTGCTGTTTCTTCACTGAGATCTCTGTGAGGTAGGTTAGAGTGACCCATTTTACAGATGAGGAAACTAAAACCAAGAGACATTAAGTCACTCGTCTGAGTTCAAAAAACCACAACCAGGAATTGATGGAGCCAGGACTGTGTCTGCCCGAGCTTTTCCCACAGCACCATGTTCCCTTTTTTTTTTTAATTATTTATTTATTTATTTTTAGACAGAGGGGAAGGGGGGAAGAAAGAGAGGGAGAGAAACATCAATGTGTGGTTGCCTTTCGCATGCCCCCAGCTGGAGACCCGGCCCCCAACCCAGGCACATGCCCTGACTGGGAATCAAACCAGTGACCCTGTGGTTTGTAGGCCGGCACTCAATCCACTGAGCCACGCCAGCCAGGGCACAACACCATGTTTCTAAACCTTTGAGACACAGCACGGGATGAGGGTTAGCTCCAGGTCCAACCTGAGAAAGGTCTGGAATGTCCTTTCATGATATATCAAAGTGTGAACTTTGCTGGGGATGCAGAAGCATTGCCCCAAAGAGACAGCAGATTTAACTTGTAAGGTGATAACGACCAGGATGCCCCACGAACCTGTCACTCTCCTTGCTTGACCAAATAGCTGTCCGTCGAGCCTCCCTTATCCATCCCTCTATCCATCTCAGCTTTTTTGACACATTATGAAGTAGGATGCAGACATCAGTACCCTTAACCTAACATTGCAGAATGCACATTAACTTGTGGTTAACATTTGTTCATAGTTTTTTCTTTTAATGTAAAATTTACGAATAATGAAATGCATACGTTTTACTTATATACTTGCTGAGTTTTGACAAATGCTCATAACTGTGCAACCCAAACCCCTATCAAGATATTGACATCACCGACAACCCAGAAAGTTCTTTCATGTCTTTTTCTACTCAGTCCCTGCCCCCAACACATAGTGACTACTGTCCTCAGTAGATTTGCCAGTTCCAGAGCTTCATGTAAATAGAGACACACAGGAAGTGCGCCCCTAGACAGGGCACCTTCCACTCACATGAAGTTGAGACCCGTCCGCTTTGCTGAGAATAGCAGGAGTCTGCTCCTTTTGGTCACGGAATGACATTTCATGGTCCCAAACACCGTACTTTGCTTATCCACTCTCCCATTGACGGACGCCTGGACTGTTTCCTGCGTTTTACTATAAAGAATAATGTGCTCTGTTCATTTTTGTGCCAGCTGGCACACCGTTAAGAGTAAAAGGCAGCACTATTAAAAGTCAGGCTACTATCGCTGGGTAGGCTGGAAATGCCCTGTGCACCAGCATGTCTGGTCAGCCTCTTCGCGGGGCCCAGTTTCACAGCAAGACCCTGACAGCTGCAGCTCCCAGCAGCACCGATGTCCCTCCTTGTCCTCCTCTGCATCCAGAGCTGAACGCCTGATTTTTCTGCTGCTTGGCTTCCCTCCAAACAGGCTGCTTTTCTGCCCTAAGCACATAACCTAGGCGCACAACAATTATTTGCTGATGGCTCTTCTTTTTCCCTTCATGGTGGTTTTCTAGAGTATCAGAGTTCCAGGCTCCCACTGGCTGGCTGTAAAGTCTCCGAATCTTCCATTTGCAGTAGAATCGTGGTTTCCAGAGTTCAAACGTGCTGGAGAGACTGCCTGTCCACTCCAGCTCAGGCTTTCTCGTGTGTCACTCCTGTGACCTGAATGCTCTCCCTGCCCCGCTCGCAAGCTGGCTGCCTGTGCCCACTGAATCTAAAGGCAGTCTTCCTGTCGTCTTTCTCAGAGGACCCTGCTCTGTGACCCCTGCAGCCATCATGAGGAGGACACACAGGACCTTGCAAATCACCTTTGGTGGAATTCTCAAATCGGTGTTGGATTCTTGAAGTTCGCTCTTACAGCTGCTCAGATGGAGGCTCTAGGGCTCGGGCAGTTTGAGTGATGAACACGAATCCAAGTTCCTACTTTAGCAAATAAAACGGGCCCTGCCCCACCTGAAGTTATCCCGAACTAGCTGCTAGTCTTCCCAAAACCCTGGGTCTCGGATCATTTTCAACATGTCCTACTTCCGCTGACACATCCAAAGCTTGGCGACGGCATAATTTACATCTGATTGTTTTCGTGATCCCGACAGTGTGTGGCCCAGCATGTCTTGCCCATAGAAGGGTTTCCATAAATATTTGTGCAAAGAAGGGAAAGCGAGGACAAGGAGAGCAAGAGAGCCGCCTAGAAGGAAAACCACTAGAGACCGAGATCTCCTTCACAGATACTGTTTGTCTTGCCAATGTATAAATATGAGCATTCTAAGATTATACACCATTTGTTTTTCTCGATAGCCAGTCTGAGGACAAGACCTCGAGGAAGAAGAAAAATGGGCCACAGAGCTGCAGTGAAAACTGAGATGCAGACAGATTGCCTAAAGGGACAAGTTCAGCAATGATGACCTTGACACAGAAAGCCTCTTTTGGATTGAAGAGTGGTGTCCTGTGTTAAATATGTCCAAAGAATGTGCGAGAACTTGGCCAGACCAAGAGAGGAAATCCATGCTTCCTCATAAATCAGCAACGCATGAGCAAAGTCTCCTTCAAACGCGCGTGGTCCCCTTGACACAGCTGTTCTTGACCACTGACTGTGAACCTCTCCTGACCAGCAAAGAGCATCAGAAAATGTGTAGGTTTGATTTTTACAGTAAACCTTTTTCAGTGACATGAGGTCTGCCCCCAAATTCTTTTGTCAGCACTCTGAAATTAAGAAGTGGGAACTTTCTGGAAGCTGCACCAAACGGGGAATGTCAAGACTGTCAGACGCGGTCAGAAGCTACAAGCTCGCTACACACCCCAGAGCTCCAGCATCGCCATCAATCTCTCCTGTACCACATAGGAGTTAAACTCCGTTTGACCTTCAGAAACCCACAGGCGCATAAACAGTGGGAGATAACACACAGCCTTGAGAGAGCCGCTCTGAAGGGAGAGTGGCTGAGAACCTCAGAGAGGGAAGTGGCCTCATTGCTTAAATAGAGCACGTCAGTCACTAAGCCCCAGGTTCCCCCCAACAGCTGCCTTTTGCTATTTTATTGAGCAGAAGTGCTCTTGGCTCCAGAAACGTACGTGGAAAGAGTGCAATTAAGGGGTCAAAGTAATAATACTCAGGAGCAGACGAGTAGAGACCTGGATGCAACGGCATTTCAGGAACACCCTTGCACAGCACACATGGAATGTCTCACTGCACAGTGTCAGCGGCCTAAGAATAAGAATAGACGTGTCCACAACCTGAAACACTAAAGGGGGTGACATGGAACATGGAAATCAAAGGATTTATAAAAGATCTGGATTTGTGTATTTCTATTTTTTAAGGCCCAAAGTTGAAACATTAAAGCTGATGATACACTCAGTCCTTGTGCTGGGGGATCTGAGTGAAGATATGTTGTTTTACACGTGTGATAAGAGTGATGAAAATTCAAACTGGTCCTGGCCAGTATGGCTCAGTTGGTCTAGACGTTGTCCCATAGACCCAAAGGTGGCAGGCTCAATCCCCGGTCAGAGTATATACGAGAGGCAGCCAATTGATGTTTCTCTCTCTCTGTCTCTCTCTTTCTCTCTGTCTAAAAGCAACGAAAAATGCCTTCGGATGAAGATTTTAAAAAATTTCAAACCCAATGTGGCAGGATATGAAGGTGGGCACTGGGATGCTGGGGTACCACGTGGACATCCCTATTATAAGGACTTTGGGGACCAAAAATAAAGTATGGCAAGGGTAAAGGGAGAGGGGCTGGGATTCTGGGGACGTGTTTCGGAAGTTCCAGATGCCAAAATCCTGAAGCGGTGTGGTCATGAGGACACCAAAGAGGGCAGTAGAGGGAATCAGGACAGTGTCACATGCAGAAGAGAGCTTCTGCTGCAGGCCTGAGACGATGGGCCCCAGGAAGGCCTGCTTCCAAGGCTGGCCGGCCCTTGAATGATGCCCGGGAGCTTGGATTTCGGGAGGGTCCCCACCACCCCAGAGCTGATCGGAGTGGCTCCCTGTGCCTAAGCTGTTTGCGCAAACAGCGCGGATGATGCTGAACGCCTGCTTTCCCCCTGGGAGTCTGGGCTGCTGGGACAGGCCAGGCAGAGGGTGCTCACTTGACCGGCGCCCAGTAAAACCCTGGGTGCTGGGTCCTAATGAGCTTCTCTGCCAGACAGCACTTCACATGTGCCACCACAGCTCATTGCTGGGGGACTGCAGCACGTCCTGGGCGATCCCCCGGGAGGGGACTCTGGGAGCTGATACCTAGTTCCCTCTTCACAGTGACAAAGCCAGACCTGGAACCCAGGTCCACCTCATGCTTTATGCACCAACCACACCCTTAGAAGGTGAAGGAAAGGCAATTAGAGGAGGACGGAGAAGAAGGGAGCAGTGTTTGTTAAAATCCAGCCACACATGGGTCAGGTAAAGGCTACATGCAAGTGAATGACAACTAGGGCCACGAGTTACCACAGGAATGGTTAAGATCTGATGAATAAGTAAAACAAGCCATGTTATGCTTTTTGATGAGACTTTCAAAATTAAATTGTTCTAAGTATAAGCTCTATTGATTACTGAAAAAAGAAGAAAAATCCAGACTCAGTTTTCCTTCCTTGTTGTGGGCCGAATTGCGTCTCCCGAAAAGATTTATTGAAGTCCTAACCCCTGGCACCTGTGAATGTGACCTTATTTGGAAATAGGGTCTTTGCAGATGTAATTAAGTCAAGACGAGGTCAGACTGGGTTAGAATGGCCCTAAATCCAAGGGCCGGTGCCCCAAGGAGGAGAGGGAACTTTGGACACAGACACAAGGAGAAGACCATGTGATGATAGGGACAGAGGTCGGAGTAATGCATCTACAAACCAAGGAAAACGAGGATTGCAGCAACCTCCAAGAGATAAGAAAAGGGCAAGGAAGGACCCTCCCCCTGAGCTTCCCGAGGGAGGGAGCAGGGCCCTGCCCTTCACTGCAGACTTCTGGCCTCCGGAGCTGTGAGAAAATACATTTCTGTTTTAAGCCATCCAGTTTGCGGTGCTCGGTCACTGCAGCCCCGGGAGCCCATACAGCACACCAAGTCAGTGTGTAGAGTGTGTAAGTGGAATGCATCTTGCTTCATCCGATGTAAGATCAAAAGTTTGATCCACACCGGAGCTATTTCAGAGAGACTCCATGAAACCTTTCTCTCTGTGTAGAAGGGACCCACTGACCCCAGCAAACTAAATGGCGTGAGGACATTTAGAAAATCAATCGAGCTGTGGGTTCGGTACCCAGCTGGGACATGAGCAAGACAACCAATCGATGTTTCTCTCACATCGACATTTCCCTCTCTCTCCCTCCCTTCCCTTCTCTTTCTAAAATCAATAAGCTTGTCCTCGGTGAGGATTTAAATAAATAAATGAATGAATGAATAAGATCCTTGACATTCACAGTAGGGTATACCCTGTTGTTTGTGGTTCCCTTACACCACAGTCGTATTTAATTTTTCAGGTAAAATGTGTATGAACTCATGACTAGAGAATTGAAGGACTAGGTAAGTAACTAACTCTGAACCCCAAGCTCTGGATGTATTTTGCTCAAAGTGATACCTCAGCCAAATCACAAATTATGACATGGACTTCAGGACAGTTACTTACTTAGTCATAAAACTCAAATGTTAAGTGTATGAATGCTAAGGGTTGCTTTTTTGCATTTTTGATCAATCAGTGAGAGGGAATTAGATCAGTTCTGAAGGTTTGAAGCCACTGCTGTATATACCTCTTTAAACTTTGAAGCATTGTAGGTTACCCATTTTTAAAAAGCAATAAAATTTGTGTAATATAAAAAATAAATAAATAAATAAAATCATGTGACGCCTCAAGTGGTTTGGAGCATCGTCCCGCACACTGAAAGGTTGCAGGTTCAGTCCCATTCAGGGCTTGTACCTAGGTTGCTAGTTCAATCCCTGGTGGGGGCTCATATGGGAAACAACTGATCTCTCTCTCTCTCTCTCTCTCTCTCTCTCACTCTCTCTCTCTCTCTCTCTCTCTTCCTCCCTCACTGTCTCTCAAATCAATAAATATATCCTCAGGTGAGGATTAAAGAATAAAATAATTACATCATGCCAGCACGCAAACTACCCATCAGTCACTCCTGCTCTGGAGAGGAGCTTCACACAGGCAGGCTGACCCAAGTCAAATCTGAATAGGTGGTGACAGGACATCCTTCCCTGACAGTTGGGTTTGTTCTCGGTCATCCGAGGTTGGGGATGGGATGGGGTAGGCTATAAATACCTAGGCTTCCTGCCATCCGGAGGCAGGAACCACACAGGGCTGTTCACACACTGAAAAAGTATTTTTAAATTAAGTGTGTTATAATTGAAAGGAAAAAGTCTTTATCACCAAAGCTTGGGTGATTAAAAGTTCAAAGGCAGACTTTGGAATCTTAATACCACAGAGAGGATTTTAACTCATATGCATGTCCAAGAGTACCAAAAATCACAAGACAGGGTCCTTAGCCCAGGCAACCTACAGGTATGGACACATGGAGGTAGAAGTTGATGAGTGGGTGGAAGGGTCACGGCTCAATTTGGGGGCATCTGTGATTGGCCATTCAGACCAGGGATTACTCTAACTCTTATTGTGGGGAAGAATTCAGAACCCAGAGGCCACCACATGAGGACACTTGCTCTCCCCAGCAGTTCTGGATCACCCAGCAGGTGGAGGACACTGCTGGGAGTATATTCAGGTGTGAACTCTTACCTGGCCATGACCCACAGCCTGGACCCTGTAAGGATTCAGAGAGCACTGTAGGACCACTGAAGCTCCTGGAAGGTTCCCACACACCAAAGACAGCAGAGTAGAGGCTGCCCGCCCTCTCTCCCTGGGGATCCTGTGGGATCAGGACATAGAATTGTCATTGGCCCAGTCCTGACCAGCATGTGAACATGGTTCATGGTCCTTGGGGTCTCTGGGGTCTCTGCTACAAGGTAGCTGGAGGTGAATGTGTCTGTCCAAGCTGGGAAACATCTAGAAATGGATGTTTCTTTAGGGGAGAAAATGGCAAGGTAGTCTTGCCCCCAGGACTTAGAACTGCTTCTTGCTTCCAACTTATTGGTAAGAAGGATTGTCCCTGAGTCACACATGCAGGGAGATTTGGGGTTTGACTTCCCTCGGGTTTAATTGTCCCTTGTGGTCACCCCGAGTTTTAGAAGTGGGCTGTGTGGTGGCGGCCGTTCGCAGGCCAGAATGGGAGGGCACAGAAAGACTTTGCTGAAAAGTATCCCCTCCCCCCGACACAGCCACCACTCTGATTCCACATCAGGACTCCTTCATGTGGTAGGCTGACCTTAGGACGTGCCTCCGGCAGATCAGCTGTGGTCCCAGTCAGGGGCCCTGGGAGCACTGGTGTGAAAGGCCAGGACATGTACTTCCCAGGACACCCTCCGCATGTGACCCAGCTCTGCGCCTGCAGAGCCGAGGAGCCCAGCACCTGTACCCACATCCTGGAGCTGAAGAGTGTGGCAAAGTGTCCTGCATGGGGCAGGACAAAGGCAGAGCAGGGGAGGGAGAGGTCTGGAGAGCAACCTTCAAAGGGGAGATGGACTGAGTCAACACCTAAGCACCAACTACTGAGAGAGAGGTTATGCATTTCGTCCCATTTTGTCCTCCCAGTGACCCTCTGCTGTAGATCTTGCCAGCCGACTTTACAAAGGTGGTTCAGACGAGCTGAGGGTTTGGAGACTTGCGCAATGACAACAGCACCCAGCTTGGGTCAGGCAGCCCTCGGACCCCCCACCTTCCCCCGTACCACACAGCCTTCTGAGAGCCGACACTCACAGGCCAGGCTGGCTGGCACCTGCATCCCCACCCGGCTGGGACAGGCACTGACATGCACAGCCACATTCCCAGCTGCCGAGCCAGCCACAGAAGAGGGACCACAGCCCATGGCCAGGCTTCCAGCTGGGTTGGCGAGCAGCAACCCTGGGAACAGAGGGCCGATGGGGAACTGAAAAACAGCAGCCTGACCCAGCTGGATGAGGAGCCAGTTCTCAGGGACTCGGCCTAGGGACACGGTCAAAACCACACTGGCGTTTATGTTCTGTTCGCCGGTTGTTTCTGGACCACCAGCTGCCTTCTCTGGTATTGGTACACCCACCTGCCTGTCCCCAGGCTTCACACAGATCCTGGCCAACAGCAAACGGGTTTCTTCCTTATTAACCGACTCACTGGAGCGGGGCTTTGCCGGCACCAAGATGGAGACTGAGCCCACTGGCAAAGCCATCATCAGAGAGGACAGAGGAAGAACGGAGGGGCATCGGAGCTTACCTGGGAACCGTGCACACAACAGGTCCAACAATCTCACTCCTTCCTCTGCACCCCTGAGTGTCACAGGAACGCCCCGAGCGCTGGGCACAGGGCCCCACGCGAGAGACCCCAACTCAGCTACCCGTGCCATCCCATGCACACGCCCGGACCTACCTGGCTTCCCTGTCATGGGCCTAGCACCTGGGATACTTGCTGAATAACATCTCATCCTTTTCTGGAACTTTCATCAATGCCCACCCCTCACTTAATAATAGAGGAGCCGTCCTCCCCTTGGTTCTCAGTGGCACACTTGACATCACACCAACGGTTTTCTGATGTTTTCCACACATTCCTGGGTTCTCTGCAGCTGTGACAGTCCTACTGCAAAGGACGGGGTCGGAATGGGTCTTTTTGGCCAAGAGCAGAGTTCGTAGGCAATGCTTGAACTCTCTTTCCCACTCAGATGATGACTTTGGCTCCCCGACCTGATGTTGGATTGAATTTATTTTGAGCTCTGTTCTCTAGACAGTCACCCCAATTCCCTGCCTGGGAAGCTACGTGTGAACACGGCTCAGTGGTCTCCGAGCATCGGTGACAGGAAAGCCTGCCTGCCACCCCTCTGGGAGAGGACCCTGGCCATGTCAGAAACGGAATGCCTGTGTTCAGCCTGTGATGTATTCGTTGTCACCTGAGTGAGTCACCCCTATGACTCTCAGAGACTGAGCTGTGACCCTGGGGGACTGAGGGCTTACCGCCAGGGTAAGCACAGAGTTGAACTGAAGGTCTCCTGAGTTCCTGAGCTCTAAGATTTATGATTCTAGCTTGCATAACCACCGTGGGCCATTTCCTCATGAGACTGAGGGCTGGCTGAGGACTCGGAAGCTCTTCCACTTCTAGAAGTCAGGAACTGTTCTCCATAGATGGTGCCAGAGGTGTGGGGTAATCCACACCAACTTAAGGACACCCCCGGAAGCTGAAGTTCCTTCAGTCGCTTCTGCAGCCGAATGTCCACGTGCTTTCTTATAATTTGCCTCATTCTAGGAAAGGTGGAATTTTTAAAATTTTCTTATTCAAAGTTTTACTTCACTAGGAATTTGCAGAGCAACATCCTCGCCTACCCTTTAAAGGAGTTTGTACTCAACATTGAATAAATCGTTGTTAACTTTGTCGTTATTGCATTCTAAGAGTTTGGATAAAACTTCAACTAATATCAAAAGCTAAGAATCTATGTTATGAATAACTTCTACTCTGTCAGCTCTTCTTGTTATTGTCAGTGGCCTTTAGGCCTGCTTTAACAGTGACTTTTAAATCAACTCTAAAGCTGACAGCTTGACAAGCATTTGATTCCATTTGATTCTCCCAACAATTCCGTGTGATACAAGGGCCCATGGACAAACGCTGAGGCTCAGAGACTGTGCCTTCCAAGCCATCCCTGGCTGGACTCATGCCACACACCCAAGAGACTGACGGACATCATTAGCCCTATCCAACCCCCTGCACAGCCCGCTGATGTTGGTTCTAAAGCCCCGGGTTTTGACAACCAAGTGTCATTTTATAGTAGCTTCAAACCTCTCAGTCGGCTGAGCAGTGGTTCTCTACTCTGTGTGACCCGCTTTTCAATATTCAAATCCTGCACAACTCACTGGAAAACATGAAAAGACTCAACACCATAGTCAACGAGATCGCAGCAGCACAACCAGACCTCCAGGGCACTGCAGGTCCCTGGGGCCACAAATGACCTGGAGCTGTCACCTATGGCCGTGCTATCCTGACTGTGGTCTCCTGTATGCCATGTGTCCTTGGGTACAGCAGGATTTGTTGGCTTCAAGAGGCACCTTTGAAACTTCCCTAAGAACCCTTTTGCTTATGGTTTCTATGGGGTAGAGGATAACATCCCCCCAAGTGCAATGAGAGGGTAAGTGGCCTACAGCCCAGACCACCAGGTTTCCCAACCAACAGGTCCAGTGAGAGGCAGGGTACATCTCTTTCCAACTCCACGTTCACTGACGCCACATGGGTGACTTGCGATTGGCCATGGTCATGGCAACCAGCAAGCACTAGGACATCAGAGCTTTCCTCCAGCCTGCTGGTTGCTAACATCTACCAACACACCACCAGGGTAGGGAGCCCAGAGCAAGCACTGTGTTCTGTTCAGTGGTCCAATGAGAGTTTGGAACAGATGAGCCCTGAACCAACATTCTTCACAGCATGTCAAAAGGAGGCTCAGAGGCAGGCCCAGAAGCCCAGAGCTACCACCCTGCCCTCCCTCTTCTGCCTGCTGCGTCGGCACCCGCACGTGCGCAGGAGCTAAAGGCAACCTAATGTCTGTGGGGCTATTTGACGGGGTCTCGGCCAGCAGCGGCTTTCCTGACTGAGTGCTTATCTTCTGTTCATTACTTGTAAGGGGCACCCTACCTTCCAGAAAGGCTTGGGGGATGTTGGCAAGGAGCTTTCACATCCAGAATCTCAAACCCCATCCAGATACCCTCACAAGCAGCACCTGCCACTGCAGGTGAAGGATCTGGAGTGTGTAGGGGTGACTAGAGACCAGGTGGTCCTCTCCAGAGAGGCCTTGAGACGTGGCATTCGCTCCCTTGACCATTAAACCTGCTCCTCCTTGATCTGCCAGTCTCAAAGTTGCAGAGAAAGTGCAGACCCCAGCCCGCTAGATTAGCCCAGGAAATCAGAATACTGCTGTATCGATTGGCCCTGAAAGTTCTGCGAGTCCGGGCGCCAGAATACACTCGTCAACATTACCTGTGTCGTCTCTCCCTCGGATGGATCGGCATGGGAAGCTGTGTCATAGACAGGCAGTGTCTCAGCAGGTTCCAGGCCAGACACAGGGCCTGCATGAAGCAGATGACAGCCCAGCTAAAAGGCCTGGGTCATCAGTCCTGCAGTGGATGGACATCCACAGGTGATGGAACATTGTGGGGCAGAACGGACACCCTCTGCCACGGGCACTGCTGGAGGAACGGTGGCCTCTGGGACTCTCCCTTCTCCAAGTGTCCACAGCACCCCATCCACTGTGGAAGCCTGTCTTTCTTCTGCTGCACCAATGAACTTCATGCGGCCCTGCCAGTCTGTGCTGGTGTGGAAACCACATCTAACTTCCTGCCTGCATATCTCTGCTTTGGTCCGATATGCCATATGGCCATACCGGTCATGGTCAAGGCTGCCCAGGTTCCAATCCTGGCTCTTCCACTTGCCAGCTGTAGACATGGGGTGGGTCACAGACCGCCGCCCTCCTCTGTTTGCTCAGCTGTGGAGCACAGAGGCTTGAAGAGGTGCACAAGATTAAACCTAGAGGGCTCGGGACAGCGCCCGGCACAGAGTGATCACACCACAGACGGGGGAATGATTACCAAGTGTGGGGTTTGCACTTGACTCTGAGGTCAACTTTATTTTTCCTCTGTCTTCCAAGCTTTCAGGGAATTCCTCAGTGGACCAAAGGACTCTCAACTCTCTATTCTTGGAAATACACTGAAGTGCACAGAGTTGTCTCTCCGTCCAAATGACCCAGGAAAATCCATCGCATTGCTTGACTGAAAACTTTCTTTGTAAAAGTGCTTTATCGCACTGAGTTGAAATCTGCCCCCTGGACCTTCCCCCCAGGGCCCCACAGCCAGTCTAATTCCCAGTTCCTTTTCTGAATAACAGCCTCTGCACAGTTTAGGCCTGCATGTTTCCCCAAAGAGCTGCCCTTCCCAGGGCAAACACCTCCCATCCTCCTTACCTCATACAGCTCCTCATCCCTGGACTCAAGCTGCACCTTCACTCAGAGCACCTTCACTGAGCTGCACTCAGGCTGATCCCTCTCCTGGTAAGCATGTGGAGTTTATCATCAGACAAAAATCAGGAGCACCACCTAATCCCAGTCACTAAAGGTGCATACCATTAAGAGTTGGCATGTATCCTTGCAGGGGTATCTCTCAGGAGAGAAGATTTTAAAAAATAAAATGAGATGTAAGCTAAAGAGTGGTATGTTCCTTTCATGCATTCCACTCGAAGCGAAAGAGGTGGTTCTGTCCCCTTTTTCTCCTTCTTGTTGACTAGAAGGCAGACATGATGGCTGGAGCTGGAGCAGCCATTTTAGACCATGAGGCACTGCTCTGAGAATGACAGCACAGCACAACAGGAGAAGCTTAAAGTGCTGATGACTGCGCAGCCGGCATACCGGCCAGCAGCTGCTCCCTGTGGAGTTTACTTTTTTTAATATGTGGGAGAGAAATAGCCTGTCTAGTGAAAAAACTTTTTTTTCTCATTGCTTTTCCTATTCTGCCTTTCCCCTTCCCTCAACCTTTCTCTTTTCCCTCCCCTCCCTCCCTTTCTCCCTCTTTCCTTTGCCCCTTTCTTGCACCAAAACTTATTCTACCTGATACTCAGCCTGGAGCTATTCCATTTCACCAGTAAAGCAGACCAAGCAGAAGAATAAATCGAGTGGAGCTGTCCCACCGCCTGGTCTGTAGGAAAACACCATCAGTCAGAGCAGTCGGCCCGTTCTAGACAAGGCAGTGCTGAGGAGGAGCAGAGACCAGCGCCCGGGGAGGAGACATTCCCCAGGCGGCTCTGGAGGACAGTCCAGGACCATGGGCTTTGTGCCTGCTTCTCTGGCACCCGCTCCCTTTGCTGGGGGTGGGGGGTGTGAGGGAACTGGAGTGAAGGGGATTAGCTATGATTGAAAAAGAGCACGTGGCTGGGGAGAGAGAGAAAACTGAGACCCCTTGCCTAGAACTCCTCGTTAGACAGCCGCACCCCCAATTCCACCTCAGACTTTAGAAAATTCACTAAACCTCTGTACCAGAATCTTCTCTCTGCCCCCCTCCCACATCCACTTTCCACCCTCTCCTTCCTACCTCCTGGGAGACTGACCTGTGAAGCCCATCAGTGAGGCACCCCCCGCTCACAAGTTTGGCTAATGGGGAGCCCAGTGGGAGACTAGAGGGAGGAAGGAGAGGGCTGTTGGGCATCTATCCTTAGCCCCTCCCTCTCTGGCTGCGTCCCTTAATGGAAAATTACTGTTCCCCTTACGACAACCTGTTCAAAATAACTCTTTCTGGTTCCAGAAATTTCTTCCTTCCCTCTTCCCTTCTGGCCTGGGGTAGGGACAGCTCCTCTGCTCTTCCTTTAGGTGCTGCTCACCTGCGCAGCCTTTGAAATGGTCTCTTGTGCACAAAGGACCCTTCCACTGTCCGAATTTGAGAGTGCCATCATTGCATGGGGCCTCTGGTGTAACCTCCCAGAGCTCAGTGTCCTCCTCTGTAAATATGGATGGTTGTGGTGACAATTAAGCTGATAAACAGCATGAAAAAGCTTCAACTGTTCTATGCACTTGATTTACCAAAACAGGTGGGAAAAAAAGGTATTTTGCTAACTGTAAATTCAGCAGAGTCAAAGGCAGTTAGCGTACCTAGCAAAGAAAGGAGACAGGAGGCCTGCTGTTCCCCTCTGGTCAGGCCTCAGGGAGGCCTGTGGTCACCTCAGGCATCGCCCCTGCACACCAGACTGGGTTCTGAGCCAGGGGGCTGGTGGGGGGGTGGGGAGGGGCCCAGAGGCAGGGAGGTGAGTTGGGAGAACCATGGCCTGTACCTGGAAAAGGGGAGGTACGCAGGGACCTGCAGGCACCTTCACTGCTCTGTGACCTGCTGGGTGGGTGAGCACTTGAGTTCAGAGCTCCATGGCCCCTTTGAGTAGCACCGGAACCCCTGGATGGGTGGGCGGAGGCTGCAAGGAGGTGGATTTGGGCTCCAAAGGAGGAAGAAATATCTAATGATTCGAGCTTCTAAAACAGAATGCCTCCCACAAGGGAAGAGGGTTCCTGCACAAGGATCTTCACTGCAGTGCTGTTGGGGAAACTGGAGATTAAAGAACAACCGGTAGAACTGCCGTATCACAGAACAACAAGGTCGCCTTTAGAAAGAGCAAGGCGTCCCAGGTCCTGCTGTGCAACAAGCCCTGTCATAGATGGTCGAGTCACAAAACAGCTCACAAAAATGCATGTGTACTTGAGGGTAAAAGTGAATAATATCAACAGAGTGTGACTTTGATTAAAATAGAAATCCATGAGTGCATATTGACATAAGTGAATGAATATATGTGGAGAAAAGGAGGCTCTTCTAGCAGAATGCCAACTACTATGTGGAACACTGGAATTTTTAAAATCACCATTTGGCCATCCTAATAGCAATCAATTAACTAAAACAAGAAATGTTCGTGGATGCTAAAATTAGTGAAAGA
Organism: Mormoops blainvillei; assembly: GCA_004026545.1. Taxonomy (NCBI): domain Eukaryota; kingdom Metazoa; phylum Chordata; class Mammalia; order Chiroptera; family Mormoopidae; genus Mormoops; species Mormoops blainvillei. The sequence continues at coordinate 65,819 of PVJD01002510.1, read as the reverse complement.
GGAATGAGAAACAGGATATTACATAGTCTCAAAGTATCTCTCCACAGCGCCCCCCCCCCCAAAAAATGCATTGACTACAAAAGGGGAAAGTAACTTTACTACAGGGAAACCGAGCAGACAACATCATAATCATGTGATCAAAGTTAAGGCCACTGGGCTGGACCAATCTCCCTGCCCCCACCCCAGTGGGATACACTGAGAAGAACTCAACAATTCCATGATGTCCCAGACAAAATGCACAGCTTGCCTCCCATCGTGAGGAAACATCAGTCTAATTCAAACTGAGAGGCAATGGACAAAAGATTGCTCTGTCTGCAACCTTCAAACAGGTCAAGGCTGTGAACACCAAGAGGAGACCGTAGAGCTGATCCAGGTTGGACACCGTGCAACGCGTCACTGGGTCGTGCCCGAGTGAGCAAGTGACTGGAACAGCAGCTCCCATCTATTGGGCGTCTTAAATGGGGTCTCTGGGTGAAGGGTACACAGGAATTCTTTGAAATATTCTTAAGTTTCTATACATTTCAAATGATTTAAAGTTAACAGTAACAATAAATGTAAAGGAGAAAAATCACAAATAAGCAAAATCAAGAGCTCTGGGGCTGATATGAAGCAACAGGAAGGACACGGCACCGCCTGAAGTGTTCCTGCCAAAGATGGACCCCAAGTCGGGTCCAGCCCCAGGGGACAGAGGGCATGTTAAAAACACATGGAGATGCATCATCCAAGTCAGACCATGAGGCACGCTATAGAACCACAACGCAGCTTCTGCAACAAATAAATGACAAGAGAAAAAGAAGGGGGTAAAGGGGACCTAAGAGACACACTGAACTTTTTTGGATCCTGATTCAAGCAAACCAACTTGAGGAAGAGTTCATGAAAAAATCAGAGAAACCTGAACACTGTCTGGACATGAGGTGAAATAAAGGAATTGCTGCCCCGTTGTCTGGATGGGGTCATGGTATTGATATGATATATGTTTTTAAGTTCTCATTGCTAAGCACGTTTATGGATCAAACAAAATGATCTCTGGAATTTGCTTAAACATACCAGGGTCAAACAGCCTAAATGTCCATCAAAAAATGAACAGATAAACAAAATGTGTTCTGTACGTACAATGGAATATTATTCAGCCATAGAAAAGAAATTCTAACACATGCTACACCATGGATGTATCTTGGAAATATCATGGGAAGTGAAAAAAGCCAGACACAAGAGGTCACGTGTTATCTCACTTATACGAAGCACCGAGGTAGTCAAACTCATTGAGACAAAAAGTAGAATAGAGTAATAGAGGTTACTGGGGAGGGAGGAGGGGGAGCTTGTGTTTAATGGGTATGGAGTTTCAGTTTAGGATGATGAAAAATTTCTGGAGATGATGGTAATGGTGATTGCAGAATAATGTGAATGTACTAAATGCCACTGAACTGAACGAACGCCTAAAAGTGGCTACAATGATAAGCTTTGTGTTATGCATATTTAACCTCAATTTTTAAAAAAAAAGAGTCCAGGGTGGGTGAGCCACATGCCTGTAACTATTGAAACTGAACGATGAGAACATGGAGATTCCACTTACTACTCACTCTACTTTTATGTAGGTTTGAATTTTTCCCACACTAAAGAGATTTCTTAAAAGCTTACAACTAAAACAGAAGTCCTGACACCCAGGGCTCGTGAGGGTAAGTAAGAAAACCACAGCAGTATGGGAAGATGCTCACGGGATTATGTTGGGTAAAGAGCTGGCTCCCCAATTATGTCTACACTATGTTTATACCGTATGCAAATATGTGCATTAGGGAAAAAATGACTGGAGGGAAATATACCACAATTACAATAGCTGTAGTGTTCGGATGGTGAGATAACGGGCAAGTTTTGTTTCGTTTTGTTTTAAGTTTCCCTAATAGAGTTAGTTGTATAGTTTTTAGAAATAAATTTACATATGCTCCAAGGCAGTCAGGGGAGAGTGGATGTTCAGAAGCAAGATATGAGAAGGGTGCTGAGTGATAAGAAAATACCCTTCTAGAGAGTTCCGGGGGCTTCCTGGGAGAGGATTTATGAGAGAGCTGCAAGACCAGAGCAGGGAGTCAATGCACTTTACCCACCTATCTGACCCTCAGGTTTATAGGTGGGCCTCCCACCCTGCGGGCTGTTCGGTGGTGGGCAAACAATGGGCCACGGCCCCTGGCTGAGTGCAGGACAGATGGCAGTCAAGGTCAGATACCAAGACGCCCACCCTTCACAAAGGGGCCTGCGAGCCAAGGCTGGGGGGCGCTTCCTGTGCCAATGCCTGTGGTTGTCCGGCCCCAATCTGGGCTGGGAGTTGTGCAACCCGCCATGCCTTTCCTGTTCCCCTTTTCCCGAGCTCGCAGCCTCTGCAGCATCGGCTGGGGCTCTGCGGGCTCACCACAGGGAAGAGCAAGCTCCCTGCACAGCTGACCTCCCCCCAGAGCTGTTTCCACGTCTCTGATTGTTTTTCCCTCCTGGGGTTGCTAAACAGCTTATGAAGAAACCCCTTTGCTTTTTTATTTTGGGGAAGGAGTCCAGTGCTGTCTGTTTGTGAAGAGGTTATGACGGTCCAGGCAAGGCAGTGACACAAGCCCTGGTGCACCCCAAGAACAAGTTGAACCCAGTTCTCCCTCTTCTAATCTCCATGAGAAATGGTGCCCAAATGAACCTGGGGGTTACACTATCATAAGAATAATATTAGTATTAATATCACTAATGCTTACCAAGACCTCCTGTGCACGGAAGGGGGAGCAAGCCCATCCCATGCTCCTAACAGCCCTCCCAAGGCTCACCCGACCATGTTGTGTACTTGGGGGTTTAGATGAGGAAATCGCAGTCACAGGGAGCTGACATAGTTGACCCTGGGTCAGGCAGGGGGTTGTCAACCAGAACCAGGGCTGGACCGCTCACTGTCCCAGGCACCCAAGGACCTCAAAGGCCACTCCAAAGGCTGCAGGTACAGGAGGCTCAGGGGTCCTTGGGAAAGTCAAGAATCACTCCCAAAGTCACACCTTTGGAAAGGTATTGTGAGGGTCTGGGAAAACATTTGTGGAGGAGAATGTCACTTCTTCTGAGATTGAGAAATGAGGGGATGGGTGAGAAGGCGTTCCAGTTAATATTTTGTTTCTTAAGCCACATGACGGCTCCATGGGGTTCCTTGTATCACCCTATATACAATTTTGTGTGCCTGAAATATTTCATAATCTTAATTAAAGCAGAAAACAAAAACCCAGCTGCACAGACCTCTTCCCTAACACTGAGTAAATACTCTGAAAAATATTGGCCAACATTCTGCTGGTTGATCTTTGCATTGAAGACACTGAGCTCCACCGGGTATCCCAAGACACAATCTCAAGATTCAAGCTCCCCGCAGACAATACAAAAGCAAAGCCAGGCCCTCCCTGACCACGCAATCACAGCGCTGACAAGCCGCTCCGCAACCCCCTCGGCTCCGAGGACCACCCGACCTCCTTTACAAGAACCTGCAGAGACTATAGGCAGCAACCTGGACTCCGAGGAATCAGCTGTGCGTTTCAAGCCCAAGGAAAGAAAAATTCAGGCTGCTCAGACATCTGAAACAAACATTAGCTTTCCTGACTCTGAGACCTGCGAGGATCTTTATTATGTAAACACATGAAAGATCTGTTCTTTGCAAATGGACAAAAATACATAATTCACTTGCAGCATAAATAGCTCAGCGCTCAACTGCTCCAGACCCTGGTTATATATTATTATTTGAAAAATCTCATGAAGGGTTTCATGGCCAGTGACCAATGCTCAGTCTCCACGAGCATAAGGCTGGCGACGACAGGCTCAGTGTGGAACAAGTGCAGGGACAGCCTGGACTCAGCACAGGTACAAAGTCCTCACAAGCCCACCCCCTGGCTACATTCTATGCTGGTGGCATCGGGGCAGGGGCTGGGTTTCAAGGTTTTGTTTTCTGGGATTTCTTCAAGTTGAAACCACTTACACGGTAGCAGGTTATCGTTGGCACCTATACAGCCCACCCCTCTGAACCTGAGCTTATAACGTATGTCTCAGGGGGAGGATGGACTGGATCCACGGTTAAAAGGTTCCCCAGGGGCCCTGGCCAGTGTGGCTTGGTTAATTGGAATGTCACCCTGTACACCAAAATGTTGCAGGTTCAATCCCCGGTCAGGGTACATATGAAAGGCAACCAGTCGATGTTCCTCTCTCTCTGTCCCTTCCTCTCTCTCTAAAAGCAATGTCCTCAGGGGAGGATAAGAAAGATAAATGAAAATAATTTTTTTAAGTTTTTTAATTTTTAAAAAGTTTCCCCACGGGCCCAAGGTCTGAAGTGTTTTGCAGTCAGGGGTCTCCGGTCATCAGTAAGAGGAATGCACCAATCCTAAATCAGCAAAGGGAAAAGGAATTTATGGGCCCATATAACCAGGAAGTCCTCAGGTGGATCCAGCATGTCGGGGCCTGGAGACTTAACTAAAGCTGTCAGTATTCAGTGCGTGTGTGTACATGTGTGTGCATGTGTATACATAGGCGTGCATGTGTTCACAGTCCCTTTTGCATGTGCACATGCATTGTGTTATGTGTGCATGTGTGTTTGAGCTTGTATGCACATTGCGTGCACATGTGTGCCTCTGAGCCTAGGTTTCACAGAGAACCCGTGGTGACACCTGGAGCAGACCGCGGTGTGGAGTTTTTCTGTGTCTCCTTCAAAGTCTGGTCGAGAACTAAACCACAATGGAAAGAGAGGGGCCCTTCGCTCTCCTCCAGATCCCCACCCCACACATCTGGGACCACTCCTTCCCCGAAGCTGCACGATCTCACATGCCCACAGCTGTATCCTTTTCCACAGAGGAAGGCATCCATGAGGATGGTACATCACTGCCCGGTCTAACATTTGTCCATCGTGGTTTCATACGGTCCATGTCCTCAGCACCTCCCTCATCTCATCACCGTGGGGTTCCAAGAGCTTCTCAGTTGATCTGCTGTGTTCAGATTAACTGCTGGATGTCACTCCATGGTGTGACCCTGCCACAATCCATTTCCCCTTTCCTCTCTTGATAAAGAGTCAGGTCATTCCCAGTGTTTTCTTTTTTTTTTAATTCAATCTCTGTTGTGTTTTTTCCCATTATCATTCGTCACCTTACACATCCCGCACTCCAGCAATCACCGCACTCTGTCCCGTGTCCATGAGCCCTTTTCCTTTTGGCTCAATCCCTCCACCCCCACCCCACCCCCACCCCACCCCCACCCCCACAAGCCGTCAGCTGCTCTCCATCTATGAGCCTGTCCCTATTTTCCTTGTTAGTTCAGTTTGTTCATTAGATTCCACATATGAGTGAAATTATACCCTATTTGTCTTTCTCTGACTGGCTTATTTCACTTAGCATAATGTTCTCTGGGTCCAGCCACGCTGTCATAAAGGGTAAAATTTTCTTCTTATTTATGACTGAGTAGAATTCCATTGTGTAAAAGATCCCATAGTTGTTTTTATCCACTTATCTACTGATGGATACTTGGGTGGTTTCCACATCTTGGCGATTGTAAATAATACTGCAATGGACATAGGGGTGCTTATGTTCTCTCGAACTAGTGTTTTAGGTGCCTTCAGACATATTCCCAGAAGTGGGATTGCTGGGTCAATAGGCAGATCCACATGCAATTTTTTGAGGTGTCTCCATATGGCTTTCCACAGTGGCTGCACCAGTCTGCATTCCCACCAACAGTGCAAAATCGTTCTCCTCCCTCCATGTCCTCGCCAGCACTTGTTGTTTTGTCCATTTTTAAACAATGCCATGGTGCATGTCCTCAGGGGCTGGAGGGACCCACACACCCAGCTTTGCCCAGTAGGGCAGATGGCTCCCCAGAGTGGTACCGCCAATCTAATCACCTCCCAGCCGTGTCTGAGGACATTTTCTCCTGCCCCAACGAGGCAGGAAGGGAGCACTACAATGACTGATGAGGGAGGAGAGGAAGGAGCCCTGATCAGAGCAGGAGAGAAAGGCTCGGGCACTCCAGGCTGCCACGTGCTCCGATGAGTCTGAGAAGAAGAGAGAGACACCCAGACATAGCTGTCTCATCTAATCTCAGGGCCTGGAAAGGCTCCAGTGTGGACTTCCAAGAACATGTTAGCATTTTATTTTTCGAGTCAATTTCAGCCCGAGATTCTTGGTACCTAGAAGGTCCATTAAAGAAATCCACTGAGCCTATGAGCCCGATCGCATGCCAAAGTCTGGGTGCTGGATTCTCAAACAGGCTGGTGACTCCGAGCCTTTGAACCTGAGGTTTTCAGTTGGGCTCTTTCAGCTGTTGTTTTTTTAAACCCAACTTAAACTGGCTTGAGCAGATAAAGGGAGACAAGGAATTTATTGGCTCACCTGGGCAAAAGCTCTAAGAATAGCTGGGCTCAGGTCAGGCGGAATCCAGGAGCTCACATCAAACCAGAGAGACCAAGTCTCCCCCCATCTTTGGCTTCACTTTCCTCCATCGGCTTCATCGTCGGGTGGACTTGCTCCATCCAGGTCCCCCAGCGGATTCAGACTCACACCCTCAATGCTCCCCATGCAGCCGAAAGGGGTACTCCCCTCAGTCCCTGCTGGAGTCCTAGAACCCAGTAAACCAAGGCAGGTCGTGTGCCCATCCCCTCGCAGAGGACTGGGGTGCCCCAGGAGGGCTCAGCAGCATGGGGGCGGGGGGTAGAGGTAAACAGCATCCTGTGCACTCTGAACGAGGCTACCTCCATAAGCAAGTTCAAGCTCAGGTGCTCCAGTCATTTACTGTGACCGGTCATGGGAGATACCCGGCTAGCCTGGTGCCATACGTAGAGATAACCTGAGGGTAGCAGTACCATCCGATTTGGGTTAAACCGTGTCCCCCAAAAAGACATGTTGAAGTTACTGAAGTCTCTCCCCTGGTACCTGTGGTGACCTTACTTGAAAATAGGGTCTTTGCAGACATAGTTAGTTAAGATGAGGGTATGCTGGAGTAAAGTGGGACCTAAATCAAATGTCAAGTTCCTTAAGAGACAGAAGAAGGAGATTCTACAACCACTGGAAAGGCCACGTGAAGACAGAGACACGGGTTGAAGCAGCGCAGCCGCACGCCCAGGAGCGCCTGGAGCCGCTGGGAAAGGCGGGGAGGGGTCCTCCCCTAGAGCCTCTGAAGGGAGTAGGTCCGGCCCACATCTTGATTTCAGGTTTCTGGCCTCCAGAACTGAAAGAGAAAAAATGCCTGTTATTTTAAGCACACCCCTCCCCCAGCTTGGGGTAATTTGCTGTGACAGCCACAGGCCTCCTACACCATCCAACCCTGATAATAGGTTATGACCTAACAGTGAATCCAGCCTGTCTCCCCTCCAGCCCCAGATCAGTGGCTCCCCCAGACTCAAGGATCCCAACCTGGTATTTTCCAACTTGGCCTCAGAGATGTTTGAGGAAGTGGCAGCCCTAATGTCTGGGAAAGTCCTCTGGGGCAGCCTTGTGACTCTGCTTTGCAGGTGACCCTAGCAGGCTACTGATCTAAGACAAAATTCCAGAAGTTCCTTCTCCCACCCTGTACAGCCACAGCATGTGTGGAAATACCTGAGCGGCACCGTGTGCCAACGTGACCACTGGCCAAGAAGCCCCAAACACAAAATCGCTGCCTAAATTCCCTGCTGGACACACCCTCTGGACGCCTGTGGTCAACTCCAGCTGGTGTGCTCTGGTGTCTGGTTGCTGAATTGTCTCGGTATCCAGGAGAGAGGCTAAATCAAAGCCACCCCGAGCCAGCCAGCCTCAAGGGCTCATGCCCCCTGAGCTCAGATCCCATCTGATGGCTGTGCTGGGAGCCTCGGGCCACCATGGTTCAAGGCGGAATGCCCAGGCTCTGAAGTTGGGCAGAAGGGGGTTTAGATCCCGACTCTTGGCGCACAGCTTTCAGAAGTTGTTGAACCTCTCTCCATGTGCCCATCTGGAACGGATAACTACACTTCCTACCGCCTAGGACGATAGGAAGTAGTAATCGAGATAATACACAATATAAAGGTTGGCGTGATTAAAAGATGAGAAGGCACTCATTCAGTAAATATTAAGTACCTAATATGTGCCAGGCAATATCCCAGAAGCCAGGGTTTTAGTTGGGAATGAAACAGACACAGGCGTTTGGGAGCTTACGGAGACGAAGAAGGTGAAGGTGATGATAATGATGGCGACGGGGCGATAAAGATGAAGCCAAGGCTTCTCTCTGGATCACCGGATCCTCACGAGCAGGAACTGCATCTCTCCTTTCCTGCCCCCCAGTGTCTAGCACAGGACCTTGCACAAGGTACTCAAAAAATGTGTTTTTAATGGATTTAGTCTTCAAGTTGCGTTAAGCAGAGAAGGGGCCCTCCAAGGGTAGGTCAAGCTGGCCCCCAAGCAAAACTTTCTGAAGTTATGTGTTTTATCTTGAAAATTGACTTGAGCTTCTCATTCCATCCAATGGTATATCCATGTTTGTTTTATTCATAGACAACAAGAATATTTTTCCAAAACTTTGAGTGAAAATGATGCCCCAAGAAAACATGCCCTGTTTATTCCTGTGGCTTTTGAGACACTAACTACACACACACCCTCACACACACACCAGCCCCCTACCCTGGGCCACCCCCATAGACATCTGGAGGTCCACAGAGCCCAAGACCAGAAGCACTAACTCTGTCCTTGTGGTGCCGGGGCTGGGGGAGTAGGAAGGGCACAGGCCATCGAAGGCAGTTCGAGCACCGCTCTATGCTCTGGAGGGCCAGGGGGCTGAGCCTGGACTCAGTGACTTCATGATGAGAGCCAGAGTGAAACTGAAAAGGCCCTGAAGGCTCTGAAAACATTGTTTTCCTCTTAAAACCCAGTGTGGACAATGTGAGAGCCACATCATCGACCTGGACAGACTGGATTATGAAGCGGCAGTGGCAGTTCAGAGAGTTCATGAACATAAATTCATGAGTCCACTGGGCACTTAGGGAGCTATGATTGTGTCTGGCCAGAGTTTTAGGGTTTGCTCAGGAATCTTGCCAGCTCCCCAGTGACAGACAGCGGAAACAGGCAGGAAGAGACAAGGCACTCAGCCAGGGTCCCTCCGACTCGATTCCAAGCCGGCTTCCCCCACCTCTTACCATCCTGCCCTCCGAGCAGCCCCGGTCCCTGCACGTCTAGTTCCCCATTTCTAAAGTGAGTCTTTGACGTTCTCTCTCAGATGGTTTCAGCTCTGTTACATAACATTTGTCTTCAGAAAGCTCAGAAGCGTAGAAGTAGAAAGCATTTCGTGGATAATGTGATAAGGACACGTGTTTATAAGTAAATTAGAATTTACTGAGCAGACAAAAAAGCTTCCCACTCGATCCCTGCAAAGGGGGGTCCCATCTGTCCCACAGCAGAAATTTAGCATCGATGGGGAAATCACAAAGGGGGACAGTCAGCCTCATTTCTTCTCCCACACATACCGGGAAGTAGGTCCGTGGCCCAAGGGTGTCACTCCGAGATTTCCAAGCCCTAGAAGGTGCACTTACCTCTGAGGTATGCAGTGCTGAAAAGCCTGCAAAAGCGTCTTCCTGGGGGGTCAACTGTACTTGTAATTTGTGGAAATAATTATTTCTATATTAAAACACATACAGCAGTGTCAGGGAACAAAGTACAAAATTCCCATGGATTTTCACAAACTCAAGGCTTTTAAAGGAACATCACGCACATGGCAGAAAAATTCAAATCATTGTCCCATAATCCAGATTACACAAAATCTACTAACTTTTCAGTAGGCAAGTCTGACAAAAGAAAAAAAAATTTTCTTGTGGGCCCAGGGACAAGCACAGAGCCTGCTTGCCACCTCGTGTTCACTTGGGATATGACAGCCTGCTCCAGGCAGCCTTAGTGAAGGTGTCAGATTCAAAGGCGGGCAGGTGGGGGCTGTGCTGGGAGGTGGATGGGACCTCCCTACCTCTCCTCCGCAGGCCTGTTTCAGCAGCTGGGACCCCCATCACCGAGCTTCTTTGGATGAGGTGGAGCCTCCCCCCAGCCTGGCCTCCAAAGCACCTGTAAGCTTGTCAACCCCAGATTCACTCCGAGGAGATTCTGATTCGGGAGCCCACGGTCAGAGCAGAGGTCTGTGTTTTCCACCAGTTTCCCACACAAACCTGGGAATGAACGCAGTGGTTCGAACCTGCACTCGAAGTACCTGGGACACATTTTAAACCTTACAGTGGCACCTAGAAGAAGGTCCAGGCCTCAGCGCCTTTAAATTGTTGTCCAGGTGACCTTAATGTACAGGTTGAACTGAGGAACACTGGGATGAAGTCTGGTGCCGTCATGAATTTCCTAATAAAATGCCGGCGTCCTTGGGATGGATGAAGGGCTCTTAAAAAGGCCCCTTAGTCAGGTGACCAGCCCTCCCAGTCACTGTGGGACCGAGGTATTCCAGGATGTGTAGGTGACTGCATAGACATGTCCTGTGCTTGGGGATTTTTGTCTTGCTCTGCTGGGCTGTGCCGGGACACCCTACATGTCCTGGGTGAGAAAGGTGAAGTGACCGAGAAGTACAAATTGGCAGTAGCAAAACAGTCAGCGGGATGTGAAGTACAGCATAGGGAATACAATCAATAACAGTGTAGGAACCATGCGTGGTCCAGGTGCATACGAGACATGGGGGGAAGGTCAGTTCATAAGTTATAGAAATGTCTAACCATTATGCAACGCACCTGAAACTAATATAATATTGCCAGCCAAAACTGAATATTTTTTTAAAATAAACTACAAAAATGTTGCAGTTAGAGCTATTTTCTGACACAGTAATTGGCAGAATCAAACAGCTGAATTGCAGCACTAGAAATGCAGGGCTTGAGTGCTAAAACTGGGACTGCCCTGGGAAAACCAAGACAAGTTGGTCACTCTTGTCCTCAGACCTGCCTCAGACTAGTGCCGATGGGGGTCGGGTCTCAAGAAGCGCATTTTTGACAGGAGCAGCCAGAACACCCACCAGATTCTTAAAGGCGTCTGTAATCCCCCAAGGACCACAGTGCAGCTTTCCACGCTTCTCCACGACGCAGGCCCTGGTGGTGCCCGGGGCTGAATCTGTCACTCGCACAGACACCCATAGTTAGGAAGGGAATGGGATGCTTAACACCCATCCCAGGATGAGGCGCTGCTTACCGGCAGCACAGGAAGGGAGAGTTCGGGAAGGAACTGGTCGGTTGGAAAGCAGTGGGCGACTGAGTTTAGTTGGTTTCGTTGTTGACTTTGGTTTGGTTTGGGGGGGAGGTGGCTGTTAGGACAAAAGTTTGGGAAGTCCTTTGAAAAGCCCCTTAGGATTTGGGCATGTTTGTTTATTCAATAAATATTTACTGAGCACCTACTATGTGCCAGTAGTTATACCCAAGCAAAAACAGCAACACAGCAGGCATTGACAGCTCCGGAACAGGCCAATGGGTATTCGAACCCCAGCTCTGCCCTTACTGGCTGTGTGCACCTTGGATCAGTCATTTAACCTCTCTGTGCTCCTTCCTTTAACCTGTAAAATGGGGAGAATAACCTCACAGCTCAAATAAAGAAATAATGCACAAATGGCTGTAAGCCAGGGCTGGGACCCAGGCAGCCTGCCTTGGTGACAGTCCACTTAACCCCTTGCCAGCCTACTTCAAAAATAAAGTCCTATGCACTTTGACTTAGAGTGCAGTGGTGTCAGAAGCTACGTGCAACTGGCTTGGGAACATTTTTTCTAGCATTGTAAGCCTACATCACACCCTTGTATACTATGTTTTGCTTTCAGGACCTGTGCCAAGTCAGAGCCCATGCAAAGCATCCCTAGTGGAGAAATGAAGTTTCCGGCCAGCAGACCTGGCACCTGCAGCAGGATGTCCCCATGGGCCTGATGATCCTGCAGGACAGAGAAAAGGCAGCTGGAGAGGAAATCGCAGTGAATGCCTGGCGAGTGATGGGTTTGGCCAGAGCTGCCCTGGGAGTCCCTTGCCTATAGGTGAAACCCAGCTATGAGTACAGACACATGAAGAGGAGGGCCATCCATGCCTCACCCGCTAGGCTGCAGGAAGCTCCAGGAGAACGTACACTCTGCCCTGGTACCATTTTCCGGGTGTCCCTCTGTACAAACAGCATAGGTTAGGTCTCAGTGCACCCTCTGCTGTTCAGAACTGAGAATGTGGCCCGCTGAAATACCAGGTCTAACTCTCCAGGATGCAGGTCCATTTGCGCCATTTGAGATGCCTGCAAGCTGAACAGAACCCTTTAAAAGGCACCTGAGCCCCTTCTCTGGGGCAGAAACTGTGGCTCAGAGGTGATGAGAACAGGAGCACAAATGGGCAAAGGACCTGAATGGACATTTTTCCAAAAAAGATATACTAAAAGCCAACAGGTACCTGAAAAGATGTTCAACATTACTAATCATTGGGGAAATACAAATTAATGCCACAATGAGATATCACCTCACAGCTGTTAGAATGGGTATTTTAAAAAGACAAGAGGTAACAAACACTGGCAGGGATGTGGAGAAAAGGGAACCCTTGGGCACCGTTGGTGGGAATGTAAATTGGTACCACCACAATAGCAAACCGAATAGAGGAGCCTCAAGAAATTAAAAATAGAACTACCATAGTGTGGATTGAGTCAATACCAAACATGTCTGGGAGTTGCAGAAAGAGTACTGGTAACTCCTCACTCCTAGGGGAAAACTCGAGCTTTGAAGTGAAATCAGACACAGTAAGATGTCTCGTTGAATTTCTGTAAAGTCCTCTGTGTGCTTTCCTTTTAAAGCAGAAATTCAAACGACGGCACTATCTATACCTCCTAACCTAGTAACAGTTTTTTCCCCTTCAATATCAATATCAAAGATGAATTTTAAATAAATGTTTAATTATTAAATTGTCCTTTTCCAAAAGAAATTACCCATGCCTCCCTTTCAGAGAGCGAGCACTGTGTAACACCTCGTGGGCCCCGGGACACCTCGGGATCCTCGGAGCCCCATCTGACGGCCTCCGAGCTGCACAGAAGGTCCTGCAGACACCCCTCAACGCCTCAGGCCTTGCGCTGCTCTCCGCCTGTGCCGGGCTTTCTCAAGAAACGTGCTGAGGCTGATCCTGCATGCGTGGAACCAACTGAAAACTGGACATGGTTGCTGTTACGGAAAGAACTGCCCCTGCTGGGGTGAACACCCATGCCGGTAACACTCACAGGAAGTAAACAGGGCACCGATAGGAAGTAGACAGGAAATGGAAACAGGAGACAGGAAGCAGACAGGAAGGGCTCTTTCCCTCCAGCCTTCCAGGATGCCTGCGGGCTCCTAGTAACAGAGGCCAAGCCAACTGGCCAAGCTGAAATTCAGTTTGCAGCATCCCGGCACCAGTATACACCAGCTGCTATGGAAGGGTGGGTTTGAAGCTGAGACACAGTGATTTACCGGGTACGGTCCCTCTCTCAGGCTCCTCGGACCGTGTACATTGTTCTACACATTCATTAACCCCACACATCAAAACAAGTCAACATCCCCGCCAAATAAGATGCAAATATCCTTCATGCAAAGGAAGATGTTGTTACCCTCACCGCAAAACGAGGATTCACTGAGTCCCACAGTCACGGTAGATTTACCCCTGAGCTGTGTGGATCGTTGCTCAAATTCAGTCTTAGGCTAACCTGAATATCTGTTACCTAAAGGCTAAATTGTAAAATTCATCTCCAACAAACGTGTATAAAATAATAAGGGAAAGGGGAGACAAAATTACAAGTTGTCAGTATATGCACGGGCACACACACACAATAAGCAAGGGAGAAAGATACACAGATACTGTAAGTCCGCATTCTGAGACCGGTCATGAAGCCAGTTGGTGTCCATAGCTTCCTTCTTCCACTGCCCATCCTGTGTTCTCTTTGCCTTTAGCTGGGCCTTGGTTGGTTGAGGTTCTTCACCTCCTCGAGGCAACCGGAATCTCCATTCACGCGGGGTCTGAATCCTTCGTGGGCCTGCCTTTCTGTTGTTACTGTAAACTATTGTTTTACATTAACTTTTACTATCGCACTTGGAAGCTCTAAGAGGCACCCAAGAGAATCCCTGAGCTCTAGACCTAGCCTTCCTGTCCTACTATATAGCACAAACCCAATTTCCCCCTGGTAAGCAGGATCCCTCATGCAACAGAGTAGAGTAACCCACTCTCTTCCTGTTGGCAGTTTCGATTTCCAGTCCACTAGAACCACTGTTGTGTCTCCTGGTGGAATAAATCATTAATTCCCTCAAGAATCAGCAGAGCGAATGTTCAGAAATGGGCAATAGGGATCCTGCCAGTGTGTTATTTGTCAGGTGTGGCAGTGAAAGGAGCCACACCCCTTCCTGCCCCTTGATCTCTGACCTGTGTGTTCAGTGTAAGGGAAAGAGAGAACCACATATTTGTCTCTTATTAAAAGCATAGTTTTAGTATGGAGGTTCCTGAAAAAATTAAGAATAGAGCTACCATATGATCCAGCAATCCCTCTTCTGGGTGCATACCCCAAAAATCTGAAAACACTTATTTGTAAAAAAACATGTATCTCAATGTTCACTGCACCATTATTCACAATAGCCAAGACATGGAAACAGCTTAAGCATCCTTCAGCAAGTGATTGGATAAAGCACATGCGATACATATATACAATGGAATACTACCTGGTCATAAAAAATGATGAAATATAAACATTTGCAACAACGTGGATGGGTCTTGAGAGTGAAACAAGTCAGATGGAAAAGGACAAGAACCATATGATTTCACTCACATGCGAGATATAAAATGGAAAGCAACAAACGACCAAAACAAACACATTCCTAGATACCGACAACAGTGTGGTGGTTACCAGATGGGAAGGTGGGTAGGGAATGGACGAAAGGGGAAGAGCCTTTGGGTATTGAGCACACAATACAATATGCAGATGATATATTATAGAATTATACACCTGAAACTTAATAATGTTACTAACCAAGGTTAACCCAATACATTTAAATTGTTTTTAAAAAGTATACTTTTGGCCCTGGCCAGGTGGCTCAGTTGGCTGGAGCACTGTCCCGTACACCGAAAGGCTGGGGGTTTGATTTCCAATCGGGGTGTGTATGGGAGGCAACCAATCAACGTTTCTCTGTCGCATCTCTCTCTCTGTCTCCCCCCCGCCCACTTTCTAAAATCAATAAACATGTTTTATTTTTAAAAAGCATGCTTTTGTATGAAGGAAAGAAAATTAGCACTCTCCTTGACAAGAACAGAAGAGGTCCCTGGGCCTCGACATGTAAACCATTAAGGCATTGCCACCTACTTCGTGGCTTCTTCCACTTCTATTTATAGTCCCAAAAGAGTGGAAAGTTGGGACTCAAACAGCCATTTGTACACCCGCATTCATGGCACCACTGGTCACAATAGCCAAAGGATGGAAACAACCCAAATGTCCACCAGTGGATGACCAGTTACACAAAACGGGGTATACGCATTCAATGGAATATTACTCAGCCTTAAAAGGGAGAAAATTCTGACACATGGTACTCCATGAACGAGCATTGAGGTCATGCTAGAGAAATAGATCATGCACAGAAGGTCGCATATGGTGTGATCCCACTTACATGAGGCATGTAGAATAATCAAATTCAGAGACAGAGTAGAAGAGTAATCACCAGAGGCTGGGGGCAGAGTGAAATGGGAAGTTGTTTAATAGGTACAGAGTTTTAGTCTGGGATGACTAGAAAGTTCTGGAGATGGGTAGTGATGATGGTTGAACATCGATCTGCATGTACGGAATCCTACTGAGCTATACACTTAGGATGGTTAAAATGGTAAATTTTGTGTCATGTACGTATATTCTATGACACTAAAAAAAAACTGATATAAAAAAAAAAAGCATATACTGCATCCCTTAAGATAGAATCCCATCTCTTAAGAGTGTTATGGTTCAACTGCCCATGAGTGAGAGTTCAGAAGGGCACTTCAATTAGGCCAGATGCTTCTGGGTGAAGGGGTATGTGATAAAACCAGTGATGTCCATGGGTGTAAGCCCTCTGCCATGTGAACAAGCCCATATGGTGCCACACTGGGGCTCAGGATTGATCTCAGCTGTTGGGAGATTAGCCACTTGCCATCAGTGGCTGACAAGTCAGCCTTTGGGAAAGGAAGTCCATGTCACGGGGCCCATGCCTGACCTCCATCCCTGCCGCCATGGCAGCTCAGTCCGCAGACCCACCGAACACTCACTGAGGTGCCATGGGGAGAGCCCGGCCAACCACCACAATGTCTGCTACCTGCTTTCATTCCTGAGTATTGCTCACAACTTTCCTGTTTCTTTGCATGTCTCATAACCCAGATTTTAAAACACTGGATGGGTGATAATCCATTACAATGAGTATATTCACTGAAGCTCAAATTCTCGTTCCTGAACTAGAAGGAGGTGTGGTTCTTCAGTGAGAGTCCATCTCAGAGGTCAGCCCAGGAGGGTCGATGTCAAGACTAAGAGCGCGCCAGCCCCGAGGCCTCACCGAGGGCCTGCAGCATTTGCCTGCCGTCGGGCTGGGCAGCCCATCCCCGCTCCATCAGAGGGCCCTGCTGCGCCTTCCTCCCGGTGAAAGCCTTGGCTGCCATGGAGTCATAGTTCTCAGCTCCATCAGCTGACCCCTGCTTCCCTCTCTCTGGCTCCGGTGCAGCTACCATGCACGGCTTGTGACCCTGGTTGATTTGTCCCCACCCATTTGTACTTTGGGAGTCACAGAGGGGTGGGTCATAGGAAGAGCTCCTCACCTAATCTTCCGACAGATACTGTCAATAGAGGGTTGGGTTTTGCAATCTAGTTAGTGTTCATACGTGGGGACTCACAGAAATTCAGGAAGGATGCCACCACAGCCTTCATATTCCCAGAACTCACTCCCCCTTGCTTTTCACCCAACCCCAACTGGTCGTCATTGTCTTTATTGTTGTATTTAACCAGTGTTTGAGTGGCTTTGACTTCACTGCTTCCGACTCCCTTGCTCACGTTCCCTTCTTAAACCTCACTCCTCCCGTCTGAGTTCAGTTTTCTCCTTCCCGGACTATGTCCTTCAGCACTTCTCTCAGCAAAGGCCTATTAGTCATCTAACAAATGCTCTTCATCTTCGCCTGTAAATGTCTGTATTTTTTCCCTGCTCTCCATTAATAGTTTGGCTGATTATATCCTTCTGGATGGAACTGTTGTTCCATGGCCTTCTAGCTTCTAGGGTTCCATTTCCTAAGTCTATTATTTGTCCCTTTAGAGGCAATTTTAAAATTCTATAGGGTATAGTTATCAGCTGGTAACAGGGTGAGCATTGAGAGGAAAAACTAAGAGTAAAAAGGGAGAGTGCATTTTAAATGGAAAGGGGCTCACCAAGAATTCGCCACGAGCAGCAGCCATGCAGGGGCTCTGCAGTGGCCTCACGTAGAAGATGCAGCCCCTGGGCTGGTCAGGGACCCCCATTCTGAAGAATCCCCACTCGTAGCCCACTCCTGGAGGCCACTCCCATGGCTCTCTTGGTATCTTTCAAAGGCTTGGCCAAACTGCATTCCACAAAGAGCCATAATATTCTCCTTGAACACCCTGGGAGGGGGCAGTCTAGGGGCTAAATGAGCATGCACCGCAACCCACCCCCACACACATAAAGAGCTCGGCCCGCCCTCACTCCCATGGCTTGTGAGCCCCATGCTCAGGCATCTGCTCTCTCCATTCTCACCCCCACGTCCCTCCACTCTCTCTGAGCTCCATCCCAGGACCCACTGATGTCTCTTAATTACCCGAACAAGCTCGGGCCTGTCTGAGGGACTGTTTGCATCCTTTGGATTTGGAGCTGTCTCCACCTGTCACCCCCGCCTTCAATCAAGTTTTGGTGTGAGTGGTCCCTCATTCAAGTCTTGGCTCATATGTATGTTAACTCCTCAGTGAGGCCTCCCCCGACCAAGTTCAAATTGTCCCCACGTCCACCCAAACACCCCTCCCTCGGTGTGAGGGTGAGGGCCCAAAGGGTCACGTTCACCATTATGACATGCAGATGGCCAGTAAGTAGTCAAGCAGACCCCCCAGCTTAAGAACGGTGGATTAAATTGAGCTTTAACTCCACTCCCTCCCAAACTCCCATTAAATGCTTTTTTTTTTTTTTCAAAAGGCCTAAACTCACAAGGACAGAGAGCAGAAGAGGATGGCATAAGTCACATTTTGGAATCTGAAACTGATGTATGAGTGGCAATCCTCTTAGCAAGTTCAAGACGGCAGGTTCCTACTGGGGAAGGGATGGCCCAGGACAGCCCGCTTACTCCACAGGAGGTCCCAGGCTCGGGGAGACTCCGTGTGGTGCTGTCCTAGGGCAGAAGCAGTTTGGACTCAGAGGGACCTTCAAACCCCATCTCTACCACCTCATTTCCACTCAGGCAGAGCCCTCTGCCCCCAGCCCATTCAGTTCCAACACGTAACCCAAGACAACAGCCCCTTCCCTAGGGGTTGTTCTGAGACAGTGGCAGGCACACCATCAATGGTCACTTAAGAGCCAGGTGATGGGACAGGAGAGACCTTGGGCCAGGTCAGGCTCCTCAGCCCCACCACAGGAGCCCACTCTGGAAAGGAGCTGAAAATGGCATCACCCAGTGGGAGCCCAACCTCAGTAGCCGGGGTCCTCTGAAAGCCAGGCTCCCATGCCCCCAGACACTTCCTTATTTCCCCACAGGGCAGGGGCAGCCTCCCGGGGAAGTCAGCTGGCCCTCTGAGAACACGGGATCAGGAGCATTTCTAAAGTAGCTGGAAGACACTACAATCATGGGCTATATTTAACCTGCTCTTAACTTTAAATTGGTAACTACCTAAGGCCCTCCTATGGTATCCCCTTAATCAAGCTATAGCAGTAAAGTTCCCTTCCAACTTATAAGCTGGGCTGCTCCAGGGCCACACCCTACCCATGCCTCATTCCTACACCAATACTGCGGACATTCGGATTCTCTGTGGCTCTGGCCATGCAGCGTGTTCCAGGATTTGTTCTGCTTCCCCATACAGGGTCTCCAGGGACCAGCAAAGGGAACTGGGGTTACAATGGGGCAGGAGAACCCCACAGAAAGCTTGCCAAGGGCCAGGATGTAATGCTCCTTAAATCACTGCCTTGCCTGCACTGACTTTGTTGCAGCTTTTTGGATCACAGACAAAGTAGCCAGGGAACTAAGCAAACCGTAAGTAGGCTAAGGAAAATGAGGCCACCGCTGAGACCTCCTGCCCTTCCCAGGCTCATGGGAACCTACTGCAACCAAATTCGTAATTATAGGGGGGAGGCCCAGTTTCAGGAGAAAAGTGGTCATGGTGACTTCTGTTGGTCTGGCTACTATAAAGGAATGTTACTCACAAAAATCTCATCATAAACCTAATTAAAACATCCCATGTCAAAAGATTGTATTTTTAGTTTTTATATGATGTTCCCACATGCAATTTATTTTTGCTGTTTCATTTATATCCAAAATACAGTTACTTCGGACACTCGGGAGAAACCTCATGTTACCAGTAACAGGCACTCATTTTGTCATCATCAAGGAATCAATCACAAAGATTTCAAGTAAACTGCTCATTTATTAGCACTGGGACTGCAACACAAGAGTTTCCAGTAAATATGCTGAACTGCAATGAAATGACAGAACAAGGCGAGGTTCAGACATGTGAATGGCGGGTTCTTATTTCTTCCACTCGTTCTTGTCGTAGTCCCACTTGGCAGAGAAGCCCTGGATCGGACTGACCTTCATGTCGAGCATCCTCTTGGTCTGCTTGGCCACCCACTCCTCTTCAAAGGTGTGCGGGATGGGGCCATACACTACA
Source organism: Mormoops blainvillei (assembly GCA_004026545.1). Taxonomy (NCBI): domain Eukaryota; kingdom Metazoa; phylum Chordata; class Mammalia; order Chiroptera; family Mormoopidae; genus Mormoops; species Mormoops blainvillei. Next base: position 46,029 of record PVJD01002510.1, on the reverse strand, counting down.
GTGCAAAACAACTTCATGAGGCAACACTGTCTTGACTAGTTGTTCCTAAGGCAATGTCTACATGCATTAGGTCTACCAGAGCACACTGTCAAGCAGATCAGTGAAGTCATCTGCCACTCAACACCAATGCCCACGCAGGTGCCACCGGTTTTTAATTTTGGGCACTGACAACTCTTGATAGTTTCAAATTATTCCTTTGTTTGTAAGTTAGCAATTAAATACTTAAGCTCGAATCGGAATGTCTTCTCTATAGGACACAGATAATAGGGTTTACAGGGTAGCACAGAGCATGAACAGAACCAAAGGCGACTTGGGAGAGCAAGAGATGGGCACAGGTCTATGAATCCCTGTCCATAGTCAAACCACACGTACATACCTACTCAGAATGGGGAAATACTTATTCTGCCTGGATAAAGAACCTGGGAAAGGCAGCACTAGAATGAGCAGGCAGCCCTAACCCTAAGCAGAAACTATTAGGTCTTCAGACCCAGAACTCTAGTTGTTGAGATGCAGTCCCTGAACAGCTGAAACAGCCCTTCAATGAGTAAGTTTCTTCCCTTTGATCAAACCTTCATGACGTCATCTTCTCATAACTGACTGGTGAGCTGATAAACATTACTGAAAATGTGCTGTGCTGTACAAAGTAAGTAGTTCACTACCAAATAGGTACAGCTCACCCTAAATAAGATTATGGCATAAACAACTTCTGTTCACACAAGCCACTTTCACAAACCTGATCAACAGTCCTGCAGCGGACCCTAGAATGAAGGTCCCTATTTTGTGTGAAGGCCCCCCCGCACAGCCCACTCCTGGGCCCTGAAAGACAGAGCTGTGCTGGCTAACTCCAGGTCTTGTGTTGCTGGGGCTTTTTACCTAAACCACACCAGGCACGTAGCCTCTTCTCTCCTCTCTACTCACCGAAGCGCTTTTCCCAGATCAGAAGGAGAGCAGTGAAGCCGATGAAAAACAAGGCAGTACCCACAACTGTCTTCCACTCGTTCGTGCTCCTGTTCATTTCAGCAAAGCTCTCGTTGAACTTAATGCGATACACTGAGAGCAAAAAGAACAGCCGTTTGCAGGCATAACGAGCTGCAAGGACCAACCACTCCCTCCTCCGCCATGCTTCACCATCTATCCCCACAACATGGCAAGATGAACGTGGAGCTGAGAAATACCACAGAGAGGCCTGAGGCTATAACGCGCTCGTGCGTGTGCACACACTAGCTCTCACACTTGCACACAAAGGGTAAAGGTAGGGAAAAATGCATGGAGTTTGTTTTGCGTAAATAAAAAAATTAAATTAAAAAACTGAAATTATTCCATAGATTACAGTGTAATGGTCAATTTAATCACATTATTTTCCTACCTACCTGACAATGTTTTGTTGCTCTTCCTTCAGTAATTTACAGTAAACCCAGTCCCACCCAGCAGAGACACTGAGACACTACACCCAAATGCTACACAGTCGAATGACACACACTCCGCTGCTCTGCGTCCCTGTTCATGCCTGTCCCCAGGGGCTGGAGCCCCATAAACACAAAGAATCCTGGGCAGGGTTACAGCCAGCCAGGAAAGCACAGAAGCTGGGTCCCGGAGCAGCCACACTGAAACACGCCACGCCGAGTCCCCAGCACTCACAGCAAAAACTCTCTCGGACTATGCGCCTTACTTCCCTTCAATACCCACATTCGACTTTTTCATCAATCGACAGACTGCTCCAAGGGTTTTTCTCCTTCTCTTTCAAGGCTTTCTGGCTGGCAGAAAGGTTCTTGACGTGGGCCACATCAGGTAAGGGATAGTCACGTCGATCAACATAACTGGGGAGAGCAAAGTCCTCACTCTTCACAACACTCCCTAAAAAACACAATGGAAATTATTTCAAAATTCACCAAGGTTTAGAGTTACAAACAAGGTGGTACTTCTAAAAACTGAAATAAGCACACATGTGCACTCTCTGAAAACCTGTCATCCCAGGGGATCTGCAGCTGAAGGACTATCATGAGGAACATGAAGCACGTTGGTCCTGCATGGCCCCGACAGCAGAACGCAAATGGGAGGTAGACAGTGAACAGTAGCAGTTTTCATCACAGCAAAACAGAAACCTATCAGAGCAACTGCTCACAGAGGTAGCACTTCTTGCAAGTAACAGTATTCATGCAGAGGACAGACAATGCTCTCAGGGTTCCCTGCCCTGGACTGAGACTTAACTAAATGAAGGTCCTTCTGCAAGAGGCTCAAAGTAATGAGGAAGAACAAAACAATATAAAACTCATAAAGAAATAAGTGCTCGAAGTTGAGAAACAAAGATATGTAAAAATATGGTTACTCCAGCACTTTTTATTATAGCCAAAAAAAGCAAAAATTAACCGGTGTCCAATAGGGAATGGAGCTGGCTAGCTCCTTACAAATGTGTATCATGGAGCCATTCATTCATCTGTTCAACAAATGTTTACTGACCACGTGCTATATGCTCAGCATGGCTGTACACATCGGAAACCATCAGTGAACAAAGCAAAGATTACTACCTACTGGCAACTACATGCTAAACGTGGGAAACAAACAAGACAGACGTGTACATTACAGAGCATGTTAGGAAATGAGTACTGTAGAAAGGAAAAAGCAGAGAGCAGGAATCAGGGAGATACACATACAGCAGGAAACAACGTACAACAGTAGAAAGGAGAGCCACGTGTTCAAAATGGAAAAACTATCATGTGCTCACCAAGTCACAGAACATATCAGGGTCATTTTGTTTTTCTTTTTAAAAGTATAAATCATGTATATATTCTCACATTTACATGCAACTAAAGACAGAAAACTCCTGACAAAGTAAACTGAAGTTGTTATAAGGGGAAGAGGAGAGAGGATGAAATGGGAATTTCTGGTCAAACAGGTAGACATTTTAGTTCATTCAAATGAGCGTATACCCGTGTATTACTCAAGTAAGGAGGAAAAAAGTTCAGACAGCAGAAAGGAGTATTTTAATCAAGTCCTACAGAAATGCTTTGCTTTTATTAGCTTAGTCCTAATGATTAAACTTTCCTAAATCATATTAACAGTGAAATAAAACATTCAGCCTAAAGCAAAATATAATTTCTCTGACGCTTATCTTTGCCATGCAAGTAACTACCAATTACATATTTAGATTCGACCTTAACCCAAAGAGATCTAATATAAAAATGACTAGAATTACCTTCCAATTTTACAATTCTAAGATTCTGTCAAAATGATGAGTGAACTAAAGATAATGGTTATACACCAGCGCTCAGCTTACACATGAATCCTTAAAAATATGCCTAGTGAAGCCCTGACCAGTGTGGCTCAGTTGGTTAGGCGTCATCCTACAAAGTGAAAGGTTGCCAGTTTTATTTCCAGTCAGGGCACATGTCTGGGTTGTGGGTTCAGTCCCCAGTGAGGACACATGTGAGAAGCAACCGATTGATGCTTCTCGTTTCTCGCTGACATCAATGTTTCTCTCCCTTTCTCCCTCCCTTCCCCTCTCTCTAAAAATAAATGAATAAATTTTTTTTTTAAATGGAAAAACAATCGTGTGCACATAAAATAGTGCCTGGTGATGTCATAGCCGGTCTTACATTGTAGCACAATGCATTACATAGCACATTACATATATGTTTGTGGTGGTACTGGTGTAAACAAACCTACTGCGCTGCCCGTCGTATAAAAATATAGCACGTTATAATACTTTATAATAAATGACTATGTTACTGGTTTATTATTTATTATACTGTACTTTTTATCATTATAGTGTACTCTTCCTACTTATAAATGTTTTCTGTAAAACAGTGCACCAGCCTTAGCCAGTGTGGCTCAGTTGGAGCATCAATCTACAGACCAAAAGGTCGTGGGTTCAATTCCCAGTCAGGGCGCATACCCAGGTTGCAGGTTTGATCCCCTGTGAGGACATGTAGGAAAAGGCAACCAACTGATATCTCTCTTCCCCCCGACCCCCCACCCCCACTTAGGAAGGCATTGAAAAAAATGTGCTCCAATAAAAAAGAAAAAACAGTATATACTCTGTTACACTGGCGGCAGCCTCACACATCTTGTGCACACTGCTCTCGAGTACATCATTTTGTCATGTGCTTGACTTATTCTCACGCTATTTTGTTCAACGACATGCTGCACAGGCTTGTAGCCTAGGAGCAACAGGTTATGCCACACAGTACACCACAGTATACTACAAGATACATGTGCAGTAAGCTGTACCGCCTAGGTTTGGAAAATCACCTTACGACACATTTGCCAGAATGTATCCCAGTCGTGAAGCAGGGCATGACTGTAAATGCTCATAACCTTGAAGTACTCTAAGCATACGACTACATTTTCTAGAACAAGAACGGCCAATTTGTGATCTCAGGGCTGCCACAGGTTCTTGAGCACTCTGGGCTGGTCCTCCAACAAATGGAGGCGAGTGGAGAGCAAAGGTTAACATACCAAACGTTCCTTTTTAAAAGCAGAAATAGCAAAGATTTTGCATTCTAGTGAATGCTTTGCCATTTCTGTCCTCAGCCTGGGTGGAATTTTGACTGAGCCTCTGCTGAGAAAAGCTGGTGAATCTGAGCTCCCCTCACAATTAGATTTGTCACTGCACAAATATCCAAGCTGACAACAGCAGCTACCAATGGCACTCCGTATGTTACTATTTTATGTAACAGTTCATATATTAATTATACAATTAGAAGTTAAAAATTAACGGAGAAGACTTATCTAATGGACTGTAGTCTTCTCTATCTGCCTAATGCGTGCTAGAGATGCAGCCGTGAGTAAGACAGGCAAGGGCCCTGGCCTCAGAAAGCTTGCATTCCAGAGGCAGAGACAGACAATGCTCAAACATATACACAAACCCACAGAATATCAGTGCTCTAAGGAAAAACAAAGCAGGGTGATGTAGGATGGAGCATCTTCAGAACAGGTGGTCAGGAAAGGCAATTCTAAAATAACATTTCTATTGAAGGAGATTATTAGAGAGAAGCAACCACCCACAACCTGGGAGCAGAGGCAGGAGGGACCAGCCTGATGTGTGTGCATGAGGAACAAAATACTGTACCAATGGAGGCTGGGACCTTGAGCAAAACAGGGAGGGCTGGCTGGGCTATTTGCTTGAGTACGATGTGATGGGATCAGAAAGGTCAGCTTCAGATCTCATTCTAGGCACTGGAGGGTTTCAAGAAGGGACTGATTTGATCTTACTTCCTCACCAAAAACAACACCTAAGAGTAAGTCACAGCCAGTACCACTACAAGGTGACAGAAGTTGGCTTCTTATAAAAGAGCAGAATGATCAAAGGGACATGAAGGAACTTTGGGCCAGGGAGTGGATAGAGATGTTCTGTGTCCTGACTGGACTTGTCATTACACACTGTGTGAGGTTATCCAAATCCATAGAGCATTATACCTAGAAAAGGTAAACTTTACTTTCCATAGATTATACCTCGAACTAAATGAACAAAAAACTATCAGAAAACCAAAAGGGAAACAAAATGTGATCTTTGTCATAAATGACCTTCTAAACTTTTAATGAAGGTACTGTTTCAGTGTGTATGAAACAGTAAATTTTTCTTTGTCACTTACTTGTTTAAATAACAGACATTTCAACAATACTCTGACTACAATGATCTGTTTAGAGTCTGCATCCACAGTGTTATCCTGGGCAATAAGGAATACAGAGTAATTTAAGACAATAATATCAGTAAAGGGCACAATTTCAAGGAAAAATTCACACATAAAGCAGTTAATAGATACTACTGATTATGGAGCCCCTAGATGCACAAACCTTGCTCTCCAAATTCATCATTCACCACTCAAGCCTTGCACTTAACCCCTCAGTAACATACCCTGCCATGCTGATTTAGGGTTCTGTTCTTTTCTTACTTTCCCTCTGCTCAGAATGCCTCCTGAATGTGAGGTTTAATGTGCTAGTCCTTCAGCAAAGCAAAGTCCCTCCTCCAGAAGCTTCCCCTGACCCCCAAACCAGGCTAAATGCTTCCCCTGAGGGGCCATCTGTTACTGAAACACTGTCTTCATGTATTTGTCCCTCTCCAGATTGCAAACACTTCTTGTGGAAAGATTTCACATTTTATATTGTTTTTATTCTCAGTGCCTGACAGTGTCTGATACAAAGATGCTTGATAAGTGCAAAACTAAAATTGCCCGCCAAGCACTGAACTAAGCTCTCTACAGGTACTTCAGGTAAGAAAACAGATTCCTAAACCAAAGTAGCTAGTCTAAAACTAAAATGAAATTAAACCCAGCTCAGGTTAAGAAGCCCAAGCTCTTTCCCTTCCACTGCCCCAATAATGTAAACAGTATTAAAGGTAAGTATTTGGAAGGTTTTTTGGAGGGGAAGGAGATAACTAAAATCAGGTATAGTGGAGAAGAGTTCTTGAAAGGGGTAGAACTTGAAATTGAAAAAAATGGAAGAGAAAGGAAAAAGGAGAAAACATTAACATAAGCAAAGTCCAAGCCTAGAATTCAATGGTTTGTAAATCTCTAATCTAGAACTAAGTATCCCCTGTTAAAATATTTTTCCCTCTCATAAAATCCCTCAGCAGCAGGATCAGAATCTTAGCCATCTGCGTTTGAAACTCCAGCACAGGGCCGTACATATAACTGGGGCAAAATGTATTTAGCTCAGTCTACTTAAGAGTAAAAAAAGGTAACTTACCATGGGCTCGTACACATGCAGAGGTGGAAATTGCTCGCTTGCCAATTAGGCTAAATACTCTGGTAGTCAACATTCTGAAAGGCAAAAATGTACACCGCCTCTATGAATGAGGGCAAATACCCATTAGGAACGATTCTTCTTTTTGCTCCAGTGTATCTTCAAAGTCAGTGCAATTCTTTTGTATTCTTCTCCCCAATATAAATGATCCATTCATTACTGACTCTGAATTCACAAAATAACCTAAGATAAGGTTTTTCTTAGTGGTCGGCAAGTCTTTATGGAGCTTTATTATAAAACCAGGTGCCATAATATATACACGCTTCAGGCAATTAGTAAAAAATTGGCTTCCTTAAGAAATAAAGAGAAAAAAACTTAATGAAGAGACTGAAAAAGCTAGAAAAGACAAAAAGCATTGTGGTGCCATGGTGGGTTCCACTGCTTTGAGGGTAAAGGCAACCAACGGCTCAAGGAATTGTGGCATGCGCTGCTTTCAGCTTAGTATTTAGGAAGGGCAAATAAGGGTGAAAGGCTGCAAATACCATCGTGGTCCAATTCCAATCCCTGCAGACAACGGGTGACCTGGGTGACCCACGCCTCACCTGGGCCCTTCCTGATTCAGGCCTATGTCTCCTACCAAGCCCTCCTCTAAAATTGCACATTTCCGGGAACTGGTTACGATTAATAAGATCCCCAACAAATTCGAAAACCACCCCAACTGGGGCAGAATAAAGGGAAACATGACGTCAGAGCTGAACTCGCTCCGCTGTCGCTTCTCTTCTCCCACAGCCTGGCCCGCGCGTGGGCGGACGCTGGGCGCCTTCCCGCGGGAAGAAGCGGAGCGCCTCTAACCGAGGCCCGTTAGACCCGAGGAGCTGGCGTAGACGTCATTTGAAGGGGTCAGAGCCCAGGCTGCAACGCAGGCCCCAGGGCCGCACGACCTGCCCCTTCTGCCCGTGCCCGTGCCCGCGCCCTCGGCTAGCGGGCGCTCCAAGGTCAGAGCTCAGGCCTTGCCCGCGGGCAGGGCAGGATGAGAAGAGCCAGGCCAGATGTTTCTGGGCCGCATCGGCGGACCCTGAGTCGGAGCCTCCACGGTCCGGCCTCAATGTCAACGGGTCCGAAGGCCAAACGCCGCTTCCTGCTAGTCCCGGACCACCGGGACTCGGGCACTCGGGCCCGATGGCTTCCAGCCCCCGACCCTCCCCGGCGTCCCAGGGGCGCAGGCTGGCTACCGCTCGCCTCACCTGCCGCCACCGCCGCCGCCCAGCCGTAGCCCACTGTCCCCGCCGCGACCGCCCTCTACACCCTGGCTGCTAGCGACCGGAAGAGAGAGAGCCGCACCGCAGAGCACCACGGGATCGAGGAAGACTCCACCTCGCGCCCCGCCGCGCTGGAGGTCACTGAAGAGGAAGGAGGGTAGCTCCACGAACGTCGTAAAACGCCGGGCTGGGCTGCTTTCCGGCGGGCGCTGAGGGACCGCTTTCCTGCGGCGCCCGGCGAGTTGCGGGAGCGGAGTCTGACTTCCTCTAGCCAGAGTCGGTATCCAAGAAACCAGTCCAAGTTGGGGTGGGCCTGTGGGGCCCTCCGCCAGTTGCGGGGCCGCGCCAGGCAGCTTTCGCCTCGTCCCACTTCTCCGTTTAGGCGCCGCGCGGCCTGGCAGCGGGTCTAGGCCTCAGCCGGCGCCCCGGGCCTCCGGGGCCGTCCCGGGCTCAGCATGCCCGGGGTGAAGCTGACCACCCAGGCCTACTGCAAGATGGTACTTCATGGAGCCAAGTACCCCCACTGCGCCGTCAATGGACTGCTGGTGGCCGAGAAGCAGAAGCCGCGCAAGGAGCACCTGCCCCTGAGCGGCCCGGGCGCCCACCACACTCTCTTCGTGGACTGTATTCCACTGTTCCACGGCACCCTGGCCCTCGCCCCCATGCTGGAGGTGGCCCTTACCCTGGTAAGCGTGGGAACGGCGCCTGGCTGCCTCTCGGAGATTGGCTTGCAATCGGCTTCCACGCAGTCCCAGCTGGAAGCTGACAGGTGTCCGGCGGGAGTCTAGAACCCACCCTCTGAGGTCGCCGTGACGGTGAACGGGATGACCCGCGAGAACGCGTGGATCTTTGCCGGGCACTTAGGAAGCGCCCCGCAGATGGCAGCTCGTAATAGCAGCGGCCCAAGGAGCCACCTTAACCGTCGTGGGTGTTTTTAAAGGCGCTTTAGGCGACGAATAATACATTAACTTTCTCAAACCAGTAGCCATTGTAGAAACAAGCTATCGTTAACCGGGTAATGATCCGAAGGCTTTTACATTTAGGATTTTGAGTCACGGGAAGTGCTGATGCGTTGAGACCTAAAGGCTGGAGTCTGGTTTTGTGAGCACCGTCACAGAGCCGGTTCCTTATCTGATGCGGGTGTAAACGCTGTGATCCCTTTGGTGTTGGTACTCCGGAATCTCAGAGTTGAGACACGTTTGGAGAGGTAGCGCTGACATCACAGGCACTGCTCTCCTTCCTCGAGTGTGTGTGAACAGTGTGTGAGGAGAATTTATCTGTGCTCCGTAGTGACTTACTCAGCCTGCTGCAGTGATTTTACAAGCTAAAGGCTGTGAAATCAAAAAGCGGTAACAGGCGAGCCTTCTGCCCACCACGCTTTTATGTGTGTACCCGCAGTGACTGCGTTACTGAAGCACAATGGGAAAGACTTAGGTCACCGATAAACTGGACAGTAGTTGAATTCTAGGCTGTAGTTTTTGAGATAATGATCAACTAAGGGAAAAAGACCACCTGTAAATTCTAGGGAGTTTTTAAAAACTTAGAAATAAACTAGCCTCAGACCTGCCTCAGTACCTGAGTTGAGGTACTGTGTATTTCTCATGTAAGTATAAACTGTGACTAAAAACATTTAATTCATGTGAAAAGTAAAGTTCGAGAAAGTGTAGGTAGAAATGCTATCTCTGTATGTCCAACCAAGCAAAATGAATCCATTTCATAATTTACCTGATTATGACACCCATGTAAATTGTTGGCATGCAGGAAGTACCTTTGGGCAAACGGTCCTGGTCCAAGGTACTGGGCACATGTTAGAGTGCCTGTTAAACTGAGTCATTGTGTGAATTTCTTCATGTCATCTCTGGGCAGGAGGTAGATAAAAAGTAGGTGATATTTATAAAATCAACCATTTTAGCTTCTGAAGAAATGTACCATCAGCACCAAAACATCACTGGAGTGTGCATGTGTGTGTTTTAATACAAGTCTTTTCAACCAGCTCTCTTAATTAGTCCGTTATCAAGGGAATTGCAGGCTGATTGGATGTGTAGTGCATTCACTTGCAAGGAACTAGATTTACCAGGAGCATTAATGCAAGATTATTTATTTCTCCAATAGTGCCAGGCCTGTGATGGAGAGATATATCTGTGGATCAAACACAGTACCTGCTTAGCAGTTGGACTTGTGCCAGGCAGACAAGTACAGTACCAAAGAAGTGACATATGTGGAGTTAAGCAGAAAATGGTGAGGGATCCAAGAGAAAAGTCAGCTAATCCAGGCTTATGGAGTTAGGGAAGCCACACTGCCTTCCCTAGAAAAAAAAGAAAGGGACATGCAAGTAGTGGCCCAGTGGGCCAGCAGTAGTAACCCAGGGCATAGACGGAGAACATTCAAGGCAAAGGGACCAACATTGCAAAGACCAGGAAAAGACTGGGCGTGGAGGGAGAACTGGATTGTAAAGGGGCCAGGGATAGAGAGGTAAGCAGTGGACAGACACCATTGTAGAGGACCTTGCGGATCACGCAAAAGAGTTTGTTTGGGCACCATCATGAGGACAGAGGGAAGCCACTGGAGGAGAGTTGCTTGGTCAGACTTGTGTCTTAGAATGATGGCTCTAGCCTTCAGCACAGAGGATGTTAGAGACAGGAGTGCATACAAGACTAGAAGCAGAGAGGCGACCTAAACTGAGTGTGTCATGAACGCAGAGGAGGGTCAGAGGGAACCAGGAGGGAGAATCCACAGGACTTAGTGACTAATCAAATGCGGACATAAGGAAAAGGAAGCAAGGGGGAATCCTCAGTTTCCGAGTTATGCATTGGGATGACAGTGGTGCCTTTATCAAGGAAAGGTGAAGACAGCCCGGTGCCGAAAGTTGAAATGCATCTGGAGCTCAGAAAATGGACGAGCTGGAGACATAGATTGGGAACCAGTAGCTTCTCAATGACTTTTGAAGCTGTGAGAGCAGGTCATTGACCAGGACAGTCTGTGGAATGAGGAGAGAGCCAAAAAGCCTGAGCAAAAGCCTGAGGAACTGTAGCTTTTACAGAGTGGGTGGAAGAAGAGGAGTCTGCAGGGTAACTGAGTAGCCAAAGGGTAGAAGAAAAGGAGTGTTGCTTTAAATCCATATACAATCCTGTCAGAAATACATAGGTAAAGACAAACTTGAACTGCACTTGGAATTATAAAATTATTAACTAATTTATCTCATTCTTAAGTAACCTTTACAGAGTTAAAGAATTATGTTTCTGTTATGAGATAGGGGTGCAGTACTTGAGATAATTAAATACACTAACTATAAACAACTGCATTTGAGTCACCTTTACATGAATTTTCCCCATGGAGCAGGGCTACTCCCCAAACCACTTACCTGGGGAGGGAAGATGCCCAGAGAAGACCTTGACTGTTAAGATGGGCCCACCGATCCCAGCTTGGTAACAGGGTAAGGGAACTGCTGAGGCCCTATTCTGATCTTTCTCTCCCTGGGTCATGACAAGCCATTCCAGACTCCCGACTTCCAGCACTTCCCCCTTCATTGTTTGAGTCTCCCATCCAGCCAACTTAAGTCCAAACTAGAGTCTCTGCAATAACTTCTTTTCAGCAACTTTCAGAGTAAAGTTACAAAGGAAAATTTGCCATCTGAGTCCATCCAAAAATTTTGTATTACAATTAAAGTATTTAAGTTTATATCATTCAGCTTTTGACTTCGCAGCTTTATAACCTAAAGGCAATGAAAGATTTCAGTGCAAGAAGCCATTAGTATATCAGTATATCAGTTGTGGAAGATGTAATTTTAACAAAGCCCCTAAATCCATGAAACTGTATAAATGACACCTTATTCTCATGGCTTTTTTCTATTTAGGGAGTTTCATATTGTAATTATTTTTGACAAGTGGGAAAGGTTGACTTGATATGCAGCCTGTCAAAGGGCAACATCAGATTCCTTTGAAAGGCTTTTCATTATAGTTTCCCATTTTTAAAAAATCCTTGGATTTCTGAGTGCTTTTAAGGACTTATGCCTGTTATTTATCCTTATAAACCTTTGACGTAGGTAGTGACGGAATTATTTCTAATAGCAAAGACCCATTTTAGTAGGAAAATTAGCATAAACCTGCTGTTTCTGTAAGCCCTTATGTCCTTTCCCCTCTTTGATTTTCTAGTACGGTGGAGCAGCTTTTGGTTACATTCTGCTCAGATGACTTTCTTATTTGCCAGTTGGCCTAATCACCAAGATTTTGGTCCAGAATTCTTTCTGCTGTCCCCATGTGCACCTTCTCTGTGCTCATTTGCAGGGGGCTGCTTTCCTCTGACCCTTTCCTAAGCCTTCTGTTCCCTTCTGCCTCTTGTTTGTCTCCAGAACATTCATGTGTAGCCTGGGAGAGGGAGATGGCTACCCTGGGCCTTCCTTTCAGCTCTTCCCCTTGACTTTACCCTCTGTCCCATCCCATTTACCTTCAGAGCTCTTTTATGGATCCAGCTACTCTCCATTCCATAGAAAACTCAGCATCCCACTTGAGAAGGAGCTTTTTTTCTCAGTGAAATGAACAGCCTCTCCACTTTTAGCCTTCGAGGCCTGCTTATTGCCATAGACAACCTCAGCTTGTAAGTGGCAAGCCCTCCTCAGAAGGGCTCTCTTATCAGTTCCCTGCCTGCCTATATTATGTCTGTTGTATAGTCATGTGGGGTGGGTGATAGTGCTTTGAGAATTGTAAGGTGTCCCACATATGCAAATGTTAGCAAGTTTGCTGAGAGAAACTACTTTCTTCGTGCCGTGTCTCATTGGGAATGAATGGATTGAACCCAGAACCTTTAATAGTTCTAGTGTCTGGACTGGAATGAGCCAAAAAATGCATTGAACATACAGGGTAGCAGGCATATCACAAGGTAAAAGTGTCCTTTCTCTCTGAAAAGTAAAAGAAACTGCATCTATAAATGCAGAATTGGGACTCTTGTCAGAGTCCGTTTTACTAAGTTGACATAAGGTTTCAGAGTATTAATGAACTTTTGATTTTCATTCTGATTGTTCACAAAATGTGTGAGAGAAGTAGGGAATCATAGCAGCAAGACAAAAGGAAGTGGGGTCACTGAAAACAGAGGTTAGACAGCTTCTCAGTTCTTTTACCTTACCCTGCCCTACTTGGGAGGAAACAAGGTTGCCGTTACTGAGCAAGCTACTGCTGAAGTCCAGTAGGATTTTTATTAATGAGCCATTGGGCTTACTGGATGGTTCTCAAGGTCGCGCCTGCCCCATTCCCAGCCCAGCTGCTGTCCACACTACTCATCTTCTGCACACTGACTTTTTTACTCCACACCAGGTCACTCTCACCTAATAATATCTGGTACCATTTTCAAGACTATCAAAGAAAACTCTTCCCTTTTTATTAAAACTTGTGTGCCCTACCTCTGTGGGCTCTGACGGCTGGCAGTGAGGCCTTAGTCCATTCTGAATTCCTCAGTTTCATGTTCTCTATTCCTCAGTTGATGGCCAGTTGTGTCTATGGACAGCTGTGGACAGGCTGTGTGTGCCCATCATAGGCAACCTTACAGTTAACTTGGTTATTCTTGTTTGAATCATTCATAAGCTTCTAAAACCAAGCCAGAGTTTTGTGACCTGATTCACTTTTAGAGTATCCACTTCAGAGAGTTCTGCTAGAAGTTCAAGGTCACGCATGACGTTATTTTTGTGCTGGAATTTGATTAGGCCCTTGAAGTTTTTCACATAGGAATTTGCCCTTATCAGGTAAAATGTAAGTCAGGCTGTGCAGTGTGTTCACTAAGGAGCCCTCTACCCTTGCCTTCAGCCCAGGAAAGGGATCTAGGAGCTGCTTAGACTGCTCACTAAAAACTGCTGCGGGGGATAGTCAGAACATCACCAGTAGCAAATACTTATCCTTATATTAAATGTAGCAGTGATCAGCCAAACAATAGCCCCCCAAAATGTTCATGTCCTAATCCCTGAAACCGGTGAATATGTTACCTTACATGGCAAAAGGGACTTGGCAGATGAGATTAAGCTAAGGGTTTTGAGATGGGGAGATTATCCTGGATTACCTAGTGGACCCAGTGTAAGGTCTTTATAAGAGAGAAGCAGAGCCCTGACTGACGTGGCTCAGTGGGTTGGACGTTGTCAGGCAAAGCGAAAGGTCAGTGGTTCTGTTTCCAGTCAGGGCACATGCCTGGGTCGGGGGCCAGGTCCCTGGTTGGGGGTGTGTGAGAGGCAGCTAATTGATATTTCTTTCCCTCTCTTTTTCCCTCCCTTTCTCTCTCTCTAAAAATAAATAATAAACTCTTTTTTTAAAAAGAGAAGCAGAAGTTCACTCAGAGTCAAAGATGTGATGACAGAAGCAGAGGTCACAATGGTGCAGCTGCTAGCTAAGGAATGCGGGTGACCTTCAGATGCTGGAAAAGACAAGGATAGGATTCTCCCCTAGAGCCTCCAGAAGGAATCAGTCCTGCTGGCCCACTGTAGACCTCTGACCTATAACACAAAAATTTGTGTCATGTTAAGCCACTAAGTTAGTATAACTTGTTACAAGGGTGGTAGGAAACTAAGACAGTAGCCAAACTTGGGACACGCCTCTAGTTCTGACTCAGGATCCAAAGACAGCCCATACCAGAGGGCAGGGAGAGGGCCGCCAAAGTGGGCAGAGATGAAGGTCGCCTTGAGTGAGGACTCAGTCAAGAGGTTGGTCTCTGATTGTAAACAAAGGCTGGGAGGGCTACACTAAAAGGGAGACTAATCTAATGGGTCTGAGTTTAGGGAGTGGGGCCAAATGCCACATTTTAAAGCTAGGCTATACTTCTTGGTGCTGCATAGAGGTTAGTTTAAAAATGAAAGAAATTGCTGCTATAAACAGCAGTAGAAAGTGTCTAGAACCTGCTCCTTTAAGAGGTGATAGAAACAAAATATGTGTAATTTTGAGGCATTTGCAGCAAAGTTACAGTGAAAGAGCCATTATAAATATTTTGGAGACATAGCTCTAATCTTTTGGGTGGATGACCAAAACATCTAATTGGTTCAGTGAGCCATGGTTTTGACCCAATATGGTAATTTGTGAGCTCTTAGGAGGCCAGAATTATTCTAATCCTTATGAGAGTCAGGGAACCTTGAACTGTAACCATCTTGTAATGTCTGCTTTTGGTCATTAAGTAGACCGTCTGGGGTCCAAACCAGATTTCAAGACAAAGAGCCATAGAGCTATATTAAACAAAAAAAAGAAAAACATTTTTAACCAGATAATTCACTGTGAAAAAAGTGAGGATCAATTTTTTTTCCCTCTTCTGCAGACTGAGAATAGAATTTATCACAGTGTATTAAAATTCCATTTTGGCAAAACAGTTAAATGACCTTTTGTTTTTAACAATTGTATTAGACCTGCAGGAAGCTAAATCTGTTGAGAAAGGAGTGGCATTATAAAATGGACAAAAAAACTTTCAAAGTCAGCCACCATGCTCCCATTTAAAAGCATGCCACAGGAAATTGTGCGTGTGCATGCGCGGGGGCATCCCTGCCTGCATATGTCCACCTGTGTGCGTGCCTGTTTACCCCACATTCCAGTATGAAGGGCTTTTCATGGTGTGCCGGCTGGAGATACCCAAGTATAGTGTAAAAGTGTTTGTTTTCAAAAGAGACTTAGATTCTCATCCGGGCTCTGCTATGAGACTGTTCAAACTTTGAACCTCTGAGCTTTAGTCTGCCTATCTGTGAAGGATTGATATAAATGATCTTAAGTATTTTTTAAGCCCCAGAATGCCTCAGTTCTTCACATTATAAGAGGAGAAGGGTAAAGATGGTCTCTCCTGCCCCACCTCCCCATGGTGCTGCACCTGTTTAGTATGTGTCAACATTGGGGCCTTCTGCAAGGACTTTGCAAGGAAATCATTCTTCATGCCTAGCCCCACCCACCCCTTCTGGCAATTACAGAGTCCTCATCTATGGGTAGATACCCCACCACAGTGAGAGTGAGGGGCCGGTGCTCTTTTGTGCTTTCTCTGTCCCTACATGGACCTTGGAAAGCAAGTTGGTGTGACCTTTTTCTGTGAACACCTATTTCATTATTATAGCCCTTCTGGGGAGAAGGTTATAGGTTTATATGGTGTGTTGTCTGAGCATTTGGGAGGGAGGGGCCTCCTGTGTTTATTAAGACTTGATATTTAAGGGAAAATCATTTATCTTTTCCCAATTTTTGTTCCTCTTTCAGATTGATTCATGGTGCAAAGATAATAGCTATGTGATTGCTGGTTATTATCAAGCTAATGAACGAGTAAAGGATGCCAGGTATGTCTGTGCAGAAACCCTCTGGCCTGAAAGGATGATCATGTGACAGACAAAGACATCTGTGATGTGCTTTTTGACCCTCTGTAGGCTCAAGATGTGAAGTCTGTGAGAACAAAACCCCTCCCCGCCCTCTGTGCTTGTTTATAGTATTTGAGAGGAACTGTGGGGCGGATAATTCCAAACAACAGAAAGTCTAAACATTTATATTAACTTTGGGATTCTGTTTTGTATCTTCTTTATTTTGCTTAAAGAAAATTCATACAATGAAAGCAATGGCCATGGGCTTCCAACTTCTGTCTCTACTTAGCTTTTCTGCCTTGCTTCCCATTCCAAAACTAGGAGTGATGCAGGCCAGAGCCTTGGGGAAAAATACCGCTCTCTTTTAGGTTAGATAAAACAACTTTTAGGTTTGGTGCTGTAAAGGGTCTGATGCTATGATGAAAATGTGGTGTGTGCTCCTTCCTTCATGTTGGCTCCTGGTTCCTTTCTAATTAATGACTAAAGCAGAGAACTCTGCTTTATTTCTGCCTCAGTCTCGGTCCCAACAGAAAAACAGATGACATGCTAAAGTTAGGATAATTTGAGGAGGGCTCAGTACGCAGATTATTTCCAAAGGTGTGGGAGGTATATAGGAGACCTCATGAGAGAGTAGTACAGTAACCTAAAGCTAGTGACAAAAGCCAGAACCATCCTTGCACCTGATAGGACAGGGAGGAAAGTTGAGTAAAGAAGTCCACCTCAGGAAGGGATTAAGGTGTATAAATTGCCAGTTATAAAAACAGTCACAGGGATGTAAAGTACAGCATAGGGAATGTAGTCAATACTGTTGTATGTGTAGTATTAGATGGGTAGTTGACTTATGGGCTCACCACTTCATAAGTTAAATAAATGTCCAATTACTCTGTTGTACACCTGAATCTAATATAATACTGTATGTCAATGGGAGTAGAAAAAAATTTTTTTTAAGAAAATAAAAGTCACTCTTTTCTGTGGTGCCTTGGAGGCAGTCGACTGTTTCCAAGATGAAGCTGAACATCTCTTTCCCAGCCACCAGCTGCCAGAAGTTCATTGAAGTGGATGGTGAACACAAGCTCCGTACCTTTTATGAGAAGCATATGGCCACAGAAGTTGCCGCTGACGCCCTGGATGAAGAGCAGAAGGGTTATGTGGTTCGGATCAGTGGTGGGAACGACAAACAAGGCTTCCCCGTGAAGCAGGGGGTCATGACCTATGGCCATGTACACCTGTTGCTGAGCAAGGGGCACTCCTGTTACAGACCGAGGAGGACTAGAGAGCGAAAGCACAAATCAGTTCAGAGTTGCACTGTGGACGCCAATCTCAGTGTTCCCAACTTGGTCATTGTAAAAGAAGGGGAGAAAGATATCCCTGGTCTCACTGATACTACTGTGCCTTGTTGCCTGAGGTCCAAAAGAACTAACAGAATCTGCAAACTTCTCAACCTCTCTAAGGAAGATGATGTCCACCAGTCTGTTGTGAGAAAACCCCTAAACAAGGGAGGTAAGAAACCTGGAACCAAAGCACCTAAGATTTAGCGTCTTGTCACTCCACATGTCCTGCAACACAGACGTGGGCTTATTGCTCTGAAGAAACAACATACTAAGAAAAATAGGGAAGAGGCTGCAGAGTATGCTAAACTTTTGGCAAAGAGAATGAAGGAGACCAAAAAAAAAAAAAATGCCAGGAACAGATTGCCAAGAGACGTAGGCTATCCTCCCTGAGAGCTTCTACCTCTAAGTCTGAGTCTAGCCAAAAATGAGGTCTTCTAACAGTAATAGATAAGGACAAACATTTTTTAAAAAGAAAGAAAATAGAAGTCATCCTCAAGAGGAGCAATGCCCTTTGGTGGAGCGACATGGTCAGTAGCCAGCCTGATGTGACCTCACAAGGAGAGGTCCTGAGGAATCATGCCCTGGCCTCCCTCAGCCAGGAGCAGATGAGAAGCCAGGAAGGAACGCAGTCAGTATGTAATGGGGGGCACTGACGCACTTTCGTCACGTCGACTGACTCCGGCATCCAGGCAGTTCGGGGATGCAGTGAAGGGCCTGAGACCTAAACTGCTGGAAGTATGTCCACTTGGCCCAGCATAGGCAAGAGGTTGGACTCAGTAGCATTTTTGGAGATAATACAGTAAGCTGGTGACCAAGTATTGCTATCACTGATGAGACACAAAGGCACTTCAGGGACTTAAAAACCCTTTTACCCCTGGAGGACTGGGTCCAGTAGGACTGAGGGAGGCAGAGTAACAAGCAAAACGCTGAGCTCAAAAAAACAACTGTTGAAGCCTCTGCTGGGATACCAGCGCATAGGCATTCTCTGAGCTCCATTCTTTGGCTGTACTTCAGGATTTCATCCACCCTCCAATGTGCTGATGCCGTGTGCTCTGTTAGGAGTAAACCTGGAACTCCGAACACTGTACCTGGCCTGGGGCTTCACTGGCATTGTTCTGTCTAATCCTCACAAGGATGCTCAGGTACAGAAACTCCGGCCTGAGATGGACCCTGCACCGCGGCCTCGCAGCTTGGAAGCTCAGGAACTGGGACATGCCAACTTCCTTATTCAGTGCTGTTTGCTTCTGCCTGAAAATCGTTCCTTCTCTCTTCAGCCAGACCTAGCTAAAGATAGGCTCTTTTAGAAATATCAGCTAATAGCCCTGGCTGGTGTGATTCAGTGGATTGGGCGCTGGCCTGTGAACTGAAAGAAGTATCACCTAATTAACAGTGCCTTATAGCATAAGCTTTGGAGCCAGGTAGACTTAGTTTTAAATCCTAGATGACTTACCGATTCGCCTCCTTGACCTTGGTGGTTCTTTCTGTAAAATGGAGTTAGAAGGTCGTACCTCAGAGAGTGGTTGCAAGGATAGAGTAAAGCAACAGGCAGCATTTTAGCTTTGTGCTTGGTTCAAAGTAGGAGCTGGTACAGTTATTCACCCTATGATTACTTTTTTCAGAAAAGGATCATTCACCATTCTAACATTAAAAATATATATACATGATGTTTATAACTATTTTACTTATTTCCTAAACTTGAGGTTTTTGCATCATTTCGTTATGCCATAATTACTGGTGTTTTACATCGTAATTAGCATTTCATGTTGGTAAATTTCAGTACCAGGCACTGTGCCCTGGCTTGAGGTTTGGTTTAGGGGTCAGTGCTCCAACCAGCTGAGCTACCCGGCCAGGTCTTGGCTTGAGGTAGATAATCAGTAAAGAGCTTTTTTTTTCTTTTTTTTTTAAGATTTTATTTATTTATTTTTAGAGAGGGGGAAGGGAGGGAGAAAGAGAGGGAAAGAAATATCAATCAGTTGCCTTTTGTGCTCTCCTAACTGAGGACCCGTCCCGCAACCCAGGCATGTGCTGTGACAGGGAATTGAACCGGCAACCTTTCAGTTTGCAGGCCAGCACTCAATCCACTGAGCCATACCAGCTAGGGCTAAAAAGGTTTTAGATACAAATTGTAAAAATGTAAGATCTCAGGTATAAATACCTAACTTTGTGCTGGTTGGTAAGAGATTTAGCAAAGTGGTCCCTGTCTCCAGGGTTCCTGTAGTTTTGTTTGCCAACTGACTCTGCAGGAACAGGAGCTGATATGGCCTGGCAGAAAACAAAGTACAGACTTTAATATCATAATATAATAGTTTTACATTAGAAATGAGGTAGGTCAGTATCTGAGACTATGTGCAAAATACAGAAAAAGTAAAACTTGGTAGCTCTTTTCAAATACTTTGGCAATTATTAACTACAATTTTTTTTTAACTTTTTTCAAAAGAATAAATTTTAGCCCTGGCTGGTGTGGCTCAGTGGACTGAGCTCCAGCCTGCAAACCAAAGGGTCTCCAGTTTGATTCCCAGTCAGGGCACGTACCCAGGTTGCAGGCCAGGTTCCCTGGTTGGGGGCACTAGAGGCAACCACACGTTGATGGTTCTCTCCCATCCTTTCTCCCTCCATTCTCCTCTGTCTAAAAATAAATCAGTAAATAAATTTTTTTAATTCTAAATTTGAGTTCTTGAGCACCTGAAATGGTAGTTCATTTTTTTTTAATTTGTAAATCTATCTTTATTGTATTTTTTTCCATTACCATTTAGTCCCCTTATACTCCCCTCCCCTCAGCAATCACCACACTGTTGTCCATGTCCATGAGTCCTTTTTCCTTTTAGCTCAATCCTGCCACCCCCTAACCTCCCCCCACCCCCACTAACTGTCATCTGCTCTCCATCTATGAGTCTGTCCCCATTTTCCTTGTTAGTTCATTTTGTTCATTAGATTCCATATATGAGCCCTAGCTGGTTTGGCTCAGTGGATTGAGCACCGGCCTGCGAACCAAAGGGTCGCTGGTTTGATTCCCAGTCTAGGGCACATGCCTGGGTTGTGGGCCAGGTCCCTGGTGAGAGGGGTGCGAGAGGCAACCACACACTGATGTTTCTCTCCCTCTCTTTCTCCCTCCCCTCCCCTTTCTCTAAAAGTAAATAAATAAAATCTTTTTTTTTAAAAAGATTCCACATATGAGTGAAATCGTATGGTATTTGTGTTTCTCTGACTAGCTTGTTTCACTTAGCATAATGTTCTCTGGATCCATCCATACTGTCCCAAAGGGTAAAACTTTTTTCTTTTTTGTGGCTGAGTAGTATTTCATTGTGTAAATGTCCCATGGTCGTTTTATCCACTCATCTATTGATGGACACTTGGACTGTTTCATATCTTGGCGATTGTAAATAACTGCAGTGAACATAGGGGTGCTTATGTTCTTTCAATAGTAGTTCTAATTTTTAATGACTGCTTCTTGACCCTTCTTCCCAATAAAAGTCACCAACTTCTATGATAATTATAAATATTAGGATAATAGTTTTGTAAGCTTCTTCGTGGCACATGCTTACAAGTCCATAGAGGATCACGTGCTTGGCAAATGCCAATTTCTTTTCCTTTTGCACCTGCAGTATAAATACGTCAGGACCAGTAACGATGCAAAAGAGTCAAGGTGTCTCTTTTCCACATTTAGTGGGTGGACGTACAGCTCTGTACCTGCTCCTCGCCATTTCCCACCAGAGCTGTGTGAACTTGGCACTTGCCTACAGTGAAGCACTGCATTTACTTTGAGAGCTTTAGTGGCAGCCTGAGAGACAAGACTCTCTGGGCCCCTTTCTCTTTGAAACTTTTTTTTTTTTTAAGAGGGGAAGGGAGGGTGAAAGAGAGGGAGAGAAACATCTATGTGTGAGAGAAATATGGACTAGTTTCCTCTTGCACTCCCCCAGCTGGGGACCTGGCCAGCAACCCAGGCGTGTGCCCCAACCCAGAATCGAACAGGCGGCCCTTCAGTTTGCAGGCCCGTGCTCAATCCACTGAGCCACACCAGCCAGGGCTTAAACTTTTGCTGTCGCTTTAATTTTTCTAAACATAATACTTAGAATCAACAAATCACTATAAATTCTCAATTTTGAAAATGAAAATAGAATAATTAGGTAAAGTAGTTTATGTTTATAAAACTACTAATCTGCCTTTTTTGGTTCAGTCACAAGTAAAGGTTTGTAATTTTATAGTATGTTTCTGTAAATAAACTCAAAATAATGTAGTTTTACGGCCATTAAAATACATAGTTCAACCTGCTTCAAAAAGCTGAGCCCTATTTGTATGGGGGACATAAGATGCAAAAAAAGACAACTGCGTGCCAAGGATTAAGTGTCAAAGCATTTAGAAGTAAACAGTGTTTAAAGAAGGGACAAATAGACCCATCCGAGGTAGCTTGGCAGCACCTCCCAGAAAGGGTGGCATTTTCTGGGCATCAAAGATGGGAAGGAATTCAGCAAGTGGAGATTGGTATAGGAGGGCATTCCAGACAGGGGACAGTGTGAGTGAGGGAGGTGATACATAGACAGTTTTACTAAATAAGTAAGTAATAATTTAATGAAATTAAAGACACACAGAGCTTTGTGCCGTGCATGGGAATGGTAGCTAGGTCCATGGTAAGAAAGGCCTGTGTTTGCCGGTCTGAAAAAGTGGGCTTTTATCTAATAAGCAGAGGTGAGTGGCAGGGGGTGTGTGTGTAAATGTTTCAGTTTAGGAGAATTCATCTAAAGAGAGTTTCCAGGATGTGTCAGATGAGAAGAGCCTAGAAATTGAGACCAGTTAAGAAGCGGTTTTAGAAACCTATTGGCTGTGGTGATAGCCTGAACAAAATGGATGACAGAGAGTGAAGGAGACAGAGGCCAGGAAAGAACCTACAGTGCCTGGCGAGTGAGTGAAGCAAGGTGGGAAAGGGAACTTCAGTCAGAGAAATTAGAACTAGGCCCACCCACTTGGACGTGGTAGATTCCAGCCGCGAGGTCTTGAAAGGGTGGCAGGTGTCGGGTAGTTTTCGAGGGTGCTGGGCCACAGGGGCAAGGGGGAAGAACCAGATCGCACAGTTGTGTAAGAAAATAGAGCAAGAGGGACATCGTTGACTTACTAAAGCAGCCTAAGAAATGTGGTTAAAAGGGAGGAGAGAGGTTAGTTACACAGTGGCTAGAGGGAACCAGTTAAATAATTTTTTTATACTACAAAGGAAGAGACTGACTCAAATTTGACAGCAGAGCTGTCAGATTTGACAGAAAGAATATATTATAAATAAGGCCCTGAGGAGGAGGTCAGAGTGAATGGCCCATGGATGTGTCAGGATGCCTCTTCCTTGAAATAGGATAGAAAAATGTCTTTGTTTATGGGGGGGTAGCCAGGGATGATGATATCAGAGCCGCTCTATAATTCATTTTATTTTATGTTTTTTAAGATTTTATTTATTTTAGACAGAGGGGAAGAGGGGGAGAAAGAGAGGGAGAGAAGCATCATTGTGTGGTTGCCTCTTGTGCGCCCCCTACTGGTGACCTGATCTGGCCCCCTCCAACCCAGGCATGTGCCCTGGCTGGGAATCGAACCAGTGATCCTTCGGTTCACAGGCCAGTTCTCAATCCATGGAGACACACCAGCCAGAGATATAATTCATTTTATTGACTTAAGGTAGGAAGTTTTCATTTATCAAGTTTGGATGGCACAGGGCTAGAGCCAGCAATCGAAGGGTGACAAACATAGAGAAGATATGGAATGGCTTGGGAATTTTAGAAACTGTTTTTTAAAGAAAAAGCAAGAGACTCGATTGCCAGCAGCTAAGAGGTGGATGGAGTCACTTTGGAAGCTTGCAGATGGAAAAGACAGGCCCAGGAGGCCTCCAGCCTGGAGCTTGACACTGGCCTGGAGCATTCAGCAGCAGTTCATCTAAGTGCTTTGGGTAGTGCTCTCCACTGGGTTCCAGGGAGCCGTTCTGTTTAGAAGATGCCTTCTCAGGATCACCTTTACAGGGGCTTCCTGAGGGGGTGAGACAGGACCTGCTTTGCACTGTGCTCCCCGTTGCCCGTACAGCATTCCCTGTTCTCAGTACACGTCATTGCAGGTGGACCACTGGTCTTTTTGTTGCTGCTTGTTTACTATGCTGTAGGTAGACAACATTGAGTGGTGTTAACTAGTATGCGGTAAACTCACTGGTTCTTCTTTTGCAGTCCAAACCAGGTTGCGGAAAAGGTGGCCTCCAGAATTGCCGAGGGCTTCAGTGATACCGCTCTCATCATGGTAAGTCTCTCTTGATTGACCATTGTGTTTTCTCTTTACAAGATGGCTACTGAGCATTTTCTTGCTAACATAGAGCTTTGCTGTATATGCGGTCTTCCTTTCTGCAGATACTTCAGACCATTGCCGCCTTTCACAGTCATACAGCACACAGATCTCCAAAAAGGGGAGAGTCATTCCAGTTCATTGGTTCTCAAAGTGGGATCCCCATATTGGCAGCATGAGCACCAGCTGGGAATTTGTTAGGAGTCACGTAGATAGGTAGCTGACATATGGAGGGGGAACCCACCCCCCAAAAATGGAATTATCTTATGGAGAGCAGGCCCCTTGCAGTACAGGCTTCCCCCCCGCTAGGTGAGTGTTCTAGGAACCCGTCTGTATCCATGTACCAGTTGGTTGTGAGAGGCTGTGTTGTGCTTCAGTGAATTGTTTCTGAACACTCTTTCAACGCATTTGTCCATTTCCTGATGGGTGATTTACAAGCTCACCTGCCCACACCACGCTGAGTGTGCAGCAGTTTTTGACCAAAAATGGCATGACCCCTGTGCCCCAGCCTCCCTATTCAATGGATCTCACCCCAAGCATCTTCTTTTTTGTATAACTCAATGAGAAAAGTTCTCAAAGGGAAACGTTTTGCTGATGTAGAAAAGGTGAAACAAAAAATGGCAGAAGCACTAAAAGGCATCAAAATCGACAAGTTCAAAAACTGTTTTGAGCATTAGAAAAAGTCTCAATTGGTATATTGCATCAAATGGAGAGTACTTAGAAGGTGACTGAAGTTTCAACATGTAAGAATAAATGCACAGTTTTTATAAATAAATCCTGGGGGTGGGGGTTGGTTGTTTGTTTGTTTGTTTTAGTGTCCCTTTGTAAGAGCCTGTTAAATAATCTCAATTCAGACAGAATTCTAACAGGGAGAGAAGTAATCTTTGAAAGCTTCACTTCTGTTAAAAAAAATAAATGCTATTTATCCTGCATAACACACAGCTTACCTTAGGCTGCACTTGCCGTGCAGTTCTACCTCACATTTGCAGTGTCTATACACTGTAAGGCAAGGTTTCTGCTGTGGGCCACGAAGAGCTGCCTAAAGACTTCTGGAAAGGTGCTGGCTCTTGACTTTTTGTTAGCTCTTTTCACAACTGTGTCCTTTGTCTTATGCGCAGGTAGACAACACTAAGTTTACGATGGACTGTGTGGTACCTACGATCCATGTGTACGAACACCATGAAAACAAATGGCGGTGCAGAGACCCACACTAGTGAGTGCTGTGTCCTCAGAATGACCCGTGTGCAGTGTGCCGGAGCCTGTTGCGGGTACCCAGATCCCACAGGAAAACTGATTCCTGCTTCCTGTGTTTTTCAGTTAACCTATTCTCCAGAGAAGTGTACGGCCCTCGTGCAGAAATCATGTGTGTTCCTGGGCTCCTGGGGGACTGGGTCAAACAGGGCTTTGGAGCAGTAGAGAGACCTTGAGTGTTACTCAGGGTCTTCCCAAGCCTTAGGGCACCCCTCCGGAAGCCAAACCCTCTCTCCAGGCATTCGGTTTGGTTTGTTTGTGATCACTCGGAAAGCATCAGTCATCTACCTCCAGCTCTTCCAGCATTTCCTCTGGAGGGTGCCTCATTTTATCCACGCTCCATTGTTGACGTGCATCTTTATGTTTAAAATGTCATTTGCTAATATTCACTATTGTCTTCCTTTAGACCACTCTGTGTGTGGCTGGTTTTCTGTTTACTCTGTTGAAAAGCCAAACCTTTTTTCATTAAAGGGGTTCATTTCTCCTGTCTCACCTTGTAGTGACTACTGTGAAGACTGGCCAGAGGCCCAGAGGATCTCAGCGTCACTCCTGGATAGCAGGTCCTATGAGACGCTCGTCGATTTCGATAACCACCTAGACGACATTCGGAATGACTGGACAAACCCAGAGATCAACAAAGCTGTTCTACACCTGTGTTAGGGAGCGATCTCAGTGACTAGTCTCTGGGCATTTCCACTAGGCTGAAGAAGAAAAGCTATTTTTAAATGTAAATAAAATATCTCATGGCCTGTGTGGAAAGCTGACAGTTTTCAGAAGTGGCATGTGCCTTGAAAGAGGGCAGAATGTCCCATAAGTCGTCTTTTTACGCAGTCTCTAGAAGAGGTACAGACTGTCTAATCTGACCATCCTGTGGAGTTCTTCCCAGTTGTATGTTGCCATAATCCTCCCAATCAGAGCTGTTTCTGCTTGTCCAAAATCATTCCTATTAAAAAGTTTTAACTAATCTTTTATAATCTGGAAAGGATACTTTTTAAAACTTACGAATTATCTTAAAAAAAAAAACACGCATATCTTATATCTGAATGAGAAGGTTTGTGAGTTTTTGTCCTGTTTGAGTTAATGTTACGCAGTCCTGGGACTGGGCAGGCGCATAGTGTGCCGGAGCCCAGCCGCTGTCTGGGAACCTGGGCGTCGGTGTTCAGCGGTCGGGAGGCTGCAGCTGTGAACAGTGCAGCCTCACGTGGTGTGGGGTGCGCTACTGCCACTCTACACAGTGGGAATACAGCCACTGTTGCCTGAGAAACCTTCATCACCGAGGGTAAAAACAAACATCGTTGGTAATGGGAGTGCAGTGTCATGCTTCTCAGTCAGCCAGAAAGCCTGTAACCCGCGGAATCAAAAGGGAATATGGAACAGTACTAAGATTATTTTTTAAAGGCAAGAATCAGACCTAACTCTAACTTGCATGATTATCCAAATGACTCTGTTATTTGTTTTGTATTTGAAGTAACAGGAGCAAAACAAAACTTAGACTCCCTGAGTTTTACAGAACTTGTCTGTAATGTTTATACATAGAACTTATTATGGGTAAAGTCATAGGAAGTTGATGGGGAAATTTGATGGTACCATTGCATTTTTTATATGAATTATTTTGTGCAGAGTTCAAAGAATACTATCTCTTCTACTATCATTTTCTTTGACTACATGAAGGAAATTTATAACAATTAGCATGATCTATCTTAAGGGTTTGTGATACAGCATTCATTATTTTATCTTGACAAATAGGAAAGTTTTTTCAGACTTTACCAATAATAGATGTGCTTTATTTGATCAATCAGATTCTCTCCTTCCCCTTTCTTCAAACACTTCTTACCCTTAACTTTGAAGCTGACACCGTTTCGTGTGGGGAGCACAAAGGAAGGGGTGGTGGATTAGTAGAACACTTCATCTTTCTCACTGTCCTCGCCTTAGAGCCCAGGACCTTGGGCAGTCTTGTTCCAAATGGGTTTGTGTTTGTTTCAAAAAGGAAGAACTACCTCCAGCATTTACCACAGAACAGAACGGGCTGTCTTTTCCTGGGATTCAAATGAGTGTGTGCTACATCCAGTTCAAGGTCAGAGCTACTTGGAATCAAGGTGTGACTAAAGCTAGTTTGGGAGGCATTTTAAAGATAACCTGAAAACCATGGTGGCTTTCCCTCATTTTCACCTCTCTGTGGAATTCCTGCATTGGATTCTCCCACCAGCTTCCCAGGAGCACATGCCATCCTCCAGTTTGGATTTTAGCCTAGATCCAGATCCTTTCATGGCTGAGTCAGACTTAGATTTTCAGAAGAAAGCAGATTAAATATTCAGAAGGAAAGGATGTATTTGTGAAAAAACATTTTTAAGATACAGTACCTGCTTCTATATCCTAGTAGAAATGGGAAAAGCCCCCACTTGGCCCCCAGCCCCTGGGCTGGGCTCCCTCCCTCTTGGCTGTCTTTAGGTCTTGCTGTTGGCCCCTGGGCCTCCAGGCTCCCGGCCCTGAGAACAGACGTCACTTAGGCCCACCCAGGATAAAAGTGAGAGCCGATCAAATGTATTCATACTCTGCCTTTGTATGGAGAGGACTTAGAAGGAGCAACGCAAAGTATGTTTGTATATCAAAGAAATCTTTTGGCCGTCACAATGTTCTTAACCTGAAGGGCTTAGAGAGGAGTGAGCGCGTGGAGATAACCCCATAGAGCCGTCCATGTGCTTAAAATCAGCCTCGTGAAAATTTTTATCTTGTGCATAACATCCATCCATTAAGAGGTGAGTAGAATAGGACAAATTAATTATTAATTTATATTAAAAGTATTTTTTGGTATATTTTATTGATTATGCTATTATAGTTGTCCCATTTTTTTCTCCCCTTTATCCCCTCTGCCCTGCACCCCATCCTATCATCCCCTCCTTAGTTCATGTCTGTGGATTGTACATACCAGTTCTTTGGCATCTCAATTTCCTATACTATTCTTAACCCTGTCTATATTTTTTGTTTGGTTTTTGTCAACATTTTCCCACCACCACTTTCCTCAGCCCACCCACCCCCACCTCCCACCCTCAATCCTTCCCCCCATTTGGCTTTGTCGGTGGTCCTTTATGCATGTTCCTTGATGACCCCCTTCTTTTCCCTGTTATCCCCCTGCCCCCTCCCCTATTGTTACTGTCAGTTTGTTTTTTATTTCAAGTATCATTTTTCATTTCTAATCATGGTGGCATTTAAGAACTGAGGATACTAAACATGGAAAGTAAGCAGTAACTTCATAAAATAACAAAAAGCAATGTGCTTGCTAAGGAAAAAAGTTGATTTTGCTAATTCTTATGGAATTAGGTTAATATAGAATAGAAAATGACTTAGAAATCTTGAGTAATTTAAATTTTCAAGTTAATCTCCCTGGGATCCGCTGTTTTTAAGCCTCATCAGAGTAAAAAGCTCTCGTATAATTAGCTTTGATTTAATAGCTTACTTTTCTGATTGATATACTTGGAAAATTTATTGTTCCTACATATGGTCAGTCTCACCTTTTCTCTCCTACCTTTTTTGTTGTTTGGCCTTGTTCAAAAGAAAAATACTTGCCTCTAGAACTGCCCCTTTTTAGGATTGTGGCTGCCTTCGCACAGTAGCTGCTTTATGACATCAGGGCGACGGAAAACGGCCATGGGCATTCGCCTCTGTACCCTGTGGGCATTTTTAGCAGTTCCAGTGAAGAGAGCTGAATTTAAAAATAGACTTCCGCTCACCAATTGACATTTGTAAAGGCTTTCCATCAACTTGCTCTCTCTTATGCACTGGATTTTTTCTTCAGTTCAATAGGAAACCTGGCACAAATGTTAGTTTGTGTTCCCCCGCTAGCTCTCCGGTAGGTGATGGGTTCATCTGACCTCATTTCCATACACCTCAGAATCCAGAGGATAAATATGTTTGTTTCACAGTGTTAACTGTTATGCCGTAAAATGCCTAAGATATTCTCGAATGGGAGGCAAAATCTTATCAAGTTTAGTATTTCCTAGAAATAAATGGCCATTCGGAGGAGCCTTTTCTTCCTCAAGGATTAACTTCTTGGGGTGGACATTTCCTTGCTGTAATCTGGAGATTTTTCTTTAGAATGTGAGATGTAGTCCACCTTTAGAGCTGTCAAGAATTGTGTTCTGGTCTTTTGCTTTTAGAATATGACAGGTGTCAGCAAAGCATCCACTGGAATTTGGAGGAAACTTTTGGCTTGAATTTGTGTCTCCTTGTAAAGCCATAGCACCCTCTATTTATTTAGTGCTGTCCGAAACATATTCCAGATACTGTCAATAAATCTGCAAATAATTGAATTTCAGAATACTCATCAAGTTCTGTGGGCAAGGGGCCTGCCCTGGCACAGTTCTAAGTGGTCGGGGTATCTGCCTAAAGGCAGGAAACTCTGAGTTTGCCAAGGGCCCTGGGGGCACCCCCAGACACTGAGGATTAAGTAAAGCCTGGACTTCGTGCCCTCTAGGTCCCCTCCTCATTACTAAAGAAGAGTTGGTCATTTCTCAGGATTGGATGTTCTCAAAAAAGGGACTCTTCCTGCCCTGACCGGGTGGCTCACTTAGTTGGAGCATTGTCTCATACACCAAAAAGGCTGTGGGTTTGATCTCCAGTCTGGGCACATACCTAGGTTGCATGTTTGATCCCCAGCTGGGGCAAGCAATCAATGTTTCTCTCTCTCTTTCTCTCTCTCTCTCTCTCTCTCCCTCCCCTCCCCCCCATCAATAAATATGTTCTCGGATGACAATTTTTTTTAACAAAAACATTTTTAAGATTTCAGTTTTGTTTTTTAGAGAGGGGGGAAGGGAAGGAGAAAGGGAAAGAAACATCAATATGCAAAATAAACATTGATCGGTTGCCTCTCACTTGTAAGCATGTGCCCTGACTGGGAATCAAACCAGTGCCCTTTCGTTTTGCAGCCCTCTGAGCCACACCAGCCAGGGCATAAAAAATATTTTTAAAGAGACTTTCTTTTGCCCCCAGCAGAGCCTCATTTTTGCCTCGATAACTCCAAATGTGTCTACTGTCAGCTAATAGAGGAGGGATGTGGTAGTGAGCAGTCAGAGTGCCAGGTGTGAGTCCCAGCTTGGCCGCGTTCTAGTTCTGTGGTTGTGAGCAAGTCACGCCACTGGTCTTGTCTGAAGAATGAGGGTGATAACACCTGCGTGCAGTGATGTCATGAAGACCAGAAGGAATGTGTCAGGGCTACGCTGAAAAAAATCCTTACTGTCAAAGTTTTAACAATTCTAGAACGTACTATGGGCCAGACCGACAAGTGCTTATTCATAGTAAATATTCGGTAAGCATCTGTTGAATGAATCAGTGAGCGAATAAAAACATTTGTTCTCAAAAGATAACAGCAGCTTACCTTTCTTGCCTTTGTTTGCATTGCCTTCCCAACCTGTGATGTTGGAGAATAAATGAAGAAATAAAGTGTAGCCACTATAGTCAAGCTGCTAAATTACTTAAATCAAGTAGGCTGAGGCAGAGGAAAGGATCCGTTGCTTTAACTAGCCCGGGACCCTAAGAAACTTTTGAACCCCCAGGTTATGCCTGGAGATACAGATATATAGGTCCTTGTAGCTAACCCTCTGATTACCCCCTGAAGGACTTAGGAAAGAGTAGTCACGGGTCCAGAACACCAATCATCTAAAGCACGAGTCCCCAACCCCCGGGCTGCTGACTGGTACCAGTCAGGGACCTGTTAGCAACCGAGCCACCGCACAGCAGAAGGTGAGCAGCAGGCAAGCTAGCCAAGTACACTGTGTCCGCCTCCTGTGTCCATCCCCCACCCACCCAGTCTGCGGAAAGTCTCTTCCATGAAACGGATCGCTGGTGCCAAAAAGCTTGGACACCACTGAGCTAGAGGAACGCCATCTTGGACCAATCCAGAGGCTACGAGTGCAGGACTGATTCTTCTTAAGAACATACCTTTGACTGTAAGAACTCCCAGTTTTCCTCCTTCAGAGCACTCTAGGTATTACCTAGTCATGTTTATGATTTGCAAACCCTAAGAACCTTGAATAAATCTTTACCATTTATTCCTAACCAATGCCTCCTGGCTTTTGTGCTCAAGCTGGGGGACTGACACCAATATTGCTGCCGTTAATTAACATTGTTACATGTGCTTTTCATTTACATACGTACACAGATCTTTGGGGGTTTTATGTAGACATGAATCTTTTTAGGGAGATGCTGTTTGTTCAATTTTTAGGATATATTGTCAGGTGAACACCCTGCCCACAGTGTGTGAGGGCTCCAATTTCTCCATACCTTCACCCAGCACTTTGTTATCAGACTTTTTAATTTTAGAAGTTTTGGGTACATAATGGTATCTTGTGGGTTATTGGCCTAAATATGAAAAGTTAAGTGATAGAGCTTCCAAAAAATAACAGGAGAATGTATTCCTGACCTTGGGCTTGGCAAAGAGTTGGGGTTTTTTTTTTAATTTTTATTTTTTAATCCTCACCTGAGGACATTTTTTTCATTGCTTTTTGGAGAGACAGGAAAGGAGAGGGAAACATCAATGTGAGAAAC
Organism: Mormoops blainvillei; assembly: GCA_004026545.1. Classification (NCBI taxonomy): domain Eukaryota; kingdom Metazoa; phylum Chordata; class Mammalia; order Chiroptera; family Mormoopidae; genus Mormoops; species Mormoops blainvillei. The sequence goes on along the minus strand of PVJD01002510.1, from coordinate 14,380 downwards.
ATCAGTTGGTTACCCCCTCTATGTACCTGGACCAGGGATCGTACTCACCTGGACCGGGAATCAAACCCAAAACATAGGTATGTTCCCTGATCAGGAATTGAACTCGCAAGCCTTTGGTTATACAATGACGCTCCAGCTGACTAAGCCACATTGGCCAGGGCTTGGCAAAGATTTTCAAACAGGACACAAATAATAAATTGTACCACCTTAAAATCACAAACGTTTTTTCATTAAAACACAATTAGGACAATGAAAAGGGAAGTCAGAGATAGAAGAGACAAATTTATAATACAATTACCCAACAAAAGAATTCTATCCAATATATCCAATTATATATAAAATTACAGGTCAAAAAATATAAATAAAAATTACAGGTCAAAAATATTAATTAATTAATTACGGGTCAATTTTTTAACAAAGAAAAAGATAACTCAGTTGATCAGGCACTTCCCAAAAGAAGATACCCAAATGGCCAATAAGCATATGAAAATGTGCTCAACTAATGTCATCAAGGAGAAGCAAGCTGAAAACATGAGAGTCCATCGTTAAGAAACAATCTTCTGCATGTACCCAGTCCAAATTCCCTGGACACCCCAGGACAATTCCACACACTGTGACTCGGTGTCAGAGCGCACCCACACAAAGAGCAGCCCTCAAAGCTCAGGACTCTGGGATAGGGCATTTTTGAAAGTCAGCTTGGAAACTTGGCCTAGGCAAACAGGGAGTTGAGAGTTTTGGGCCTGAGGATCCCAGCTGTGGGTTTCTCCTAGCCTACTGAGGGTGCTTCCCTCTGCGGGGCTTTGAGGAAGACTGCTGTGGCCGCCACCTCTGCCATCCTGGCCTCCCACCTGGTCCTGCCCTGCAGCTCAGAGCTAGACCTTCTGCAGTGGCGTTGTTCTGCTAATCACCTATAATTCCTGGAATTTTCTCAGCAGCCTGCCTTCTGAGGAGCTCAAAAACCATTTGTAGATCCTGCTGATAAAATGGCTGACCCAAGGTCAGGTAAGCTCTCTGCCAAATTACTTCTGGGCTAAGAGGCAGTTTTCAAAACTCCACAGAAACCCAGGGTGCCTTTATAGCAGGCTCCGCAGCTGGAGCCTTGGGGAGGAGGACACTGTTCATCTAAGTATTATGGGATTATCCGGGGTGGATGGTATTCTCTGTAACAAGAGTATGTGGTCATGGATGTGGGCTGATGCAGCCACACACCAGGCTGCCACTTATATCTGGGCAGAGGGAAACTGAGGCAGGACTGGGAGAGTCTGGCAGGCCTGCAGCAGAAAACGGGTGTGTGTTTTGGTTGGGTGACCAATGGAGCAAATAGATGGGAAGAAGCCCAGGATGCAAAGGAAATGAAGATTCAGCTGAGTATTCTTTGTTTTCAGCAAGGGATCGCTTGGCTCTCTTCCTAAATGTGTTTCCCAAGCAGCCCACCATTGAAACAAGCCCCTTGTGGTCACAGCCTAGGTCACTCTCCTGGGGACCCCATCCCTTCCCCGGTCCCGCAGGAAGGTTGGGGTGGGTGCTGGGAACTGGCTCCCCCACCCCCATCTCTGCAGCCTCTAAACCAGCTGACTCACTGCCCTTCCATTACTTAGCCCTTTGGATGCTGTGTTTGGGGCAGTAAAGACACAGAGAAGAGTGACCCGCAGGCCCTGCCAATAGGCTCTTAGTGTAATAAAATGCCAGAACAGGTGGGCAGGCAGGATGGGGTTCCCTGGGGAAGACAGAAGCCTGGAGCAGAGAGAAGCATTGGGTGGGACATCCATCTGAGCAGTCAGGGAGATGGACGGAGCCAGATGCAAGGAGCAAGGAGTGACCAGCTCCCGGGAGTTTGGGTGGGGAAGGTGCACGGGGTGAGGAGAGGCCGGCTGAGAGAACTGAAGTGTTTCCTATCTCTGGCCGCTGCCTTTCCTGTGCTTGGACCAGTTCCACGTAGCTCCACACCCACTGGCCCTATGGGACTAAGGATTGTGTGGCGGACAGAGCCTGGCAGTGGGTATGGAAACGCTCAGCCCAGGGGGTCGGGCCTGGGGGCCGGCATTACAGCCGACTTACCTCCTTTCCATTTGCACTTCTGATGCATCCAGACCGGGCCGGGGCCCCCATGTCTGGAGGAGGGGGTGCCCCCCTGACAATGGAGGAGGTATGTGTGGGTGCTACCTGCACAGGTTCCATGGGGCAGGGAGAGAGGGCATTTAGGAAAGGATGAAAATGTTTACAGTGAATCAGGAAAAGAAAGTGGTCCTTTGTGCACACAGATTTCCCTCCTCTCTGCTTATGCCCAAGAGGCTCCCTATAATAAGAGCATATGATGGGATTTGAGGACATGCCCTCCCTCCCTCCCTCAACCCACTTCCCACCTTGCCCAGTATCTCCTGTGAAACTGCCTTTGCTGGTTCCAGCTTACTGAACCACCAGAGGGGCACCCGTCCCAAACACACCCCCAGCCCCACGCCAGACTCCTCAGAAACAGAAGCCACAGGGAAAGGCCCTGGAAATGTGCATCTCTGACAAGCACCCCTAGCAGAGCCTGGCTGGCTGCCTCATTGTCCTTGGGTTGGTTTGGGTAGGAGATTGAGGGTCCCTACGTACCTCAGCCTGGAGCTGAATAAACCTTGTCATTTATTGCTCCCTCTCCACGGGGAGCTGTCAGCTGAGGCAAGATCTCCCCAGCTGTGACTCTCCAGTCTGCTGAGTCACTGGGGAAAGAGTGCCATGGGCTGACAAACCGGTTGAGTCCCACCGCATTGCAGCTCACCTCTCTGTCCCTCAGAGACACAAGATTTGCCATCAACCTCCCTCCCAGCCCCCACCCCTCCCAGGGCCAGGAGACCCGTGGTTTCATGGTGGCACACTTAGCCTTCCTTACCCAGAACCTTCCATTGCCCCAGATTAGGCAAAGCCTCCCTAGTCAACTAAAGAAGAGGTGAGGAGGCCACAGGGCCTTTTCCTGGGACAGACATGGCCACCTACCAAGCCAGACTCTGGCCAGATATGAAACCCTCAAACTACAGAGACACCTTCTTTCAGGTGTGTCCAAGAAGTGCACACAATCACTAGTTAGCAAACTGGGCTGTGGCTGACCAAGCCCACAATAATGGCGCAAGGCTTCTGGGACAGGGACTTAAGACTCCCGGCTGAGGTTTGAAGAGGCTGAAGCTAGAGTCGGGTGGTCCCTTCAGGCCTTATCTGGTCCACGTGACAGCCCACCTTCACCACCCTTTCCACCCTAAGCAGAGCGATGAGAAGAGCAGCTGAGCTGGGCTAGACTGTTCTGGGAGCTTTGATGTGCATGGTGACAATTCTACAAGTCAGGACAAGTCTGGGAAAACTGTGACCATTTCTCTCCTGGCTTGCAGCTGCGCCTTGGGGCTCCCTCGCTTGCCGCAGGAGCCCAGGTTCCACTCTGCCCACCGTTCCTGTCATTTAGAACAGCTGCTGTAACAGAACGAGTGGATGTCTGCAGGGGCTGGGTAGTGGTAAATGGGCAGAGGCCGAGGTCGGCCTTCGACAGTGTTTAATTTACATCCATTTTCAGAATCATAGAACCCCTAAAGAAACTCCAAGAAGAAAAATCACTAAGGTCGCCCCACAGCGGTGACAAGAGTGCCTTCCCTGGCCTGGACGCAGTCCTCACACAGAGGCTCCCAGCGACCAGCAAGGACTCCAGGTTCTTGTCCTCTCTAGCCTGATCTGACACATGCTTGCAGCAACCAAAGACTCTGCTTCTCCCACTCAGGGATGGGCGTTTCTAGGCAGCGGGGGGAGGGGGCGGGGGGCTAAGGCTCTGCACCAGCCCACAACCCCCTGCACCCACTACACATCCTGTGCCTCCCAGGGTCCGCAGCGGCCTGGCTTTAATTCCAAGAACATTCCTGACTCCTGAGGGACTCAGAGTTGAGCCCTTTCATGATGCTTTCTTTCATTTGAGCCCCAAAAGCCTCCAGAGCTAAGTGGCAGCCTGAGGAACGTGCTGGGAAAAGGGGCCCATCTGCTCACTGCCTTGGTGGGCCTCCCCTCCCCTTCCAGAACGGGTATGAGTGAGTGGACTCCGTGGGTTTCACGGGCCTAAGCAGGCAGCTGTCGTTGCCGTGGCCGACTGGGTTCTCACCAGCTTGCTGGAGACACCGGCCTCTCTGCCCGGCCGGTCTTGCCACGCACCGCAGTTCTTGGCCACGTGCAAAGACCTGGCAGCTCTCTACCCACACCGGACCCACGCGTTCACCTGTGGCTGCTTGTCTGGCTGTTTCAGTTCGAAGTCCCCAGGCCAGGGTCCGGGCTGCCCTCTTGCTCTGGGGCTGCTCGTCCGCCATCTCACACGGGCTTCACTGGAGCACAGCACCCTGTCCCACCACCGTTACGAGGGCTCCCTGTCCTGCTGCAGAGGACAGTGGTCTGCCTTTCCTCCCCAACCCCCATCCCCCGCTCAGAGAGCTGAGGCCACAGGCAGCCTGCCCACAAGGAGAGTGTGTGCAAAATGACCCTGGAGCCTCCCAGGGGCTCAGGTCATCAAGTCAATGATCCCAATGAGCCGGGGTGGTGATCACATGCCCGACACACTCAAATTCGGGGAACTCACAGGCCTTGAGGCAGCTCACCCCAGTTCTGACTGACAGAAATTTCCCCTCTGCCATACATAAACCATTTCCTGAAACTCCGTGACTAGGCCCCCATAAGAGTCCCAGGAGAGCCTTTCGGAAATGGTCACGTCCTTCGTCTCCTTCTTCCTCCCCTGTCGTGGTTTTGATTCCTCTTGCCACATGCGTTTCTGTCCTCTGTGTGGGCTCCAGTTGGTCTATTCCTCTATCCCCAAGGCCAGAACCGGGGGTATGAGCCAGGGATTAATGGCGCAGAGTAAGCTTCGAGAGCCACGGGGGCCACTGGAAGGCCCGAGCTTAAAGATAATTGCCCTTCCTGCAAAGGGCAGACATTTAGTTCAAATGGGCAGAGTCAGGCCAGCGGGGGACAGGAGCAGCCACAGCCCAGATGGCCACCCCAGAAGAGCAAGCAACTATCCCCAGCCTGAGATGCCAGATGGCCACTGATCTCTTCTCCTAGAGGTAAGAGGGCGGTCGCTGGGAGCCTTGTGGGGGCTTCCCCGCAGGGCCTGGAGGGAAAGCAGCCCAGTCCAGTCCTGTCTCCAGAGGCTTGGGAGAGCCCCCCACCCCCTTCTTGTCTTTGCTATATGGCCTCTCGTCAATATGTAACATCGCCTTCTCTGTGCCCAGCAATATGGCAAGCACTTTTCTGTACTTCTTCTCCTGAATTTTTAAAGCTGTGTATTTTCTTATAGCAGAAGTCCTATACCCTCCTGGGATAGTTTTAATGTAAAGATTACTGAAGATTACACTAGAGAAAGAGGGGCAGAGCTGCTTCCTCCCAACCCCCACCTCACCAAACCACGGTTCAGCGTGCGAGTCGCTCCAATTTAAATTAAATGAGATATTGAAATTAAATGGCATGTAGAAAAGAAAGTTCATTTTCTTCTCACCGCTGGCTGTCGGTGCCTGGGAGAACATGGTATTCATCTGTTGCACAATTCATTTGCTTGGAGAGTGGAGCCCGCTGCCAAGGAGGGAATTTCCAAGCATTCGGTTTTGTCTCTAGGCTGCAAGGGGGCGCAACCCCTCCACCCCGCAGCTGAGGCTGCCAGGCCTTCCGGGAAGGTGAACTGCTCTCTGGGGTCCTAGGGCAACTCGAAGGCAGATCCAAGATTCAGAACTCCCCCTTCTGTGCGTACCCCCCACCCCATTGAGTATTTTTCCAGCTGGGAGATGTAAAGATGAGGCTGCTGGCGGCCAAGTCCTCAGCAGCATTTCATAAGCTGGAGTGCGTGGGGGCCCCCTAAGGTCGGTGGGTCACACTTTGGTCTTCCAGACAGGCTTGCCCATGCTGACGAGAGGGCCCAGCGCCCAGCCGTCTGCAGCCAGGGCGGGCACCACCTGAGTCTCCCAAGCACTGGGGAGCGATTTGGAACCTGTGGACTTGAAAAATGATTTTCAATCTGCAGAGAAGGAAAGGGATAGAGCACCGATTAGAGGCAGTTCACAGAAGGGGGTCCGAACGCCAATCATGAACCTGCCTGGCTGCGCCAAAATCCTGGGTCCCTCTCTGCCACAGCGCCGTCTGTAAAACGGGATAGGGATGCCTCCCTTCTGCATTTGCTGACATTGAGTCAGTTCACTCGTGTCTGGCACGTGGGAAGCACTCAGTAAACACTCCCAACGGCTGTCGGTTGAGAGCTTGTATCACCAGATGCCGGTCATGAAACAACAGCCAGATTTTTGCCCCACGTCAGCGCAGCGACGCGGCGCTGTCATCCCAGCGTTCAGCTGTGAAAGCCGGAGCACAGAAAGGGTAGGTGACTTACGCAAGGCCGTTCATTAATTCGTGGCTTTCATTCACAGGAGCTTTAATTTTTTATTATGAAGTTGTTCAAGTATAGGAAAGTACAGAGAATACCTTAACACGCAGTCATGACTTATTTGCTGAAGTTTTATAGAGGTCAGATGTTGAGATAATACCTGCTTTGTCCTCCCCTCCCATCCCAACTTTTTCTTTCTCCTTCCTGGAATCAACCACTCATCTGCAGCTTTCTCAAAGAGCTCTGTCATGTTTTATGCATGTTTATAAACTGCTCTGTCTTTTTCAAACTGTTCAGATTGATGTCATACTGTACAGTTTTGCTTTTCTCCCACTCAGTAAGCTTTTGAGTGTTCCCCGTGTGGATGCCGTAGATCCAGCTCTTTTCTAATTGCTGCTGTGTGGTTTTCCATTGAATCAGTAGGTCATGGTAATATGCCACAGATTGTCTATTCATTCTTCTGGCAAACAGAGCACTTCCAAGTTCAGGCTTTTACCCAAGATGCTACACTGAACACCCTTACGCCATTGCCTCATGGTCACAAATGCATGGGTTCCTGGGAGACACAGATCCAGGAGTGGAGTGGCTGGGAGGCAGGGAACAAGCTTACCCAGATGTTGTCAAGTTGCCCTCCAAGACTGTCCCACTTCCACTTCATGAGCATGGAGAATTCTCAGCTCTCCAGCCAGGACCGGCATCCCCTCGTGGTTAATTCATTAAATGCTTGCCAGCATTGTGCAGCTTGCCAGGCGCCGTGCAGGGTTACCAAGTGACAAAGCCGGGCCCAGGAGCCCTGTCTCCAGAGCCCATATAGGAGACTCTACAGACCTTCTCAGTCTGGCACGCTATAGCACTTACCGAGCTGTGGTTTACATAATTCACTGTTTATATATTTACCCCCCACATACCGGGCAATGATCCCCTCCAGTAAGGGGTCTGGGTGGTACTATTTTTTGTATCTCTAGATCTATGCTGTATGATATGGCGGCTGACAGCCACCTGTGGTTCCGGGGACTTGCAATGTGGCTCATCTAATGAGAGATGAACTCTAAGTGTAAAAATTACACACCACCCTTGGAAGACTGAATATGAAAAGAAAGAATGTAACCGATCCTATTAAGTTTTATATTGTTTACATGCTGAAATGATACCTTTTGGATTACATGAACTATGTTATGTAAATGAATTTTGCCTGTTTCTTTTGACTTCTTTAATACGGCTCCTAGGAAATCACAAAGGGCACCTGTGACTCATTAGATTTCAGCTGGATGGTGCTACCCCACACGTTGCCAGGCTGGCGCTTTGTGGCAGGTGCCCAGGGAAAGTTGAATGAATGAATGAATGACCAGATGCTTGCGAATAGGACCTCTTGTATCTGTGTCCCCTCTGGGTCCACCCCTGGCATTCTCAGGCTGTGCAGAGAGGCTGGTCCCTTGCATAAGAGCCCTGACACCCTCCCCTTCCTCCTCCTTCTGCCCCAGAGGGAGGGAGGGAGTGCGCTGTGGGAGCCAATGGCCATGGAGGGAAGGCGTTGTCTGTCAGGCCAGCCTGCCCCTCAGCAGGGCCTCACGGAAAGCCCCACGTATACCAGGGAAAAGATGTCCTTCCGGGTCTAGTGAACACCCTTAGCCCCCTCCCAGCCCAGGCATGTGACCCCCAACCCTGCTGGTACTCTCCCCATATGTTCATTCAAAGACCCCGGGAGGTCAGGGCCGCACTGTAGAGGGATGGGAGCCAGCCGCTCTGGGGAAGAATGCCAAGGGCGCTCAAGCCCCCGGGCACAGCGCCCAGGCCCTGCTCCCCATGGCACCTGCTTTGATGCCTTGCAAAAGGTTAACTTTGAAGCTGCCAGTCAGGCCCCTGAGCCAGGCAAGGCTTGAAAAAAAAGAGCTCTGAGGCCTCTAGCCCGCGGGCTCCTGCAGAGTGACCCCTGAGCAGATGGTCTGAATGGCCTGGAATTACCCTCTTTCCGAAGATGTGAAGAAACCTTATCCACTTGTAATCTTTGGGAAGAAATAGATTTCATGTAACGTTTCCAATACCTGAATCTTACCCTTTAGGCACGATGGTTAAACATACTTCAACGGTTTTTATGTGGGAAATGTTTAACAACAGCATTTACCCTTTCCTCTATGACAAATGGTGACCCTTAGTTATAAGGCTGGACTATTGAACGGTGACATCCTCGGGTGCTGTTGAGCACTAAGGACTGTCCCTTCATCACTGAAATGACTTTACTAAGCTGAGCTGGAAATGCCAAGCTTATTCAAGTAGATTTAAAGTCAGGGCAAATGTTTGCACCATGTCTTGCCTCTGAGCCTCAGGTGGACTTTGGCATAGGGCTTTGAGGTGTGGACAGGTGAGATTCCCCAAACATGGTATTGAATAAATGGCATTACTGCCCTTCTAAGAACACATCGGTTACACGAAACAAGAATGTCCATCAAAAGCAACAATTTCCCTACAGATCACAAAGGACCAATCATTTTGTCTTCAAGACGGTCCCAAGGTCTGCTATTTCCCTGAATTTGGCATGATCTAAATTAATTCAACAAAGCAAACTCACTCAAGGGCTTCAGCAGGCCCAAAGACCGGAGCCATCCTTGATCGCCCCTGCCCTCACCACAGCCGCGGCATCCCCCTCCACCTCTCAGGAACTCCCCCATGTCTGCACGCCGTCCGCCTCAACCCCAGCCCGGAGGGAGCCTCCAAATCTCCTGCGCCTGGAGGTGCCTGCCCAAAGCCCAGCAGACCCAAACCCACCATTAAATACCAATGATTTTGAAACATTTAAAAAAATAATTCTTATAATTTTTCACTTGAAATTATTTGGCTAGTAAGTAACTTCTTCAATTTAACATTGGCTTGGAGTGCTTAGCAATCCTGCACACTCAGGAGAATGCTTAGGAAGGAAGCTAAACTGCAGTGTGTTTTCAAAGGTACTGTCTGTGGTGAAGACTGAATTTAATGACAAATAACACTTCAATGTCTTAAGTAAACTTTTGTTAGTTTCGATTTTGCAGTTTTCTGTATATTATAGAAACCACGGTGGGGGAGAGTTGGTTTTTGGAGGGGGGGGTTTGTAATTTAACTTTTGTACTGGGTAATCTGTTCTCATGATTTAAGTTTCAAAAGGAACAAAGGGACCAAGTCCCCCAGGGCCTCTGCCCCACAGGCAGTCCGCCGGGCTGTGCCCGGCGGAGCCCTCCAGGGACATTTTACACACATACATAAAGCATAGACACAGCCGCCATGTTCTTCTCCCTTTTCAATGAAGGGATTGGACATTTGTACACTCTCTGCACCTGATTTTATTTTTCACTTGGTGATATTACTGTATTAGGACATAAAGAGCTATTATTCTTTCTTATGGCTGCAGAGCGATCTTTTTTGGTTTTGTTTATTGCTTTTCTTTCCAGCTCTGGAACAATTTTATAGGCTCGGGGGAGGCCACAGAGCCAGGCACTGTCCACCTCCTGGAGCAGTGTCCGCATCCCCCCCACCCCCTTTCACTCTCCACGAAGCAGAGTGGAGCCAGCTTCCCCGCACGCCTCTCGATCTGGCCACTCCCCTGTTGAAAAATGCCTCAATGACCAGCTGCAGCCATTGTGACGGGGCCCAAATTCCTGAACGCCATCCCAGAAGCCCGCTGGCCTGGCGGCCCCGACCTGTGGCCATGGCTCCACTCGCAGACCCTCGCCAGGCTCCCTTCAAGCCTTCAAGGGAGGACGGCCCTGCTGCCACTCTCATCCTGCCATCTTCCCTCACGGACACCCTTCTTGCCTCATCCCTGAACTCTATCGTCCGCCTCTCTGCCCCTGAACTTAGCTTCTACAACCCCCATGATGCTACCCATTACATATGTCAGGGCTCTCTGCCCCACTGGCCTGCAGACTCCCTGAAGCAATGTTTTGCCTGTCTGTTCCCCAAACTGCCAGCATCCGACAGAGCGCAAATGCTCAGTGAGGAATGTATGGATGCGAGCATACTCCAGCCCTTCCCCATCACGGCGTGGGATGGGAAACGTGTGACTTGACTCCGATCCCACACATGCCCCGAACGCATGGGGCCCCGGGCTGCCCACTCTGCCTGTCGGTTTGACTTTCCTCATCTGTGTCATCGAGGGTGCTTTCCAAGGCACCTGGGGCGGGGCTCCTTTTCCCTCGGTTTCTCCATTTCCTTCTCCTTCAGTTCTCAGGTGGCTTCTGCTCCTAGTCTCCCTTCCTATCTTCTTGCCCCATTTTTTTTTTAGGACCTTTGCCCTCAGACCTTCTCCTAGAAGTTCCCAAGCTTTCCTTTTTACTGGAGAGCAAGCCCTAAGGCTGCTGGCAGGGCTCAACCACCCTAGTTCTTTCCAAATGTCCCAGAGTCCAAAAAGCCTCCCCCCCATCCCTCGAGGGAGTTGTTCTAGCCTCTTCTGGTCACCCGGTCATTCCGGTCATTCCGGTGCCCCACGTGTTGTCACCGGAGGTGGTGGGGGCAGAGGTGTCTCTTCCTCTCCTGGCTTTTGTGGCCTCTCCTCACTCTTCGGAAGTCTCTGCACGGCTGCTGATGTTGTTATTGTTGTTGTTGTTGTTTCAGAGCTTAAATGAAGTATAACTTACATACCATAAAATTCACCTGTTTTAAGTGCGCAGTTCAATAATTTTTATTAAGTTTACAGACCCCTCTTACCTACTTACAGTCCCTCCTCATCCCCAGCCCCAGCCCTCGGCAACCCCCAATCTGCTTTCTGTCTTTATACCTTTGCCCGTTCTGGACATTTCACAGGAAGGGAATCACGGAGCATGTGCCTTTTGGCGTCTGGCTTCCTGCACTGAGCACGCACCATGGCTTTGAGGTGCATCTCTCTTCTTCTGGCTCCGCAGTGTGTGGCCAGGTCACAGTTTGTCTCACCCCTTATCAGCTGAGGGACATTTGGGTTGTTTCCACCTTTTGACTGCTGTGAACATAGCTTCCGGAAACGTTCAGGTACAAGCCTTTGTATCCACATATATTTTTATTTCCCTTGGAATTGCTAGAATATGTGGTAAATAAAAGTTTAACCTTTTCAGAACCCGCCAAGCTGTTTTTCAGAGTGGCTGCATCATCTTACGCTCGCAGGGCCGTGTCAGCTTTTCTCCCCATCCACGCCCCCAGTTGTTTTTGTTTCCTTCCGTTTCTGGCTCTGACCATCCCTTGTGCATGTGAAGTGGTATCTCACTGTGGTTTTAATTTGCATTTCCCTAAAGACTAAGGATGTTGTGCTTCTTTTCATGTGCTTCTTGACCATTTGTTTATCTTCTTTGCTGAAATGTCTATTCCCATCGTTTTAAAATAATATTGTAATTTAAATTTAAGCTCTTAATTGGGTTACTTGCCTTCCTGTGATGAATTCTGAGAGTTCCGTACGCATTCAGTCCGTTATCAGATATGTGATTTGCAAATGTGTTCTCCCAGTCTGTGGCTTGGCTTTTCATTTTCTTAATGGTGTCTTTTGAAGTTTTTAATTTTGCTGAAGTGGCCATCGATTCTTGTGACTTTCCATCTGTTGGCAGATGCTGCTTTTTCCGCTGGGTGCAATGGCCTGGCTTTCTTGGGGCTATTTTTTGTGGCGTCTTTCACACACGGACAGCCCCGGATTTTGACTGTGTGGGGGGAGATGGCTACCATCTCACGCTCTCATCAACAGTGAAGGGGCAGCATCATGGAGAAACCCAGACTCTGTCACCCGTTAGCCCAAGATGGGCGGCAGGTGACGGCACCTCCCTAGGCCTCAGTCACCTCATCTGTAGTAGGGGGTATAATAGAGCCCACCTCCGAAGGTCAGGCAAAGTTAGTACCTAAAACAGGGCCTGGTACCTAATTAACTCACAACGAACATTAGCTAGATTTGTCTGGTTCTTTCAAAGTTACAGTGAACTTACCTCACAGACCTTTGAATGTCCAACAACAAATCTCTTAAGGAGAAACATCTCAAGCAAATACGGAAAGTTGTTACAGTTGGGTGGTTGGTGAACACGTAGGTGTAGCTTTTCTCATGCTCATGCTTTTTTGGAGATTTGGATCTGTTCATAAATCTAACTGCAGCATATTAAAACGAAGCCTCAAGAAAGCAATGACTCAGAACAGGCCTGTGCTTGGCATGCGGTAGGTGCTTGTCTCAGTTATCTTGCTGTGTAACAAAACATCCCAAACCTCAGTGGCTTAAAACCACCATTTTATGTTTTCTCCCAATTCTGTGGATCTCCTGGGCTTAGCCAGGTGGTTCTTGGGTAACTCATGACACCAACTGGGGCTGCTGTCACCCGATCGGGACTTGCCTGGCCTGGATGTCCCGCCTGACTCACATGACATGGCAGGCGGGTGGTGCTGGGTGTTGGCTGGAGCTCAGCCGGGGCCCTCCCGGTGGCTGGGCCTCTCCCAGCATGGCAGTTGGATTCCAAGACGGAGCCCTCCTGAAAGCAAGTGTTCTAGGATGGGGGAAGCAGAGCCACCAGGGCTTCAGGCTTAGGTACCTCCGTTGTATTTTGCTGGTTACCAAGTCACAAGGGTCACAGATTCAAGGAGGGAGAAATACACCTTGCCTCTCAATGGGGAGAGGAACAAAGAATTTGCAGCTGTGCCCAAGAAATGATTGCTGGATACGAAACTGAATTTCAGAGACTTGCCTCAAATAGGGAATTAACTGCCGGTTGGGTTTGGGGAGTTGTCAATGGAAAGAATCTTGTCCCTCTTAGCCCTCTATGACACCTCGTGGGGCCCCTCTGGGCCTGAATACCTCCAAAGCCACACATGACTAGGTTGCACTCCCAGGGCATGGGGAGGTGGTGCCACAGTGGTCCTCAAGACCCAAGGCTTCTCAGACCCACGCAGCGCCTGCTAGGAGGCCAGTGTGCGGGAACCCTTACTCCCCTGCCATGGGGGCTCCCAAGCGCTTCTATGCAAGGCCACCCTGAACCAGATGATCCTCAGTCGGCACCTGAGCCCCACTGAGCATCAGCCCTGCCCTGATGTCCTTCCAGGCTCCTAAAGTGTCTGGGGGCCACCACACCTGTCTCGGTCCTGACCTTCCCTTTGCTTCTGCCGGCCCCCCCTCCTGGTGTGGCACCATCCCTCTCATCACCTATGTGGCTCCTTTTTGGCAACTGAGAAGAGGAACAAATGAGTGAGGCCATGAAGACAGAACAGCCTTCCCGCTGATTCTGGGCCCAGCAGCCTCCCCGAGAGACACTCCCCCCTGCAGCTCCCAGGGGCAGCTCCGCTAGTTTGGCCTTTTGGCAGATGGCTTCCTTTGGGACTGGGCTGTGGCACCTGCTTCTTTACTTGGAATGTGCCTGGTCTCCCGGTTCCCTGGAAACCTTCTGAGGACTTACAGTTCTTCAATGGCTCATTCAAACCCCATCTGTTCTGCAAGGAAGTGTGGAGTGCCTGCACTGTGCCGGGCTCTGGGCCCCAGGCGAGGGGATAATGGCCAGCAGTGCTCACCCCGCACCTGCCCTCCGGGAGCTCACCTGTGAGTGGGGAGGCAGCCCTGCGGGAAATCACATCAAAGAGCCCACCACAGTCTTCCGTATACTGGATGGGGGTCCGTAATAGCAAAGAGACCCTTGCTCAGAGCTATGAAAGAGTTAACCGGGCAAGAGAGTGGCAGAGAGGAAGGACGTTCTAGGAGGAGGGAGCTGGCCTACAACCCTGGTCCCTTTGTGCCCTTCTTGGTCCTCACCCAGAACACCCACGGCAAGCGTTTCTTCCTGGTTAGCCACCAGGCTGCCCTGTTCCTCTCACAGACGTCCTCCAAGGCCACCTTCTCAAAGGATCTCTCTCTTCTTGTCCACCTTGTCTAAAATTTTACTTCCCCAGCCCTACCCTTTACAGCCTCCTACTCTGTCTTATTTTTCTTCCTTAGCACTCAGGCTCTAATATCCATGAGGAAAAGGGGTTTTGATGGCTCATTCACTTGCCATATTCTCAGCACCTACAACTGTGCCTGGCACATGGTAGGCAGGCAGTTGCAGACTCTGGAACTCTTGT
>PVJD01002509.1:0-199893 GCA_004026545.1 Mormoops blainvillei | reverse complement strand
TATAATGCCTGTTCAGGTCTCTTCCAGCCAACGAACACCGGTAATTCCCCACGATGACTCCATCTGGATTTAACATGGGAACCACTTTGAAGACAAAGATATCTCTGAGGAGGTCGGCATCTGGGGAGTTGCTAAGAATGAAGTCCAGAAACCCTTTCATGACCCAGGAGCCATTGCTTTCCCCAGGGTGGACCCTGGCGCTCAAGACCACGGCTTTCTTTGCAGCAGCCTCTTGAGGGGTCCGGGACGGGTTGGTGATGGTGAGCAGGTAGACGGTATTTCCTGCTAGACTCCTGCATAGAGTCCGAAGTTTGCAGAACCGAGACTGGATGGGGTTGTTTGCCACCGACAGGAGGTAGTATTGCAAATCAGTGTAAGTATATGGGTAGAAGTGTGCAAAGAAGCAAGTGTCCTGGTCATGCGGAAACTGAATGGTCCACGTCAGACAGTAGAAGGGCTGCTGCCCATCGCCCATGTTGTTCTTGTAGTACTTGATTTCATTCCCTTCTCTTCTCCAGCCGATGCTGTGGATGTCGGCATCCAGCTGAGAGTACATGAGTGGCTTCATCCCTGCAGTATAAAGGCTCTTGGGTTTCAGCAAGTTGACGATGGTGAAGCGATAGGTGGCATCTTTCCTGGTGTTTTGAACGCGAAAATAAAACCACTGAGTGTGTTTGTTTGTGTAGAGGTCAGTTCTCAAGGTGAGTTCATAATCATAGGTATCTCTGTAATGAAGAATATAGAATATCCCTGTAATACCACCCTCAAAATACTGTTTTTCCTTGGTAAAAATAGATCTTATTACAACAGAAAGTCTGCTACATCAAACATTTATTTTCTAATTTACCCAGTTCTCCAACTCATATATTAGGCTACCAGGAGCTCGGAGAAAGAAAGTGTATTTGGGGTGGGACAGAAGAGTCTCAAACTCATACTGTTGCACAGGACTTTGGGGAGCTCTGAGCTTCTTGGTGTCTTTCTAGAACACCCAGTAGCAATTTCTAGCTGCAATCTGTTTCTATGAAACACACTGAAAAGTAGTGAAGCTGGAGCCCTCTGTTGGCTGCTAGCTACATCCTGGAAGCTGAAGGACCAGACCCTTAAGCCTCCAGTGCTATTTTTCTCTCTGATCATCAATTGTTTGAAGATAAAGGGGCTTTGCTGGAATGCATGCACCTTGTTGGAAAGAAACAGGACCAGCTTGCAGGAGAGGAAATACAAATGCCAAAAACAGGAAAAGATACTCGTCCACATGCATCATTAAAGAAATACAGATTAAAACAGGATGTTGTTTTTCCTTCCATCTCAACATTTCAACGTTGGGAAACAGGCACCCTCACCCCTGTTGATGGGAACTGAAGTCACACTGGGGGGCAATGTGGCAAAAACTGGCAACACTTAGTGTTCAAACTCTTTGACCCACCAATTTTATATCAGAATTTGTTCCATAAAAATATACGTACACAAGGATGTTAACTAAGTTCATTTGTTTAACAAAAAGTTGTAAATATCTTAATTTCTCATCAGTCAGGAACAGGGTAAATAATGTATGGGATAACCATACAATAGAAAAATATAAACTATTAAGAATGAGGAGATATAACTGTGGTATTGCCATAGAAAAACATCTAAATGTATTAACTGGAAAAACCAATTTTCAAAACAGTATGTACACCATTTGTTATTTTTTAAAATACATGAAATTTGTATTACACATACATACAGAGAAAAAAATTATTACATATGACTGCACATCAAACTGTTATCAACTGCTGCATCTGGGAGACATGATTATAGGACTCAAAATTTAAAAAAATTTTAAAAAGTTTATTTATTTATTTTTAGAGAGAGGGGAAAGGAGGGAGAAAGAGAGGGAGAGAAACACTGATTGGTTGTCTCTCTCACACCTCCAAGTGGGGACCTGGCCCACAACCTAGGCGTGTGCCCTGACTGGGAACTGAACTGGCAACCATTGGGTCCACAGGCCAGTGCTCAGTCCACTGAGCCACACCAGCCAGGGGAAAATTTTATGTTATGTATTTTTATTAACACAGATTTCAAATGAGCACTAATTTCTTTAATAAGCAGAAGAAACTATTTTGGTAAATTTTTATTCTGGGGGAAATATGAGGTATAATTATTCCACTTTTTATCATCCTCATAACCATTTCTCATCACCTCGCTTTTTCAAAAACATTCCTGACTCCTAATATGATTCTTTAGGACTCTTCTCAGTCACTTCAGTCATCATCCCTTTGGGAAAACCCTCTTTGTACTCACACTCTGACAGCTTTTTGCAGATTCCCACTCTCAAACCTGGATTCAAACAGGAGAGTGTTATCTTCTGGTCCCTGCAACGTGACAGCGAGTTCCCTGATAACTCCTCGTTTGCCTCTCACTCTGGAGCCAGTGAAACAGGAACCTTTGGTGGGCACTGCAGACGGAACAGACAGAGTCAGGCCGCTTTCCTCCCAGAGTCCGTTCATCTGGCGATACGCACCGGGCCCTTGGATGTGTTCAGCAGCGCTGCTCTAGGTTAACAACGAATATTCAAATTTTCAATTGTCCTTGCTGAGACTTTTCATTTTAAAGTGTATTTCTTTGAAGGCCTGTTTACAGCACTTCCTTTTGCTACAGGCTGCCCTTGTCATTAGAGATACTGCTTGTACCCATTTAAACCTTAATTTAAAAGGATGTTGACAAAAGATAATATTCTAAATGGAGCATGTGAAAACATTTGCAATCTTATTTAAAAACATACAATAAATAGCACCTATTTATTAATTTTTAAAAGATGAAGGGAAAAACAAAAAAGAGAGAACACAGTCCATTCCATAATTTTTTTTGCTATATCCTTCCAGATATAACAAAAATAGAAATTTGAGAATTGGCATGGGTGAATTTCCCTACGTAAGGAACCAAAATATCACAGTTCTTAATAAAAAGTTTACAATTGTAATTTTAACTTCAAAATAAAATTTTAACTTTATTTTAAAAACTTTCTTAAATTAAACATTTAATTTAAAATTAAATTATAATTAAAATTTTAACTTTATTTTTATTCTATTACAGCTGTCCCCATTTTCCCCCATTGCTCTCCCTTACCCCACCCATCCCCACTCTAAAGTTTTAACTTTAAAATAAAGCTAAAACAAAAAAAATTATGAACTTTATCTTATTTAACAAAATTTAGATTATAATCACGACCTCTAATACTTGGAATAGTAAGAATCAACTGTTTATTTTTTTTTAAGCGGGGTTGTAACTTTTCAGACAAATTCAGTAAGAGTGCCTATAACATCTTTGATTTTTGTATCTACTTTTGCAAAACTTTTTTTTAGGGCTTCATAGTTTTCCCAAGGACTTCTCTTTGTACCACAATATCCTCATCATTATGTCTAGAAGAACCTATTTTAATCATCTTTTGTTGATTTTCTCTTTGTTAACTGATAAGAAATTTCTAGGTTCTCATTTGTCAGTGGCTTTGCCAAGTGATTCGAGGAATTCTGTAACATTCATCAGCTTCATAAAATCCTGCATCTCTTGTTAAGAACTGTAATTTCACTTTGCAATTATTTTTTACTTTATTTGCATTATATTATCAGATGTTAACAATATCCACCGATCAGCAAGTGATTGGCATCAGGAAAGATGCTGACCATGGAGCATGAAACAAACAGTAATATGCATGGTGCCTGACTGTACAAGTAGCCAGTTCATTAGGAAATGTAGTAGCACTATGATGGCTTTCGCTCCTGTGCAACCATGTGTTGGGATGTAGACTCTGTAATAAATACTTGGATAATAACCGAGAGCAAAGGACAAATCGATCTTGTAAAGAGGTGAGTGAAAGGAGAAAATAAGCACGGTGGGAGGAGCCAAAGCAGCCGCGAGAGCACGCATAATCCAAATACAAGCCGGGGGCCCACGTGGCTCAGTCTCTTCATGAAGCTAGAGTAGAGACCAGCGACCAGATGCCATTATAGAAATTTCAGTATCTTCTTGAGTCTCTTGGGTATCATTAAAGATCCAATTCGTAGCCCAAAGTAACATTTCTCAAAAAAATCAAACCACTGTTCTCTCCGCCCCAATATTCCCATAGCATGGAGATGCCGCGGCATCCCTGAACTGAAAAACTCCCAAATTCCCCCTGGAGCCCCAGCTTCTCAGTTTTGTTTCTTTATCCCCCCAGTTACGTGGGCTCATCTCTCCTGGATGAATGTGAAAGGCAAGATCGAGGCAGCTGCCACAACTGTGTGTTAACGGGGCAGCAAGGATGACTCGCTAAAGCTGCCATGTCAGCAGGAAGCTCTCTCTGCCCCAGGGTTCCCTCCTGAGTAAGATGTGCAGAAATATCCCAGACTAGAACGGATGAAGTACTGAGGATTCGTGGTCATCTGGTTTACTCAAAATGACTCCGACCCTGTAAAACAGGCTTATAATCTTAAGAATTGCTTAAGGTTGTAGAAGCATTACATCCCCTGTTATTTATAACCCAAGTCTACCCACTTACGATCCACTTTTTAAATGCCTCCCGAAGCCTTCCTCAGACATTCCACAAGGTGGGGCCAGGTCGGCTGGGTCGCTCTACCTTATTTACTTCATCGTATACGCTGTATTTTACTGTGTATAATGCGCCCCCATGTATAAAGCACACCCATGTTTCCCCCGCCCCAACCTTTCAGGAAAAAGTCTTTTAATTTTTCAATTCAATTATTTATTTATTTATATTTAGATACTTGTGTTTTGTATTAAAAGGAATTTTAGCCTTTATTTTTGAACATGTTATGGTACAAGAAATTTTATGTAATAAATAATTACAAAACACAAGAATAGATACAGATAATTCAGGTACTACCCACATATACAGTGCATCCTTATTTTTCCCTCAAAAATTTGGGCAAAAAAGTGCACATTATACACAGCTTTTCCTATCATATTATTATTATTAACACGAGGAGAGCTCATAGTCAAGGCAACTGGAAGCAGAGCAATTGCACTGTAGCTGGGCCCTCTGGCTAACTGGTTCATTTTATTCTTCCAGTTGTAGGAACATAAACACAGTGTGGACCCTCCCTCCTATTTCTGGTTGTTTCTCCAAAAGCCTCCCCTTCTGTTGCTTCTTTAACATGTTCTATTTCTACTAACTAAACTTAGCACATATTCCTCTTCCAATAAAACAGGTTCCCTTTCTGATAATTATCTAGCAGAGACGATTTTCAGATTATGAGAATATCTTCTTCCTTCCTATTTCCTGAATACAGCACCCCCCAGCTGCAGAGACGTCGCTTTACGAAGGTCTAACGAGCCCCCGTACCTGTGTGTGCAATGAGCACAGGCATATTTTCGTTAATGACAGGGGATGCCCTTGATGGCAGGTTCCTTACCTCCCCAGGTCCCTCCCTATTACTAAGTTGGCATCCTGACATTATTAATTCAAAATTGGATTCCCTTTCCTTTCTGTCTTAAATGTTAGTATTACCATCTGTTCCCCATCCCCAGTACTTGTTATTGTCTATATTTTTATTATTGCTGTTCTAGTGAGTGTGAAGTTATCCATTTTTTCCACAAATACCCTTTATTGAGTTGAGAGAATTCTCAATTTCTAGTTTTCTGAATTTTCTTATCATGAAAGGCTGGTTTTTGTCAAATGCTTCTTCTGTACTGAGATGGTTGTCATCACCCTCCCCCACCTTTTTTCTACTAATATGTGGTTCCACTGATTTTCTCATGGCGAACCACGCTTGCCCTCCTGGGACAGCTGCCTTGGTCATGGTGTATAATCCTTTCAGTATGCTGTTGGGTTGGGTTTGCTGGTATTCTGTTGAAAGTTTTTGCATTTATATTCATGAGGAATACTGATCTGTGGTTTTCTTGTGATGTCTTTGTCTGGCTTTAGTATCAGGACAATACTGGCTTCACCAGAGTTGGTAAACATTCCCTCCTTTTCCTTTGTCTTCAGAGTTTATGGGGAATTAGTACAATTTCATTGTTAAACATTTCATATGGTTCAAACAAACCCTGTCAAGCCATCTGGGTCGGGGATTTCTTTGTGGGAAGATTTTAAATTACTAATTCAATTTCTTTGTTATAATCCATTCAGGCTTCTAATTTCTTCCTGGATCAGTTTTGGTCATTTGTGTCTTTCTAGCAGTTGTTCCTGTTCATCTATATTATCTAATTTGTAGGCATGTAGCTGTTGCTAGCATTACCTTGTAATTCTTTTGATTTCTGTAGAGTTGATTTTATGTTTCCTTTCATTGCTGGTTTTGGTAATTTGTGTCTCTCATTTTTTCTTGGTTTGGTTAGTCAAAGTTTGTCAATTTTGTTTATCTTTCCAAAGCTCCCACTTTTGGTTTGATTTTCCCTACTATTTTCCTGATTTCTGTTTCACTGATTTCATTATTATCTTTATGATTTTCTTCTTCCTGCTTGCTTTGGATTTATTTTGTTCGGATGTTTCAAATTTATTAACGGGGAGTTTAGGTTAATTGATTTTAGCTCTCCCTCCCCGCTTTTGACTGTCCTAAATTGTTCATTAGGTGTGAATTTTACAAACCTTACTTAATTTAGCGGTAACGGTGGAGCTGGAGAGCACTGTGCCTTCTCTGGGCTGCACAGCGAGAACCACCCACAGGGTAGGGGATGTGGCCCTTTCCAAGGCCAGGCTCTTGCTGCCTGCAGGTGTCAGCCCTCACATCTTCCTGTGCTTGTGGACCGGTTTGGTGACCTGGCCCACACTGCGTGTCAGGGTTCCTTCTGACACCTTATGATAGCCTTACGGAGCGGATCAATGAGGATGGCTGCAAAGACTTTGTATGTGGAATCTTCACCAACCCAGTAAGAATTAAGGCCTCCCAGACCCGCACAGTCACGCCCAGCTTGCCCCTTGGCAACAGGCTGAAGGCTCTGAGCAAACTTTAGCTGGCTGACTCCATGATGGACAGGCTTGCTGTAGGTTGCACTCTTAAAAACGGGGCCTTTGTGGCCACCACTGTGCACGAGTATGACATAAAACTTCTGAACCCTGTATCCCTGTCTGCTGTATGTTATTGGGCCAGGTGGGGTGCAGGCCCTGTGGAGCACAGAGCAGGCGGTACTGCTGGCCGCACACCCTGAGAAGGAGGCGCATTGCATCTGACTGCTTTTTCCTCCACAGCTGCTGGACATAGCTCTAAGCGCCCATCTTGGCTTGCCTGAGGCTGCTGCCAGACGGAAAGGAAGAGACTTTCTCCCACAATCCCTTTTGGGCTCTTCCTTTCGAACACATGCATTTAAAGCCATAAATTTACCTTGCAGTGCTTTCAGCTGCACCACACAAATTCTGATATGTTATTTTCACTCCAAAATGTTTTTTAACTCTCCTTGGGATATCTTTAACCTATGGGTTACTTAGAATTGTGTTGCTCAATTTCCAAATATCTAGAGATTTCCCAAATGTCATTCTGTTGTTGATTTCTAATTTAATTTTGTTGTGGTCAGAGAATACATTTTGTACCATTTCGATCCTTTTAAATAATAGGTATCAAGGCTTGCTTTACATCCTAGCATATGGTGTACACTGGGGAATCTACCATGTGCCTTTGAAAAGAGTGTGTATTTTGTTGCTCTTGTTGGGTACAATGTTCTGCACACTTTTATGAAAGACATGGCCTCTTCCCCTAGGAAGCCTGCAGCTTAATGCAGGAAACCACACAGCAAATGGCAGTCATGGGCCACTATGAAAGTACTCACCAAGGTACTCATGGGGGTGGAGAAAAGAAGAACAAGTTCCCCAAAGATCCAACATCTGAATTTCAGGAAGAGGAATAACAAGGGAGATGCTACAAAATGAACTTGGAACTATTAAGAAAAAGGTACTGTCATTAAAAAAAAAAGATTACAGTTTTAAAGCTGACTGGTCATGAATAGCTGAGCTCCCATTCAGGTTGGTTTGGAAAAGACAATTTATCATTGAACTATGAATTTTAAAAAATCACGATTATAGAAAATATTTATAACCTTGTCATGATTAACCTACTCACCGTTCTGCGTAGTGACAATACCTGAATCTAACTGGTAGACAACTGTGCCTTTTTCCTCTCCTACAATTTCTGGCGCCTTTTCATTTCCTGTAGGTTGATAAAAATATTCTGGTTGAGGTGGAACTCCCTCTGAAAGAAGACATTTAAAAAGTGCAAAATAAGAAATAATATAAAAAGCACTTTATCAGAACCTAAGCTCCTAGTTTGTTTATAAGTTGTCTTGCTTCTTTCCATAAGACTATGAGCTGTTTTTCAATAAAAAATATAAACTTTAAATAGAAGGCTTGAAAGTAAGCTGGAAAGGTCAATATAGTTGCTGCAACGACTCTTCAAAATTTTGTCCCAAGCTTCCTTTTAAAATCAGGAAAATATGATCAGCTACATACATTTTATTACCATAGAGGAACAAGTATATCAACTGTTTCAGAGGAAACAAGGCTTTTTCATTAACATCTCAGTTCTAAGAGATTTCTCCCATGGAATCTGGGCAAATTTTCAGTATCATTTTAAGTACAGGAGCCATTGATGAAAGCCAAGGGCGTATAAAGATACAATTCAGTAAAAGACAATGCTACTTTCTTTTAAGATGATGGGGAGTGATGAGGCTTTGACAATTCACTTTAAACAGTAAGGTGCTTGCTATTAAATGTCCTTGAAATTGTTTAAAAATTGCCTTAAAAAAGATTTAGTGGTTTAATGGATTACCACTGTAGCAATCTGGATATTAAATTCCAGTTTCCTACTTTTTATTTTCCTCTTTGGAACTGAGTCCAAAATCCTCACAGGAATTCTCTATCTTAGCCTATTTTATACAGAGAACTGCAAAATCCTACTGTCTGGCCAAATCAACTTGGACTATTACCTAAAAATTATGCAGGACAGGGATAGATGATGTTAGGACTCCTCAGCTATTGTGCCAACTCGAAATGCCCCACCACCAACACATTTCCAAACAACCAAAGAGCAGTTGTTTTCCCAGTTAAGACACTAAGCCCATCCCTATATTTCCTTTCATCCCGTCTTTCATGCTTGATGCTCCACGTCTGCCCAAACACGACGCGCTCTTTTTCTGTTCCCTCTAACTGGAATACTTTTCTTTGACCCTCTCAGCTGGATCAGCTCTTACTCCTCCTTCAGATCTCCGCTTATGTTTCAGCTCCCCTTGGAAACCCTCGCTGATCTTTCAGGCTGGGGCTAAACGCTCCCGAAGGGACCAAGCTCTATGCAATTGCATGGTTTTATCTTTCACTTCCTCACTAGTGCGAGAGCTCTGGGTGTCTCCATCTTGTTCATCACTGTATCTCTAACACTAAACACTGTACTCAGCGCATGGTAGATGATTAATAAATACTTACTGAATGACTATTATATGAGGGAAGTGAGAAAATAAGAAACATCCAGTTGTTTATCCAGAAGTCTAAAGCAGAGACGTGATGTTTGCTAGGCCTAAGTGTACCAGCAATTAGAAAAGTCCCCACTTTTCAATGTAACCCGTTTCTGAAAATGCTTCATAAAAGGAGTGCTGAAGATTACATCTGCACCAATAGCTCAAAGATATGACCAGCAATATCATAAGAAAATGTCTCCACCATTCCCATTCGAACTCCAACAAAATCAAAATATAATTAAAAAACAGTAAAACTGATGCTCTGGCATATATGTGCATCAGCTATACCAAGGCTGGTAAATGTACAACTTTTATAAAGCTCAACTCAGCGTATTAATACTGAGATGGGAATAATCCAGGAAACAGATTTCAGTATGAATATACTTTGGCCTCTAGCAAGGTATCCCCCCATTCTGATAAACTTAGAAACATTCTAGTTTATATATAAGTATAACTTTGGGCTGTGGTGAGTGTATATCAGTTTACCAGAGCTTAACTGTTCTGGGGTGAGATGACAGAGGTTGAATCTGTCCTGCGCTATACTCCAGGATACAGGACTTGAAACTGCGAGGTCTTGGAATCGGGTCTGTCAGAACAGCAAGGTCGCGACATGGAAGGTACATTACCAATATGATGGATGTTTTCCTTGATGACCTCACATTCTACTGGCCATCTTGGAGCCTGCATTGGTCCGCTGCCAGAGAAAAAGGCAAAGAGACCTCGGGGTTCTCGAAGGCGTGGATTTGCTTCACCAAACTCATCGTGAAGAAGCTGTCTGCTCTTGAGAAGTGGTGAGCTCAGCACAAAGGAATCTGCCAAAGGGCAAGGGAATGAGTGAACAGCTTCCATTTCCTCCTTGGGGGCTTCACTGCTCAACTATAACAACTAAGTAACTTTAAGCGCTGTATTAAAATATGGGCACGGATATGTGATCTTATGACATATTTCTCCTTCAAGGAGACTTATTCCAGAATGACAGCATTGAAATTATAAAATTCAAATTAAAATTCTGCCAGTGTATTAAATATTTAAGTATAAAGATTTAAGAGTAAATTATAAGACACTTTAAAAAAAACAAAACAAAATCAAAGCTAATGAGTCTAAGACATTTCAACAGTGGGTTGCAAATGAATAAAAAGTTACTTAATGTATTTTGTTACTTTTGTTTAGAGTGAGGCAAGAGAGGGACCTTTCTTTTCACCCATTAGCATTTTAGAAAAATGTACATAAAACTTTTTAAAAAATAATCTGCAAGTTTCAAGTTCATAATATAACCATTCCAGGGGACAGAGCAACTTCTGTCCCCTGAGAATGGTAAGGGAAGTGGGGAGTACTGTGAACGGTCAGGAGAGAGAGAAAAAGAGCTCTTGGGAAACAGAGAATGAGAAAAAAGGGAGGAAAAGAAGGACTTTCAGGGAGAAAAAAACCAGAAAGGAAATGAGAGGAGGAGTGAAAAGAAAGAAACTGACAGGGGAAGGAAAGGCCCCTCAAGTGCGTAATTCCAAGCTCTGGTGGGGAGAGCAAGGGGTGAAGACATGCTCCCACGAAGGAGTCAGTTTTCTGGTCTGAAGGGGCGTGAAATACCTCTGATCACAGCTGCTGTCTGTCTGTGCACAGCTGAAGGGAGGCAGGTAGGCCCTAGAAAGAGGGAGAAGAAGGCGGCTTGTCGCAGGGATCTTCTTCTTTCCTCTGCCCCCTCTCTCCTACCCCTTTCCACTCCCACACCCACTCTGGGCCCCAGGATCTCTGTCTTTTCTTCAATGTTTAACTGCAGAGGGAGGGCAACAAACATCGAAAAATACGGCAAAGCTCTACAATCACACTCACAAAGAAATGTAAATCAAATGACAAGGAGATGCCAGTTTTCTACCTAATAGGAAAAACATTTACGTGTTTTCACACTCACCCTGGCAAAGATGTAAGTAAACAGGTACTCTCAGATCGTGCTGGCAAGCAAGCAAACTGGTGCAACCATTACGGAAAGCAGTTTGGCAGTATCTAGTGTGACTTAAATATTCACATGCCTCTTGAGCCAGGGATTCCATTGTTAAGAATTTACCTTATAGATTTTCTCACAAGTTTGTCAGGATACAAAGATGCTAATTGCAGCAATGGTCAGATAACAAAAATGTGGAAACCAAAGCATCTACCGCAAGGGAAATTAAAATCCTATGACATATTAATGACATGCAATTGTAGGTGCCCTTAAAAAGAATAGGCAGATTTTTTGTGTGTGCTCATTAAAAGGTTCTCTTATGAAATAAGAAAATCAAAATAAAGATTGTGTATAAGTTCCCTTGTGAGCAATTAAAAAGAAAAAAATATATAGACAAATGAGGATTCTTCCCCCCCCAAATAATAATGATAACAGCAGTGCCTATATTGGGGGTTGCTGAATAGGGAGGGCTTTTAGTTTTACTTTTGTGTTTTTTTCTACCATTTAAATGTAACTTTCCTTTTCACCTTTGTATTCTTCTGGTTAAAAAAAAGGACAAAAATATATACTTTGCTATAAAGAACGAAGAAAAAATATCTTCTTCACTCCAATAATCGAAACGGGAAAAAAGGTGTTGGGTTACCAATTCCACTCTAAAACTGATTCACATTGTTGTCTTACTTCTACCAGCTGATTTTGGCACTTTGTTTTTAATTTTTTTAAAAGACTTTATTTACTCATTTTTAGACAAAGGGGAACGGAGAGAGAAGAGAAGAAGAGAGACATCAATGTGTGATTGCCCCTCATGCACCCCCCACCAGGGACCTGGCCAGCAACCCGGGCATGTGCCGACTGGGAATCGAACCAGTGACCCTTTGGTTTGCAGGCCAGTGCTCAATTCACTGAGCCACACCAGCCAGGGCATGTTTGTTATTATATTAAACTGGCAATTGTTTCTTATTAACGATATTTTGGGTGTCAGCAAATAGGGCAGGAGAAAAGGCGAAAGCAGTCGGCTGGAACCTGAGCTATCCCACCCTGACCGGTCTCCTTTGTTCAACCCTTGCCTTTCTTCTCCCTGCCCGGAGCTCTGGGACACAGAATGGAAGAGCCTTCCGGCACTGAAGTAAGCAAACAGGTAAGAGACGAATCCGAAAATGGAATCGTTACATCCAGGGTTAAGTACTGTTTTAAACTTCCCAGGTACTGCCAAATTATCCTTCTGAAAGAGTCTACCTAGCCACACTCCTAACAGTAGTATAGGAAAGGGTCCCCCCATATGCTGATGTATACTATGTATCAGTAAAAAACTTTTTTGCCCAAATCTCACATTAAAAAAAAATGGCACCTTGAGATTTTGATTTATATCTTTAATTAAAGGTAAATTAAAAAAAAATATATTTTTTGATTATGCCATCACAGTTGCCCCATTTTTTTCTTCCCTTTATTCCCCTCCACTCTTCACCCCCACCCCCACTAGCATTCCACCCCCCCCTTAGTTCATGTGCAGGTCGTACATATAAGTTCTTCGGCTTCTCCCTTTCCTATGCTATTCTTAACCTCCCCATATTTTGTACCATTTATGCTTATTACCTGTACCTTTTCCCCCATTCTCCCCCCACCCTCTCCCTTCTGATGACCCTCCATGTGATCTCCATTTCTGTGATCCTGTTCCTGTTTTAGCAGTTTGCTTTGTTTGTTTTTGTTTTAGGTTCAGCTGTTGATAGTTGTGAGTTTGTTGTCATTTTACTGTTCATGAGTTTTGATCATCTTCTTTTTCTTAGATTAGTCCCATTAATATTTCATTTAATAAGGGCTTAGTGATGAAGAACTCCTTTAACTTTACTTTATCTGGGAAGCACTTTATCTGCCCTTCCATTCTAAAAGATAGCTTTGCCTGGACAGAGTAATCTTGGATGTAGGCCCTTGCCTTTCATGACTTGGAATACTTCTTTCCAGCCCCTTCTTGCCTGTAAGGTTTCTTTTGAGAAATCAGCAGATAGTCTTATGGGAACTCCTTTGTAGGTAACTGTCTCCTTTTCTCTTGCTGCTTTTAAGATTCTCTCCTTATCTTTAATCTTGGGTAATGTAATGATGATGTGCCTTGGTGTGTGCTTCCTTGGAGCCAACTTCTTTGAGACTCTCTGAGCTTCCTGTAAGTCTATTTCCTTTGCTAGACTGGGGAAGTTCTTCATTATTTGTTCAACTAAGTTTTCAATGTCTTGCTCTTCCTCTTCTCCTTCTGGTACCCCTATGATTTGGATGTTGGAACGTTTAAAGTTGTCCCAGAGATTCCTCAGCCTCTCAATTTTTGAATTCTTATTTCTTTATTCTGTTCTGGTTGAATGTTTCTTTCTTCTTTATGTTCCAAATCATTGATCTGAGCCCTGGTTTCCTTCCCTTCACTGTTGGTTCTCTGTATATTTTGCTTTATTTCACTTTGCAAAGCCTTCACTTTTTCCTCCATTATCGACCATACTCAACCACTTCTGTGAGCATCCAGATTATCAGTATTTTGAACTCTGCATCTGTTAGGTTGGCTAACTCTTCATCACTTAGTTCTATTTTTGGAGCTTTGATCTGTTCTTTTGTTTGGGCCACATTTTTTTTGTCTCTGCGCCTATTATGTTGTGAGGGACAGAGCCTTAGGTATTCGCCAGGGTGAGGCAACCCAAGTTACTGCCTTGTGGCACTGTCTGTGGGGGAGGGGTCTGAGAGGGAACAGTGTCCTTTGCTTGGCTCTCTGCCAGTTCTCAGTCAGTTCCCCTGCTACCCACAAGCAAATCGGACCCTTCTGGTGCTGATTCCTGGGTGGGTGGGTTTGTGTATATTCTAGGACCCCGTGGGTCTCTCAAAGGAACTCTCCTGTGAAACTGGCAGTTTCTCCTGCCACCGCAACCCCCACAGGTTTTTACCAGTAGAGGTTTTGAGGCTTTCTTTTCCTGCACTGGAACCCTGGGTTGTCCGGTCTCTTGCTCCCCAGTTGTTCCTCCAGGTTTATCCGCATGCAAATGTGGGATTACCCGGTCCGCCAGCCTCAGCCTTGCTGTGTGTCCTCTCCGCCCCAGCTGCCCGTCTCCACCCCTCCTACTGGTCTGGATGAATGTTTCTTCTTTAACTCCTTGGTTGTCAGACTTCCATACAATTCGATTTTCTGGCAGTTCTGGTTATTTTTTGTTTTTAAAACTGCTGTTGTCCTTCTTTTGGTTGTGTGAGGAGACAAAGTGTATCTACCTATGCCTCCATCTTGGCTGGAAGTTCTGATAAGAGGTAAAATTGCGCATCTTTTCATAAAGCTTATGACTATCTGTGTTTGTTTCTCTAGAAATTGTGTGCCCAGTTTTCTATTTGGTCATCTTTCACATACATATTTGTAAGAGCAGTTTTGTTAAAAAAAAAATTAATCCTTTGATGTATTTCTCACAAATGTATCTATTTTTTTCATTTTGTGGTTTTCCTTTATTGATGGTACTTTTTTCAATACAGAAGTTTAATTTTTTGTAAAAACTATCAATGTTTTAGTTTATGACTTTGGGCCTTGTGTCATTCAAGGTTTTAACTAGAAAAGGGATACAATCAGATTTGCAGATAAAAAAGAACGCTGCTGTGTGGAAAATGCATTGGTAAGGGGCATCACGGAGCGGGAGAAGAAGCCAGGAGACTAACTGTGAAGCTGTTTCAATAGTGAGAAATGATGGTAGCTCGGGCTGGGGACAGGGAGGATGTGGACTAAAGTTAAGTGAACTGATGTTTGCTCGAATACGTATTGAGGGAGAAATTCAATTGAATTCCTGCCCTTGAATTCTAGAATAAACCTGTGGAATGCCTGTAGAAAATTATGTTTTGCTTAAGCTAGCAGGAATTGGTTTCTACCACTTTTATGTATAGAGTCTTAACAAATATATCCAACAAAACTGTGTGAAAAGTCAATGTTATAGCGCTGACCAGTACGGCTCAGTTGGTTGGGCCTCCTTCCGCAAAGTGAAAGGTCGTTGGTTCAATTCCTGGTCAGGGCATATGCCTGGGTTGCTTTCACATCGATGTTTCTCTCCCTTCCCTTCTCTCTAAAAATAAATAAATAAAATCTTAAAAAGAAAAGTCAACATTTTACTCTTGATCAAAGAGTCTTAACAAATTTGCCAACAATCGAGGATGATCACCCAGATGTGCGGTATTTTAATTTAAACCTACAATCCAAAGTAGATCTAAAGAGAACATTTTTAAAAAAATCCTCACCCGAGGACATTTCTTCACTACTTTTAGAAGGGGGGCAGGGTGTGGAGTGAGAGAGGGAGAGAGAGAGATACATCCATGCGAAAGATAAGCATCAGTTGGTTGCATCCTGTATGCGCCCAGGCTGGGGACCGAACCTGCAACCTAGGTATGTGCCTTGACTGGGAATCAAAACTGCAACCTTTTGGTTCAAGATGGTGCTCCAATCAACTGAGACACATCAGCCAGGGCTAGAGAGAACATTTTTGAGTGATGTCAGGAGCAGTGGCCAAAGCTCCTTCTCTGGCTTCTATGTCGGGCCATGTTCTCCTGAATACCTAGAGCAGTTGCTCAAGGCAGTGAGGGTTCTGAGGGTCATACACACTGATTACTACTCACATAAATGCTTCTCCTTTTGCAGGGGGTCTGGTATCAAATCATCTCTTTCCCTAAAAGATTCACTCAAGACGAATTGGGGATTATTCTTCCAAAAGTGTTCGTGCGTAGCAGAGTTTAGTAAACTTTCTCTCTGAGCTAAGAAAAGGCAGTTTAATTAAAGGTGCTGGAAGACTAGTTCACCACCTCTAACATCTAGGTCCATACCGAAACCACTACTACCAGACCTCCACTACCACAGGCCTTTACAGAGAATACATCTCATTTTCCAAACAGCTTTCACATTCCAGCTTACTTGAGTTAAACACCATTTTCTCCATTTTACAGTAAGGAGAAGGCTTGAGAAGCAGCATGGATAGTGGGAAAAGAAAGGGCTTGAGAGGCGGAAAGTCCCAGTAGCTCTAAAAGCAGCCAGGAGAACCCCTGCCCAGTGCAGGCTGGTACTCGGAGTGGGAGTGGAGCTCTGGTGCCCAAAGCTGTTTTGTCCTGGGGGCTCTGCTGAATCTGGCAAACTGGACATTCAGTTTTCAACAAATTAGAAATCAGTTAAAAATGAAATAGTTAATAAGGAAGTTTAGCAAGATTGATAGCAATAAAATCAATGTAAAAACTTCATTTCTGAATGACAGGAATTAGAAAATCAGAATTAAAAAGTTATCATTTATAATGGCATAAAAATATGAGTTCTATGAAAAATATTATAAAACTTTATTGGGAGAAATTAAGGAAGACCTGAGTAAATGGGGAACTATATTCATAGATTAGAGAACCCAGTATCAGCAGATTCTCAGTTCTTGTGAAATTAGAGTCTATAGATTCAGTGAAATCCCAATAATTTTTTTAAAGATCACAAGCCAATTCTAAAATTATATAAAAAGGCAAGAATAACCAAAGGCATTTTTGAAGAACAAGACTGGAAGATGTGTCTTTCCAGATATCAGGACTGTACTAACAAAAAGTAATAATCATGCCTCATGCCACAATCTAGCATATTGAAGTTTTAAGGCCAAAAAAGACTACTTTAATACCATATCGTATAATTAACAAAGAGAGGTATTAGTGTAAGGGAAGACAGACAATGGGAAAAGGAAGCACTTTTCATTAATGGTGCTTGAAAAATTTGTCATTAGTTGATCCAAGCATAACTCCCTCAGTTAATGAAACAATTTACTTCACGAACCCAGGAAAGGTGACGCTAGATAAGAACAGATACTGAAGCAGGAGAGTAAGAAGCTAGGAAAATTCCTGGCTAAGTGGAGTGGGGAAATTGAGACAAGGTAATTAAACAAGGCCAAACAATTTGAACAACTTCCAGCCAGGTAGTGAATCATAAGACCTTAACTTCCCTAGCCGAGGACACCTGAGAGGAAATGGTTTATCCCTCTCTTCCCTAACCAGAGAATACATAGCTTACGTCACCCTGGTCAGGGAGACATGGGACAGAAACCCAATAAATGCCATTTATGCCAGCTAACCACAAGAAAGGATGAAGTCAGGGGAACAAATAACAAAAACTCAATTGGAGTATGACAGATGCAAGATAAAACCGTAAAGCAGATCAACGAGTAATCCCAAACTCCCCTATACTCTCATTTTGATGCATCAACATATTAAAAACACATCTGGAAAGCTAATGAATATCCTACTGAAACCCTTCCCTAAGATTCTGCCCCCAACCCCCAAGAAGGAAAAAAACCCCTAAAGACAAAGACCCAGTGTGGGCTCATTCTAGAGCACAGCCATGCCCTTTCTCAGGCACAAACTTTTTACTTCCTCCTAAACCCTAAGGGTGCCCAAGAGACTTGCAACTAGGGGAGCAGCGGGCAGCAACAGCTCATTCCTGGCTTACCCCTTAACCCTATCTCCAAGGTCCCTTTTTTCTCTGACTTTCCAGTGAGCTGAAAGCAGCCCCACTGTTTCTAGGGAGCCAAAGCGGAGCACCATGTCTGCTGCTTCTTCTACCTTAAGCCTTTCCTTTGTTTCACTGTCTCCAGCTTTAATAAGTGTACTCTCAAAATCACCTGGACTCCTGTGGCGAAATCTTTCCTGCACAAAGTCAAGAACCCACACACTATCTGCTCTGGGCCTGGTCCCCATCTGGTGACAATATTACCTTTATAGTAGCCATAGTACTGGAGGTGATGATACATAAAATCTTCATAGGGATCAAGATGAGTCTGTGAAAGGAAAGGCCATTTAAATCAGGAAAGTCCTTTCAAATAATACTGAAACTCTTAACAAAAGGTACACAAGCATTGTTGCAGAGAAGTGCCTGCCTGAGGACTTCTGTAAACAAACCACGTGAAAGACATTCACACAAATCATTCTGTCTTGGGAATCAAGATCTCCAGCTAGAAAAAGGTACCTCTGGATTGTATTGGACTTCTGTGGAGTTCCTAGAGAGGGGTATGTACCCACCTGCTTTAGGTCTGTTTCCAGCGCTGGTAACATGGTACTGCTCTATGGTGGTATACTGAAGATCAGTCAGTCACACAGGCATCCAGCCACAGCCCCTGCCCGATTTCCAAAAGGACCGCTGACTACACAGGAGAAGCTAAAAAATAACAACAGGACAATCGAAAAACTTACCGATATTCACCACTTCCACCCTTTGTTCCCGGCAGCTCCCACGCGATTTTAGGGCGACCTGCCACATCGCTCCCTCTTCCCTGCCAACTCAGCCGATGCTCAGACGACGCCCCGCTGGTGGTTCCCACTGTGAGGCACAGAGGCGCACCTGAGCTAGGGAGGGCAACCTGTGTTCCTGCCTCCTCCTCCCGAGGCGCCCGTCCGCTTGCATGCCCCGTGCTTCCCTCTCCCTGAGCAGAAGGATGCCCGCCACCAGGACGCCGCAAGAAAGCGAAAAAAACGAGAACAGGGGGATACGGTGAGTTCGTTTGGGGTAGATGGAAAAGAAAGGTCAGAGGCTCAGAGAGTGGACTTTGAAACTGACGCTCCGGTGTTCGGGGCTTCATGGTCCGGGGAAAGGTGGTGAAGGGCAGTTACTCGCAGGGGTGCGGGGCGGCGGGCTGAAGACTTCTTAGAAGGGCAGAGGGCAGGGAGCTGCCACCTCCGCGCTCCCGCCGTCCAGGGCGCAGGGGCGGGCGCAGCGCCTGCGGCGGCGGCGGCAGGAGCGCCTGGGAGAGGCGGGAGGCCCCCGCACAGCAGGTAGACAGGCCCAGCTACGCACCGCGTGGACTCGTGAACCGCGCTCACCGGCCGCCACCTTCTGCTAGGGCCCACGTAACCTAGCAACCGCGAAGCGGAAACGGGAGGGCGGGCGCTGGGCGCTTCCGGGAAGCGAAACCCCGCCTCATAAGGAAAGGTTGCCGTTTCTATTCAGGAAAATTTTTACTTATTTTTAGAGGGAGGGGAAGGAATCAACATCGAGGTGTGCGAGAAACATCGATAGGCTGCCTCTCGCACGCATCCCGACCCAGGACCTAGCCCGCGACCCACGCCTTTGCCCTGAGCCGGAATCACCCCGCGACCAGCTCAGGGAGCTCGCCCGCCAGGGCGGGCGAGGCCGCCGTTCCAGTTGTCCTTTCCTTCCACTATCGCGGCACCGGGCTGAGGAATACAGAGCCTGCAGCGCTCACCCTACCCCAAGCTTGTTCGCCGTTCCCTAGCTTCGGGAAACAAGCGTTGCTGAAAAGGGTGCTAGGCTCACATCGGTGGTTCTCTCCCTTCCTTTCCCTTTCTGAAAAGCAATGAAAAATGTCCTCTGATGATTAAAAAAAAAAAAATTTAAGATTGACTTAAAATAAAGCTTGGTTACATAATCAGAGCAACAGGTTTAGAAGAGCAAAAGGATAATCACAAGTATTAAAAAAAGGCTTTATTAGTGCATATATACAAATGTACAGGTCAGAAACTGGATAAATACAAACAGCTTTAAAACACAATTTGACTTTTCTTCAGTTTAAAGTGACTTTTACCTGATTGTGGTACAATAGAAAATACAGAACAGTAAACTGCTTTTTAAATACTGGAATTTTATGGAAAATACATTCACACATAAAAGGGAGGTGAATTTTGGAATAAGGTAAGACAATGGAGACATCAACACATACAGTGGCTCTTGTTACATTTACTGCCACAGATGTAAGGGGGAAATTGTCAAAATCAAGGACAAGAACATGTGCTGCTACTGCCGCTGGTACTGAAACTGAAATAGTTCATCTTGGGTATGAAATAACAACAATCAATTCTAGACTGTGGAGATAACAGGTGTAAGAGTGCGGCCATCTGTCAGCACAAGGTAAACAACAACTTGATACACCTTAGCACTTCATGGGTGGCAGACCAGAGGAAGAGGTCAGAAAGAGACTCTGGTAATCCCAGTTAAGCAAGGTAGATGACAGAGCTGCCTTCTTAATTGCACTTGTTCTGGAGTAGAATGAAAGAGAGCTCCACACTGGGACACTTAATGAGCCATTAGGAAGGAAAATCATTCGCTTTCTGTCAGTGTCCTCTACAGATGTGTCACCCTCATGAGCCACATGTTCTAGACTGATGAGGTTATGTTCCTAACATGCTGAATTTGCCAGCGTGAGAATAAAGGCAGCCAGGTCAAAGTATTCAGTCACCCTACCCGTCAGCAAAATAGAAAAAACTGCATTTCACAAATGTGAAACGTGGTATGTGTATGTCCTTGTGCAGAAAATTCATATGCTCTCCCTCATAACATTTAGTTTATTGACAACAGTGAAACAGGTTAAGACTCTAAAATTAAAAACAAAACAAAAACTATGTGTTTGGAGCCATTTTCCTTCGTTTCAGTCTTGCTCGCCAATCCTCAGGAAGGGCTTCAAAATTAGCATTTCTCTCTGCCATGCCACTGTGAAAACAACATACAGATTACTTCACCAGAAAAAATAATAAAATAAATAAAAACGTTCATTTCCTAGCAAATAAAAATATCTAACTGAAACTGAAAAATCTGATCTATCATATCTATGTTCCTGGAAATGCTTCAAGTTTCTCAGCTAAGTACCAGTAAATTCTTTATCAAATTTCTTTTGATGGGTCAATGAAAAACATATACATGCTTTATATAGTTTTATGTATATGTTAGTACATATTTTTATGTCTCTTTAGCAACCATTAAAGCCACATTAAAGGGATAAAACACATTCTTGTGAAAGTTTTTCTTGGCCCCCTGGAGTTACGATTCTTTAAGGAAGATATTTTTATCCTTCAATATACTATCAGGGACCTTTGGACCTAATGTTTTCTTTTCACCAGTTCTATTTGTAAAAGGCTGATATCTTGTGGCTTATTCAGTCGTCTAAAAAAAACAGATTAAAGCTCTCAGATTCTATCTTGCAATTATCAGAATGGGTGCACCAGACTCTTTAAAAATCTGAAATAAGATAAATTACAGGACTGGTGTAAGATTTTCCCCCCATCATTTTAAGTAGTCTGCTATTTCATCATTGTAGGAATTAATCCTTACTGAATTCCCAGCAATACTAAAAATAAAAAGACCAAAATAATTTTAAAAAGGCTCTGAATAATAATGGGATCACTTACAAGGATAATGCAAAAGCAAAATAAATTATCACTAATACCATTCCTCAGGTTTTTAAAAAAGATTTATTTATTTTTAGAGAGAGGGGCAGGAAGGGAGAAAGAGGGGGAGAGAAATATCAATGTTTTCAAGAGATACATTGATTGTTGCCTCTCGCATGCCCCTAACCTGGGACCTGGCCCGCAACCCAGGCATGTGCCCTGACTGGGAACTGAACTGGTGACCTTGGGCCACACCAAGCCAGGGCCCTCGGCTTTATTAGTTTGCTCAAAATAGTGTAATCACCTTTCAAGGAAGTAAAAATATCAAGTTTGGAGGTCCCATCTGCATAGTTTTTTTTTTCCCTTTACAAATATAAAACGAATACAAAGTGACAGAGTGGCACTGCAGATTCTAATTATGATAAAACTGATCAAATAAGTAAAATCTCAGATTATGAGTGTTAAAGAGACCATTCCTAAATGAATTTTCTCAACATTAAGACTAGTGGGTAAACAGTATTTTCTAAGGACAAAAAGGAAATACAGTATTCTCATTCAAAAGGAACAACTTCATCACCCAGTATGTTGTAACAAGAACCTGGACCAGCTCGTTTTTCTGAAAAGATGTGACAGGAATCTTTCCGGTTTTACGATCAAGCTAAAATTTATTTGATAAGAGTTTTCAAGTGGACAAATGCTGAAAGCAGGTACATAGTGTTTGGAGGAACAGAAACCAAAGTTCAATTGGTGTTTATGTATGTAAAATTGAAAATATTTTGGATTACGAAGCAAAGAATGGGTATCTTCTCTCAAATGTTTTCCTAAGTACTGTGTTTATGGATATTGCAAGTTCAAGAACCAGAAGTCATAATAAAGTAGAGATACCAGAGATAAATTTGAAATCTGGCACCACTGTTGATGAGACGAATGTGGTCCAGGTTATGCAAACAACCGAGCAACATTACAGGAATGCTGCTCCTTGCAATATGTATGCCTTTAAAACCAGCAAAGTAAGAAATAAAAATTTGGGTTAGCTATGTTTAAATGCTTCTTAAAATTTATAATATATGCTTTCTCCTCTTCCCTTTATTTTTACCTCTGTAAATTTTAAAAAAATATATAAAAGGATCTTTTGGATTTCGAAGTAAATGGGGGTGATTATTTTTCCTGGTATGCTGAGTGTTAAAACACAGTCCCCTTTGCATAAGATGAGCCAACTGGTGGGAGAAGGTATTGCAGCTCTGATAATTCTGATTTTGAAAAAGGCTAAGCCAAAATGTTTATGGATAAATATTTC
Source organism: Mormoops blainvillei (assembly GCA_004026545.1). Classification (NCBI taxonomy): domain Eukaryota; kingdom Metazoa; phylum Chordata; class Mammalia; order Chiroptera; family Mormoopidae; genus Mormoops; species Mormoops blainvillei. The sequence continues at coordinate 177,127 of PVJD01002509.1, read as the reverse complement.
TATGAATTACCACAACCCACCCATCTGTGGCCTTTTACCTGACCAGCTGCTGCTGTTTCCACTCTTCAATTCGCTTCTGTGCCGTTGACTCCCGGTCCTCCTCGCTGGAACTGGAGTTCTCTTCTTCATCTAACTCACGCTGGATACTCTGCCACTTCTTTACCAGAGATGGCATTTTGGTTTTACTCTTCTTTGCCTGTAACAAAGGTTAAAGGTCAGAAGGAATATAATACATAAAATAAGGAAACAAGTCCTCCACATGACATCAGGATCTTTTCCTAGTGCAAAGAAATAAGTAAACTAAAATCAGAAGAACAGAAACACAAAATAAATACCATTCTAAGTTCTTGCTCAAAATTCCCACCAACCATAAACCAAATGTTTGGTTAAAAACTAAAACAATGTAAACATGGTTATTTTATCAAATCAGGTCAGAAAAAATTTTTCTAGTCTTATTCTATTGAAGTCAGAACTTTTGCCTTTATCTCACCACCTCAGAATTATGGTGTTCCCCTTCACAAATTTTAAATAGATGCAGTGTTAATATCAGGTGAAAAATAGAGGCGAGAAACAAATGACTAGCACTTCTGGTAAGAGCAACAAAGTCCATGGCAATTATTAAATGTTAAAAAAGGATGTATATCAAAATATGAATGAACATGACATTAGTTTTAAGAGGGGGTATAAATTTATTTTTCTTCTTTTAGCTTGCACCTTCATTTTCTAAATTTCCTGTAATAAACATGCACTTTTGCAGTAAAATAAATACTTGTGATATTTGCAAATGCAGTACTATATACATCCAACATGGCTTGCTCCATCGCAACCTTCAGGCTTCTGATCAATGGCACTCCAGTAGAAAGGCCTTCCCTTACCACCCTATCTGAAATAGCACCACCTCTCAAAGACCACTGCTCTGTTCTCTTACACTGCTTATTTTTTTTCTCACTGCGTTTTTTTTTTTTTAATTTATTTTTAGAGACAGGGGAAGGGAAGGAGAAGGAAAGGGCTAGAAACACTGATATGCCAGAGGAACACCAATTGCCTGCCTCCCACACGCCCCCAACTGGAGACCCAGGAGCAATCCAGGCATGTGACCAACTAAGTATTGAAGCTGTGACCCTTGGTTCATGGAATGATGCCCAACACACTTAGCCACACCACTGAGAGCTTTTCACTGCATTTTCCAATGCTGAACATTTGTGTGCTTATCTATCTCACCACCCCGTGTTCCCACTCCTCCCCTAGCTGGCTAAAAAAGAGGCTGTACAAAAGCGGAGGAGACTGTCTGATTTACCACCAAATTCCAAGCTCCTAAGGAGAATGCCTGATAAATAGTACGCATTCAAAATATACTTTCCATGTGTGATTAGTTATGTGAAATTAGAGGGCCACTGTAGTAACAAGTGATAAAACCAACGTGTATCACAGTTTTTGAAGAGGAGCGGGGCTGTGTGCTTGAAGGTCCGACCGGGTTACAACCTAAGCATGACACGCAGGCACTGGAGCGGCAGGTGTGACCGCACACTACTCATCCTGTCAGGACTGGTCATGAGTGTCCGAGCTGTTTTTCCTGCCCGTATTTGGACAAACACAATTCTTAAGTCCCAAAGATCTGAGAAAATAATATTTTTAGCCTTAAGAAATTAAATTACTTGGTTCCATCCCTATTCTGTCATTGACAGTTCTTGACTTTTTGAGAAATGGCAACAAATTCACAACTATCAACAACTGAATCTAAAAAAAACAAGCCAACAAGTAGAACAGGAACAGAATCAAAGACATGGAGGTCATCTGAAGGGTTAACACCTAGGAGGGGGAAAGCGGAGGATTGGGGAAAAGGTTCAGGGATTACTAAGTACAAACTGGTAAGTACAAAATAGACATGGGATGTTAAGAACAGCGCAGAAATTAGAGTGGCCAAAGGACTATATGGGTGACCCATGGACATGAACTAAGGGGGGATTGCTGGAGAGAATGGAGGTCACTGGGCAGAGGAGGGCAAAGGGGGAAAAATTGGGACAACTTATAGCATAATCAATACAATATATTTAAAAAGGAAAAAAATGATAACAACAAAAAGGAAAATCGCGAGTGCTGGCGAGCATTCGGAGGTACCGGAGCCACCGGAGCCCCGCATGTCGCTGTGGGTAGTGTAAAATGGGTTCGGTTGCTGCGGAAAACTTTGGCCGGTCCTCAAAAAGTTAAACACAGAATTATCAAATGACCCAGCAATTTTATTCCTACACACCCCAAAGAAATGAAAACAAATACTCAACATGCATATGCTCATATGCATATTCACATCAGTACTATCTGTAGTAGCCGAAAGGGTTAAAACAATACAAATGTCCATGAATGGATAGATGGAGAACAATTTGTGGTATATAATGAACTATCACTAAGCTATAAAATGGAATGAAATACTGATACATGCTACAACACGGATAATAAACTCTGAAAACACCGTGCTAAGAAAGCCAAACATGAAAGTTCACATATTCATGACTACTCCAGAAGAGGTACGTCCAGAGAGAGAGCGCAGATCTGTGGTTCCGAGGCTGGGGTAAGGGGGTCATGGGGAAAGACTGCTTAATGGTTACAAGGCTTTCTGCTGCGGTGATGAAAATGTTATTTAACTAGAGAGGTGGTGGCTGCACACTGTACATGTACTACTAGATGCTACAGAACTGTATCTCTTAAAATGGTTCATTTTATACGAATACCGCCTCAATAATAAAAAGTTTTAAAATAAAATAAAAAAACAATTTAAAGAGAGATTTACTATACCTTATCTTTCTTTCCTTTTTTTGTCTTCTCAGGTGGTGGCATTTTGGGAGCCGGTGGTGGTGTTGGGGGTGCAGGAGGAGGTGGTGGTGGTGGTGGTTCTATAACAGCAGTGGCGGGCACAGCACCTCGGGCCTGGACTGGTTGCAACGTGGGAGCAGTCACTGTCATCGGGACAGAACATTCGGCATAACTCATAATTGCAGAGGCTGATGCCAGTCCTAGGTAATTTGACTGTAGGCTCATTCCTCTGGACTGATGACTTATTCCTGTTGCTGGATGGCTAATGGATATTGCCTGGTGCGCAATCCCTGCAGACTGTTGTCCAGTCCCTGTCGCCTGGTGACCTAACACAGAAAACGTAAAATGAAACTTTATGACAAACCCTAAAACAAGAAAGAAAAGGGAACTGAGGAACTTGTATATCACCTACAAAATGATTCTAATATATCTTTTCCTCAAAAAATATAGCCCCATTTTCTAGTAGCAAAATATTTATTTATTTTAAAAAAGATTTTATGTATTTTTAGAGGGAGGGGAAGGGAAGGAGGAAGAGAGGGATAGAAACGCTGATTGGTTGTCTCTTGCTCACCACTATCTGGGGATCTGGCCGGCAATCCAGTCATGTGCCCGGATGGGGAACCTTTTGGTTCACAGGCCAGTGAGCCACACCATCCAGGACACAAAATATACTTTTAAAAAAGATTTTATATATTTAATTAGAGAGTGGGGAAGGGAGGGAGGAAGAGAGGGAGAGAACCCTGTAACCCAGCATGTGCTCTGACCAAGAATAGAACCGTGACGCGTAGCTTTACAGGACAATGCCCAACCAACCGAGCCACACCGATCAGGGCTAGTAGCAAAATATTAATTTCTGAAAACTTTGGTATTAAAGTACTTCAACATCGAAATCACTGATGTTATGTAAATGCATATAAAACAATCTGGAAGGGTACATGCCAAACTATTAATAGTAACTCAGTATTTAGCAAGTGAAAACAAACACATATAAAGTGTCTTTGCAATGAAAAGACTCGAACATTTCTTTAATTTATGACATCTAATTCTAAAAAAAAAGATATAATACATTGAGGAAAACGTTTTAATCACAATGATTACCTGCAGCTATAGCTGACTGGCTGTAGAGGACTGGAGAACTACCAATGGTAGCTGATCTCTGAACTACTGCAGTACTAATTTCTGTAGCTTTTCTCTTTACTGCTTTAGTGGAAGGTGAACTAGAGATGGTAGAATCAACTGAACTCTGAAACACAAAAGTTAACAGTCAGTGGCAAAAGGTCCTGGTTAAACATCCCCTCCTAAAATAAAACATGGTGTCAATCATGCCCTAAAACCCTTCAGGATGCCAAAAGGTATTTCTCACCTGACTGGTTACAACTGTGGTTTGCGTAGAAGGTTTCAATGGTGTATCCTCCTCCGTTCCTGGGGCAGGAGGCTCCTCGCTACCTTCATCCTCCATCTCTACCTCCTGGATCTCACCATCTTCCACAGGAGGAGGGGGAGGGGGAGGAGGAGGAGGAGATTCTGGGGGTGGAGGTGGGGGTGGTGGCATTTCCAAAGGTAATGGAGGTTGAAGCACAGGCACATTTGACTGAAGGAGGGTCCAAAATGGAGTAAGTGGCATGAGTGATGAAGAAGAAACTTGACCAGAAAAGGACTCTTTACAAAGAGAACCTAAAAAAACAAACAGGAGTCAGGGAAAAAGCAATACAAAAACTCCATGGATTTTATTTACAGAAATGTGCAACTGACTGGTGCTATAAAATCTGACCCACAGACCTATTCTTAATTGACGTCACTTAAATACTAAATAACTCAAAAATGATCTTCCTGGAATGATAAATTTATGAACCTCAAACTTAGCACTCAAACCCTAGCTATGAAATACTAATCTTGTTCTTTGGGTCCAAATTTATAAACAAGGGGGACATATTAACCCAATGAGAAATTTGGTCATCTGAACCTACACTTGGTTTCAAAATATACAAACTAAAAGGAAAACACTCTGGGGTCTTTTTACTTTCAAAAAGTGACAAGGGCAGTGATGTGCATTTGTAGTGCTGATTCCATGTACTTTTAGTGAGTCAGACAAGTCACTGAGGATGACCCAAAGAAGCACCCATTCAAAACATTCATACAAATTCTACCTGTTTTAACTAATTCGGGTCACTAAGCTTTAAAAACCTATTTGCAAGGTGCTACTGTCAACCCTATCAACCCTTCACACTTTTGTGTGAATTACTCATTTGCTAAATCAGAGCAACACAAATCAGGAAGTGTAATTTTATTTCTGTGACGAGAGAAGGGAATTTAGGAGAACAAATCTTCAAGGTAAATGATAACTAAGGCATACACACAAACAGGTGTTCGAAGATACAGAGGATTTGAAATTATTGTTGAAGTCTTTAAATTATAGCTGAAAAGCTGTAGATCAGCGTTCCTCTAGTTTTGCAAAATTCCGTTAATTACTGTCCTTTCTTTAGTGGGAAAAGCTTTTAAGGATCAGAGAAAATAGGATATACTTACTTGTAGCCTTCCCCATCCCTCTTTATCGTCAATAGGGAAGTTTCACAATATATGGGACTATTAGATATATATCCCAGGACTGTTGAAGGGTATTTTCTCCCTAAAATTCATAGAATTTAGGAGTAGAAGAGACATGAGAAATCATCTAGTTCAACCCTCTCATTTGAAAGGTAATGAAACCCAGGAGGAAATACGTAACTTGCCCAGGATTATACAGCTCTTAATGGTCAGGTATGACTCCTAGTCTAGTGCTATTTTACCGAGATTTCCCTGTGAAGTTATCAGGAGTCCAAGAGCTTTAGAAATCTCAGTCAAATAAACCTCACTTCTCATGGAGTAGAGATCCAGATGCAGTCACCTGTTAATTTCATGGTCAAAAGCAGTGGATTAGATAAGGGCTCTATTATAAAAGGCTCTGGAACAAGAATAAGGCATTTTACCTTACTGTGCTCAAAATAAACCATACGGCACTCAACAAGGTAAAACTAAAGTGACCACGAACCATTTGGCTTTCAAAATAGCTTTACTTTTCATGGAACAGAAAACTGAAACATTATGTAAAAGACTTTAAGAACCTGATTCACATGATTACTGTAATTATTTTGAGGAGTTTTTTAGGACTAAGGAAAAGAGCACTGAAAAATTCACCACAAAATAGAAATGCAGTTTTTTAGCTAAAGACTTCAGACATGACATTAAACTTGTATTTGGTTATACCTACTATGAATTTATACACTAACTTGGAGACAAGTAAAGTCTGGGTTTGGCCAAGCAGTTTATTACATTACATAACAGTATATGAAGATTACATCATGACTAAGGTAATAAACACTGAGGATTAATATCGCACTAAACTTCCTTCTACTAAACCAACCACAACATATGGTAGGTAAGTACAAATATCTGATTTTAGATATTGGCAGATCTTTCATTTAGAAGCATAACACACTGCCAATACAGTTATGAGAGTAATATGCTGCTATGCAGAGAAACTCAAGGACACAGAAGTTCCAGATTAATAATGTGGTTTTCGACCTCCAACAAAGCTAATCAGAATTAAACTTTATGTAACTATAAAATAAACGAGACTTGATAAATTTAGCAGCGAACAAGGAACACTTTGAGAATATCTGAATCCCAAATTACATTTACTCAAAACATAAAATCTGTGTCTTAACATTCATAATTATCTCCTTTAGTTTAAGTACAAAGAACTTTCAAGAAATCCTAGTTTGAATATCCATGGATGTCATATTGCATGATGCTTTTCTTTATTTCTAAATGTAACCCAGTTGTTTATATTTTGCCATTTAAGAGAACATTTTCGTCTGAAGTCCAAGGAGAGATTAAGACGGTATAAGCGTGGCATACCAACAGATTTTAAAAACTACAAGCTTAAAGACAAAATAGTACGGGGATGTGAATTTTGAATGCTTCAAGAACATGTTTTTCTATGCGTCTTTATTTCTATTTATAGACAGGCTTCCTTTATTTTCCTGTAGTCCCACAAAGTGAAAACTTTGTGTAGTATTTTGAGCCAAGAGGCCAGTTTAGCAATTTAAAGCAAGACGTTGTAAAAATAATAGGTCCTTAGAGACTTTTTTTTTTTTTTTGAAAAGTAGCTGTATTTAAACCAAGTGACACAAGCCCAGTAAGACAGATAATACTGGGTATCTTGAAATATCGCTAATCTTTAGAGATGTGTTAAATTCAAACATTAAACAATAAACAAGGATTAAAAATAAAGAGAACTCTGGAACTTCCTTGCTCCCAAAAGTACAGTAATTTTTCTTCTCTAAAAGATTATTTTAACCACTGCTAAACTGACAAAGAGCACACATTGTATTATAAACTTTCTTTATAGGCTTAAGTACACATTTGGATTTTATTTACATCAAATTATTACATGTGGTTTTAGTGGTTCTCATAAAGAGACTGCAGAATACAAGCTGGATTATGAGTGGCTTTTTCCTATAGCACAGTTTTGTTTTAATCAGATAGGAAAGTCTCCAGGTCTTCCTGTTACGAGATGGAACCAACTAGGTGTGTAGTGGGAGAAAATAACTCAACTCCGAGGTGATCACAGAACGGTTCGTTGGTAATTCTAGGCTATCTAGCTTTGGAACATACTAAGAAAGAGACATCAGACAGGGTCAGGAGTGGAATCACCTACCGAGAACCACCATCAAGCCTCTTAAGTTCACCAACTACTAAAACACAAACAATAAAACCAACTTACTAAACATACCTATCTATCACTGTTACTGAAAGGGGGAAAGTAATCAAAAGAAAACATCTTCATGAAAATGGTAAGTAAAATAACCTGTAACTTGAGAAAATGTATTTCTGAAAAGGAAGAACGAAACCATTCTTTCCGATGTTCTAAAGTTATCACTGTGGTCACATGTGGCTTTTTATTTAAAGGGATCTGATAACAATTCATAGGCCATTTAAGAAGTTAAAATCATGACCGGTTTCATTTGGTACATCATCAGGACTTTTCTACTGGTATGAGGGAGCCAACAGAGTACAGAGCACCATTTTTGACAAGCAGAAGACAAATGAATTCAGCTCTTTACTCCAACAGATTCCATGTCTTTTTATCTTCAAAGGTTTATTTCTTTAGATCCCTCCATAGACTCTTGCTTTCATATGCCATCATTTTAACAAATATTAATAGCTACCAGTTCTTTTAGATCAAAAAGTTGTTAATCAGTGTTGACTATGCTTCATTATTCACTTATTTTTGTCATTCCAAGGTGGACTTGAGAGTGAAAAAAACTGTGTATCTTCTTCCATTATGTGGAAATCAAGCCATGACTCTTAGAAGAGCTACCAGATTCTCAGAGTAACTGAGAAGTTATGAACGTCCCTCCCCATGTCCCCTTAACGTACAGCAGCTCCTTGCATAACATTGCGCTGTAACATTATACGATGCATGAGGTGATATTAGAACCTAACTCTTATTTATATCAATTAGCCTATAGTAAAATTGGTTTCATTGTACATTGTTTTGTGTAACACAGAACCTATTGAAAAGTCAAGCACGGAGTTACTGTATATAACTACATATACATAAGCTGAAAGATAAGCTCTAAGAATACTTTTAAATGGGTTGAGCCATCCTAATTGTTTCACAGAAGAATATCGTTGACTATCTGCAACGATAAATTATTTTGCTTTTTTGGAAAAAGTATAGTCTTAGACTCAGAGCATTTCTGCAGATCATTTTGATTTGTAACAACCACACTTCTTATAAGACTTCTTGTAAGTGAAGTTGAAAAATGAGGCTGCAATATTAATACACTGAGTTATACAGAAAGAAGCAACAAATCTCACATTATTACTCCAGAGATTTTTTGCAATTCAATAATCTAGTTCCTTAGTGTTAATTAGCATTTGTTATTAGAAATTCATAGTTTGTCCATGGCATGACAGAGTGGTTATAGGACAATCTTTTAGAATCAAAATACACTGGATCATTACATTTTTTATCAATAGTATGCTGATTTTCAACCAGTCACTGCCTTTGTTTTCTTCAGTATAATTTCTGCATTCTTTCTTTAGATCGAACCACCCCCGCCTTTTCTTAGAGAGGGAAGGGGGAAGGGGGAAAAGGAAAAGAGAGACAGACAGACAGGCTTATTTATGCATTCATTGGCCACTTCCTGTATGTGCCCCGAGCAGGGATCGAACCTGCAATCTTGGTGTATTAGGACAATGATCTAGCCAACTGAGCTATCAAGCCAGGGCTCAAACCACTGATTTTTAATTAGAAATTTATGTTATGATTTATGCCCTGGCTGGTGTGGCTCAGTGGATTGAGCACCAGCCTGTGGACTGAAAGGTCATTGGTTCGATTCCCAGTCAGGGCACATGCCTGGGTTGTGGGCCAGGTCCCTGGTTGGGGGCACACAAGAGGCAACCTATCGATGTTTCTTTCCTTCTTTCCTCTCTCTAAAAATAAATAAATAAAAAGTATATATATGTATACGTATACAAATTTATGACTTAAATTCTTTATGATCTCAGTACAAGTCTTTTTTCTCTAAAATCATTTCTCTCCAATGAGTATGGGGTAAATTATCCCACCTGAGGAATTCTCGGAGGATTCCGTAGAATTTGAATCAGTGCCAGTTTTGTCTTTCAAGGTCTGTTTAGGAAGAGTCTCGTCTCTACTTTCTTGCGCTTGGCTTTCTTCTTCCTCCTCCTCACCATCTGGGAACTCCCACTGAGACTCGCCCGACTGTTCGTTTACATAGAAATATCGTCTATGATCCCTAAATTACAAGAAAGAAAACACATGTTTTAAGACCCATTCTCCTACAAAGACACTTCCATTTGGTCCTGTCCCAGGACAGCAGTCTGCTCTCACAGGGACGAACCTCTTCTTAACGGACTGCTATTCACAAAGGCAACAAAGAGCTTTGACATTTGAGAATGGAGAACCAAGGATAATTCAAAGCTATTTGCACTGCCAGCAGCTCTGTGAATACAGCCCTGAGCCCTCTCACACCAACAGATGACTTAGAAAACATCACTCATATCCTTTTTTTTTTTTGCCAATGTTTAACAGGATTTCAAGTGTCATTAACAGAGGGACTCAGTTTCCTAGAACACTAATTTCCCTTCCAAAGAAGAGAACAACGAAGTATGCGGAAGGTGACTCTTCCCCTCTTGGACCGTGGAATTCACATTTCATACTCTTGATACCAAACACAGTGAAAGCTAAAGAGAGGGAGAGGATCTGGGAGCTGAAAAATAAAAGAGCAAAGATTTCAAATAACGAAAAAAAAAATCAAGAAAAGCCAAATATAAAAAGAAATGTTTTCATCTGACCTGCTGGCAGAAGATAGTAATCTTGTTCTTCATTCACATCTTCAGCCACGAAGCTTTCCTTAACTTCACCGAGGTTAATCAGGAGTAGTTGCTTCCAGAGGTCCTGTAAAGCGCACAGAGCTCTCGCATGCGCTTAACCCCCAAGCCCGCCCTACTCCGTGCAACACTCTGGAGAGTAAAACCAGCTTCGTCCAATCTTGGAAAAAAATCCGTTACATGGAACACTTTAAACATTGTTTTTTGTTTCTCCAACGCGTGGCTGGCCCAAACTCTGTAAGCGTTTGCGGTGCTCTGCCTGCCCAGCACCGCTGACTGCAGCTGCTCTCAGTCTCCAGACAGGCTGTCATGTTGTCAGGTGGTGGTGATCACAAATCATGTCTGAGATGTCAAAGGTGAAAGGTGAAAAGGGGAGAAGAGTGCGTACCTGTCCCAGTGGCAGGACCAGCCTTTAGGAGTGGCGTTTATTTCATACTGTTTTAGTTGTTCTGCTGCATCCTGAAGTTTTCGTTTAAGGTAGTTTCCATTAAGAGCCCCTTCCCGCCAGTCTGCAATCCGAGTCTAGAATCAACAACCAACAATAAGTTTTAAAGACTTATTATATCAGGAAGCAGAAGTAAGAAGGACATAAGCCTTCTAGTTCATGACTGTACTGCTATACTGTAACAGGAGTAGACAAAAGAGGAAAAGAATTCCTATCTTAATTTCTTAAAAAATGAGATTGGACCCCAGTACATTTTTACACTACCAACTCTCCAGTGTCTGTGAATATGAGGAGCAGTTTCAGTTTTCTCCTTTAGACTATTTTAAGATTGTTTCCCCAGTAATTTTACCTTCCATTAGGACAGTTCATTCAGGTCGGTAATGTTAGTTAACAAAAATTAAAAGACTCAGTTCTTGGAGAAACCAATCAGCTTCCTACAGGAAGCTGGTTACAAACAGGATGCAGAACCTTTCTTAGATTTCTTATATTTTAACACTCATAAAGTACTTTACACATTGTATGGTCTCATCTGATCGCTATAAATAGAATTTTCATTTATCAAAAATAAAATCTGTATTAAAATATATGCCTTCCCCTGGCTGGTATGGCGCAGTGAACTGAGCACCGGCCTGCAAATCAAAAGACTGCCGGTCTGATTCCCAGTCAGGACACATGCCTGGGTTGGAGGCCAGGTCCCCAGTTGGGGACGTGCGAGAGGCAACCCATCGATGTTTCTTTGCCTCACTTCCCTCTGGTCTGAAAATAAATAAAATCTTAAAATATATATATATTTATATCTATCTATCTATATATGCTTTTTCAATTGTACACCTGAAATTTGTTATTAACCAATGTTACCACAATAAATTAAACATGCCTATTGAAGGTGGTTAAGTGTAAGTATTATCATTATACACGATATATATATACCTCTCAGTATTTATCTTAATATTTTGCTTTGGCTAATACACTGTTTTGTTTTCTGGATTAGGGTTAAAATATACATCAAGGTTAAACATTCAAATTTAGGATTAAAACATAAGGCAGATTCTTCACACACAATATTTCATTTAAACATTGACTACACCAAAAATGTCTAATTACCTCAGTCTGTAAGAGCAGCACATGAAAGTTGGAGATGGATTGTCTATTGATGCCTAAAAATTCAAATTTACTCGTCAGGGTGTTTGCTAGTTCTCCAATCTGAAACTGCAATGCAGGAAAGAAACGTTAAAATAAAAATGGAATCAGCAATATTTTCTATATTAAGTAAAATGGGTCTGCTTATAAATTATATAACCTTTCTCAAGTAGCTGCATCCAAGTAGTCATGTAGAAGATATAATTTATAGTAAATAATTCAGAGAAGGTATAGAGAAATTAAAGCATTATCTACTTGAACACAACATATAATGCAAGAGTTGAAAACAGATCCTAAGTGATATAACTCCCAATATTGTTCAAACTATTATTTATCCACTATGTATGCTAGTCATTCACTGAACAACATTAATTCTCCCAGTCCCTTCTACATTGCTGAATGCTAGCTAGTAATTGGATAAACTCTTTCAAATCAAAAGAATATGCTAATTGATTTTTCCAACAGACCATCCTTAAATAGCCACATACTTATATGACCCAATTCTCCTATGAGAAACAGAAATGAAATTGGAACCAAATTTGCCCTTGTATAAGGACATGTAGGAATTTATAGCTTTTAGTCTTTTTAGTACTTCCAAACTAGAGAAGCCTTTGATAAGCTATTGCTTTCTAAAGGAGGGTTATTGTAAGAAAGTAATTAAGTATTTAGAATTTATTTTTAGATAATTTCTCTACATAAAGTCAGTCTTAAAAGTCCTTATTTCAGCCTTAAATATGGCATTTTCACCTAATAAAATAAATGACTTACATTTTGGACAGAGTAAAGATTACTTTTATTACTTGCTAATAGGAAGTAGTTTAATGGTTAGCCAACTTAAAAATTTTTGTCCAGTGACATTAAGTTACACGAACACGTACTTTTAAATCCTGTTCTTCTTCTACTTTAGGTGCTGTCTGTACTTTTATCTTCTCTGAAGATTCTTCTATTTCCATCTCTTTGTCTGAATTCTCATCTATTTTTTCTGAATTTTCAGCACCAATTGCTGCAAAAGAAAACGTAAAATTAAATCAAAGGGACTGATACTGATAGAGCACCATAAACATTTTCTTACCCCTGTACCAGAGAGCTTTGAAAAAATGTTAATTTTCTGTTGTCTGTTTCTTACTTAAGAAGCCCTAATGACTTATCAACCTATTGTCTTTATAAAGCCAAAAAGCTTTATCCTTTAGTCATTTAATGTGGGCCTATGAATACAATTTTTTTTTTTACTACATTACTTTGTAGTTTCTGCTTTCTCTGTCTCCTTTACCAATTTTTTCTTCCAGAATAACATGGTTTCAAATTACTTATGAAAGCTAAATATTAAACTCGGACCAGGTGAGGGTTCTTTATCAAGTGAGTTTTGGAAAAAAAGGCCTTCAAAATCAGAGCAGCATCTTAAACTACCTGGTAACTTCCTTCCTGAACTGGTTAAGACCTGCAGACAACCTGTATTGGACTAACCTACTCTTTTGGTTGGTGTTGATGTCTGTTAGTAGCAGGAATCTCCAAGCAAGAAAGGAAGAAGAGATATAAGCTTTTTATGCTTGCTTCTTAACATCTGATCAATAAACTAATCCTCATATAAAATGTAAATCATTCTGTCATGAGAACCAGATTAAAAAAAATCAAATTTGAGTACCTTTTCTTAACTCTAGTTAAACCTCAATTTAAGGAAGAAATGTGACATTAACATCACTTTTAACAGCTTTTATTAGCCTAAAATGGCTTGCTCTCTTTTATTCGATCAATAACATTTCTTCTGCATTTTCTAGTCATCTGAAATAAAATTTTTCTACTCTTCCACTTATTAGTTTGTAACTCATATACATGTTGGACATTTTACATTTGATGACAGGCACAAGAATTAACAATTTTAAGCACCAGAACACTACGACTTGAATATTCTGAAGGGCAATTAGGCAGGATCTATCAAATTAAAATGCACACATCCATTGACCTGGTAATATACCACTAGGAATCTATACAAAGATACAAAAACCTGCATTAAAAACCAGGTATCAGGACGGGTGTTTATTACAGCATTACATTTATTGTGAAGTATCACAGCAAATGTTTGTGGAATATCCTAACACACAGTCCTAAAATATGAGCACTCAAGGACTGCAGCCCAGCCTAACGGAAGACCACTCCTCGCAACTCTGAGGCACCCTGTGCCTCTCGGCCGCCACATCCACACCGGACGTAACCTCTGCCCTGACAAGGTCAGAAATTCATCCCTCTTCTTTCAGTATGCGTAGATCTTTAGGTACAGTATTTTTACTCATTTTCCAATTTACATTCATAGAACATTAACATACATTCTTCTATCTTTTTAAATTCAACATTGTTTCTGAGGTTAATCCATACTGATGTATATAACTACAGGTCATTTATTTTTCACTGCTGTTTAGAATTTGATTGGAAGAATATACCACAAAATTTATCCATTCTACCTTTGATGGACATTTGAATGGCTTCTAGGTTTGATAACATAAATGCAGTGTTATTATTAGTTTTTCCTAATCCTCACCAGAGGACATGTTTATTGATTTGGGGGCAGCAGGGAGAGAAAGAAACATTGATGTGAAAGAGAAATATCAATCAGTTGCCTCCTGTATGGGTCCCAAATGGGGACTGAGAACACAACCTTTTGGTATATGGGATGGCATTCCAAGCAACTAAGCCATCTGGCCAGCGTAAATGCAATCTTATTCTGAAGAGTGAAGCATGAATGTAACTTAAATATCCATCAATGGGGGAAGAGTTAAATGAAGACATCTGGGCCCTGGCCAGGTAGCTCAGTTGGTTAGTCCATCGTCCCCATATGCCAAGGGTGTGGGTTCAATCCCCTGCCAGTCAGGGCATGTACAAGAATCGACCAATGATTGTTACAGAATAGTTATGGGGATGTAAAGCACAGCATAGGGAATACAGTCAATACGGGTCTAATAACATGTATGGTGTCAGATGAGTGTGAGATTTATCAGGATGGTCACTTATTTATGTAATGTCTAATCCCTGGGATGTACACCTTAAACTAATATAATAATGTATGTCAATTGTAATTGAAAATTTAAAAATGACTGAAAAAGAGTCAAGCAATCAATGCATAAATAAGTGGAACAGCAAATCAATGCTTCTAAAATCAATCAATAAAATTAAAAGAAAAATCTATTTGCTTAAAAAAATGACATCTGTACCATTCTGTGGTTAAGAACAATAATTTCTAAGCCATGTTAAGTGAAAAAAAATGTTGCCTAACAACCCATATGGCTAATCTCATCTGTGTAGTAAAATTTACATATACGCATGTACAAACAACTTCCAATGTAAATAGAGGAAAAGGTCGAAATATATGTAGATCAAGGATATAGAAAATGGACCTTAGGGGTAGGGAATGAGAATAGGGAAAGATGAAGGAGGACTTCTAGAATCCTACCACATCTTTTATATAGTTGACTGAAATGAGAAAATTCAAAGTGGCTTGCATTTATTACCTCTGTTTTTGTTTTGCTGATTTTAAAACGATAACCTAATAAGGTATCTTCTGCTAGGTATACTCAACTAAGGTTTGGTATTCAAATCTTATTGCTAACTTTGCACTACAGAATTAGAGACAAATGGAGATAAAATCTTTAATTAGTTCTGATAAATGACTGGAAAAACACAGCTGGACCTCTTCTACATTACCCTGAATGAAGATAACTTGAGTCCTCATGACAAGATCAAACTATCTACATAGCCAACCAGAGGCCGGGCAACTTGTACAGAGGGCGTGCGAAAGGTGGTCTTTGCTTGCTCTGCTTACCAACTGGAAATAGTGAGCTAAGTAAGGAGAGCCCATGTTCTTATATAGATCAACACAATTATCATGGCAAGAGAGTTAAAAAAAGGGGGGGGGGTCAATCTTGTTTTTCTGTTTTTTGAGGAAGAAGTAATCCCCAATCAATAGTAAGTACATAACCCGATGAATGCCAGTTTTTCAGACTCTTACTCTTCCACTAAGAGGGGCACAGGAAAAACTAGAGAAGTGAAAGGAAGCTTCCTTCCCAGAATTTTTCTAAAAAGGTAAAGTGCTTTTCTAAAATGGTAAAGTGTCCCCACTTTTTGTTGAAGAGGGAATAAAAAAGGGAAAATGAAGGATTTCCCCCCTACATCTTTCACTTCTAAATCATGAATTACCAGTTTCTCCATTTTCTGGAGTCTCTCGTCCAGTTTTGCTAGAACTCCGACTGGTAGATTCTGGACTGGTAGCTCGAACAAACATCTTCCACTTCCCTTTTTTAGACATAAGTCTACGCATTCCATCTTGAGATGCTGGCTGGCTGATATCAGAACACGGACTAGACCCTGACACACTACCATCTCCTTCCTCCAAGGCTCGCAACTCTGCCTACAAAGAACATGAAAATGAAGTTAAGCGTGTCATTAACTGTTTATTACATTTAAGTGTCTGTGAGTAGCAAGAATGATATCCATGTGTTCTCCAAATTTAAACCCTCAGAGGACAGGAGGCACTTAATACATTTTTCCACGAGAACTGAGCATTATGGTCCACATTCAACTGTTACTCAATAAATGCTGATTCATGATTATAGTGAACAAAGACTGATTTGAAAGAGAGAGGTTCTAGAAATCCATTAATAGACAAAATTTCCAACAGGTGTACACAACAGATTTAGATAGTCCCTCTCCACAGGTTCAAGGAAATATTACTATTATAATACCCGTGAAGATTTTGCTTCACTCAAGGAAGCAGCAGATAAAACTGTTCCAAGAAAATCAGGGCAAAAAAGGAGTAAAAATCAACTTGTTAATGAGGAAAGTTTCCTGAGGACCACCTTTTTAAAAGATGGTACTTTCTCCCCTTTTTAAAGGAAAAAGCACATGAAATTATGGTTTCCTCACAATTCTTCCATAATTCTACAAAGCCCATTTAACTATCAAAACAATACCATGGCTGATAACTGGAAGTTGGCTTGTATTTTGCTGGATTAAGAAACAAGTTATCACAAGAGTCTGTGATGCTTATCTGTTAAGAAGCTAAATCAAATATATTTTATTCAAAGCATCTATCCTTCAGTCAGAACAATGTCTTCGTCGGTTGTCAGCTACCAAAAAGGCATCATCAGGGGCCAAAAAAATACAATGGCATAGTTCAAAAGCTTAAACATATCTCGATGAAAGGTAAGAAAGCTTAAACATATCTCGATGAAAGGTAAGAAAAACCTTTCTTGATAACTGTGCTGTAAACTGAGCACAATGGACCCAGAGTATGATAGTACTGAGGGAAGAAAATGTACTTCCACTAAAATTTCAAAAACTTACTTTTTTCCTTTCCAAAACTAGCTCCAGTTCAAGGGTATCTTGTTCCTCTTCCTCCTCACTTTCTCCAGACTGAACAACACTGCAAAGATCCTCCTGAGAAGGGTCTTCCATATTGTCCAATACAGTTTCTTGTGGTTTTACTACTGTTGCTACTTCTTCTGTTGTACTTGCTTCCTTTACTTCTGAATTTGGTTCTATTTCTTTACAAATTACTTTTCTTCTCCATCTCTCTTCTTCTTCTTTTATTCCCTCAGGCAATAAAGGAGCAAGTAGTGATGCTGCCACGCCTTTCTTTTCTTCCTCATTATTTGAGAGAGCCTGAATTCCTTCATTTACTTCCTATAAGGAATAAAATAATCTAACTTAATTTCCAAACAAATCTCACCTGAATATATAGTCATTTAGAAAATGACTGTATTTTTCAGTCATTGAATATCCTCAAAAACTTGCAATAGATTATAATATGTTTGTACCATTTTTCTTACATGTATGTGTATAATGGAAACACTGTTACTTTAAGAAGGCAGTCTGAACTAGAACCTGGTTGTGGGTGGAACTCAAACATATATTCTCTCCCCATTCTCCCTCTGTCAAGACAGGCTAGTAAGAAGCACAGGCGGATTTAAATAAGATCAGCCCTGACCAGTGTGGCTCAGTTAGCTGAACATCGTCCTGCAAAGTGAAAGGTCCCCTGTTCGATTCCCAGTCATGGAACATGCCTGGGTTGCGGGTTTGGTCCCTGGAGGAAGGGCATGCGAGAGACATCGATCGATGTTTCTCTTCCTCTCTTTCTCCCTCCCTTCCCTTCTAAAAATAAATAAAAACTTTTAAAAAGGCATGTGCCCTGACCAGGAACTGAACCAGTGACCTTTCCGTTCAACCCACTGAGCCACACCAGCCAGGGCTAAAAATAAACAGAATCTTAAAAAAATTAAATAAGTAAACAAAAGTTTTGTCAGTTCACCCCTGGCTGGGTAGCTCAGTAGGTTAGTGTTGTTTCAAAAGGTTATGGTTGTGGGTTCGATCTCTGATCAGGGCACATATAAGCAACCAATGAATGCATGAATTAAGTGAAACAACAAATCAATGTCCACCTCCCTGTACAATCAGTTAAAAAAATAAAAAATAAAAAAGAAGAGTTCCACAGGCTCAACACATAACTGTTAATAAATCTTCACCTTCCTCTTTTGTACGATGAGTAACCTCACATTTATTCTATGAAGGTGATTTAGAGGGATGTGAAATATTTCTAAAATGAAATGTGATTATTATTATATTGTCTATGTCCTCTACTGGGATAATTATTTTACCTCCCTCCTGGGATTTCTTATCTTTGTTACAGTAAATGTAGCAATGAACACAGGGGCACATCAAATCTTATTTCCATTTTCTTTAGATAAATACCCAGAACCAAGATTGCTGGGTTGCATGGTGGTTTGATTTTAATTTTTTGACAAGCATCCATGTAATTTTCCATAATGGCTGCACTACTTTGCTATCCCACCAACAGGACACAGGGTTCCCTTCTTCACATCCTCGTAAAGATGACATTATTCTAAAAGTACTTTTTTGATACAACTACCCACTTCCACCATTCAAGAGTTCAAGATAATCAAAATCTTCACAACTGTCAGACTGGCTATTATCAAAGTCAACAAATAGGTGTTGGTCATAGGGACCCACGGCACATCATAAGAAATACAGTCAATTAATATCATAATAACTTTGTACAACGACAGATGTTTAACAGACTTATCGTAGTGATCACAGTGTAAGGTGTTTAACTGTTGAATCGCCAAGTTAAACAGCTGAAACTAATACAATAATGCACAGGTAACTGTACTTACGTGGAATCTCCAAATAAAACTATTTTAAGTGGAGAAGAGGACCTGAAGCCCTGCCTACTTGCCTGCTTCCACATCCTTTACAATAACCCAAGGAGCCTCTTAGGTACCCTAAAGCTCCAAGACAATCACTGAACTTGTCCAACTGCTATAAATGCCATATAATAAACAGAAGCATATTAAGTAAAATTTTAAGAAACAGAACTTATTCTATTTCACATCTGTGTTATAAAATATTAATAGAAAGCTTATATACCTGTGTCAGAGTAAACATTAAAATTCTTTAGATTTAAAAATAAGCAAATGCGTTAAGTTGTAACACTGACCTTTTTAACTTCTCGCTTGGCTATGACTGGTCCACTTTTACTACTGGATACGGAAATATTTTTGTCCTTATTATACATGTCTGTATTTACCACAAAACTAGCTTCAGCACCTGTGATAGAACTAAAAAATAAAAAATAAAAAAGCTTAGCAAGAAAAAGAGAAGACAAATATTATCATTAAAAAAAAAAAGACTCTTGATTTCCTTCTGGGTAATTTCAAGTCTCTTCCTACCTGGGCTGGTAATGTTGTAATCCTTGTACCTGGGTGGCAAGGTACTGTGGTAACTCCCATGTCACTTCATTTGTTTGTGTGTTCCAATAATAATAGCATCCTGTGTTCTCATCCCAGACTTCCTGCCAATCTCCCATCTCAATTCCAACTAGAAGAAAATAAAACAAATTTTAAGAAGCACAAATTCCCCTACAATTCTGACCTTATACCCCGTCATCTCTAAAGCTGTAACAATCTAACAAAGGGTTTTTCAACCTTAGTACTGTTAGTTAACATTTGGGCAGGACAGCTCTTTTTTGGCGGGGTGGGAGGCAGACTTACGCAGTGTTGAGCAACATCCTGGCCTCTACCCACTATATGCAGTGACACTCTTCCACCTCTTGTTGTGACAACAAAAATTGTCTCTAGATATTGTCAAATGTCCCGAGGGACAACACCCCCCACCCCCGTCACCTTTGCGCACTTTTTTTAATATAAGAAAAGCAGTTTAATAGTGCAAAACATACTTTGAACCCTCCAAAACTTTTTAAAATAATGGCTTCAATCACTCACTTTGCACAAGCTGTTTGTTACTAGCTAAAAAGGCAAGCAATTACCTTTCAAAAAATAAAAATATTTCCCAGTAATTCTCAGAGGCAACTATCCTACTTATCAAGGCAGAACTGGCCCTGGCTGGTGTGGTTCGGTTGCTTGGCCTTGGTCCATTCCCAAAGGGTCATGCGTTTCAATTTCCGGTCAGGACACATACCTAAGGTTGTGGGTCTGGTTCCCGGGTTGGGGTGTGTATGAGAGGCAACTGACAGATGTTTCTCTCCCTCCCTCCCTCTCTCTTTCTCACGCTCTCCATCACCGCCCCTCTCTTTAAAAATCAATAAGCATGTCCTTGGGTGAGGATTTTTTTACAAATAATAAAAAATTAATGATAAGGTAGATTCCCACATTCTGGAACTAAAGCATGTGGGCATTCATCTTTGGAAATCTCAATGCCTAGAACAGCTTTAAGGACTGCACTTTAGATTTCTTTAAAAATCAAAGGATCAAGCTTACCTCCTGCCAGTGAACACTGAGTGTCATACTGCCACCCTGATGTCTGGGTTGAGTCTGTTCCATTTGAAGCAGTGGAAGAAAGAGAAGATGCTGTTGATTCCTTTGGCTCTGGGCGAGGTGGAGTTGGAGGTGGAGCAGAAGCTCCTGCAGGAGCTGCAGGCTGAGGAGCTGTTATTGCATCAATCTCCTTTAGAAAGAAAATAATAACAAATCCATTAATCACACCAAAGCCAGAAAATTGAGAAAATAGCAATCACTTGGGGAAAAAAACCCCTACATGCTCAGTTCTTAGCTTCTCAAATCAAAACCCTTACCTTCCAATCACACAAGTTCCCCCAAACCTTTCTATTCTCCATTTTTCTCTTACAACGTTGACAAAAAGAGAAGGTGGAGACAGATGGGGAGGAACTAAGGAAGAGAGGTAAAGGAGAAGGGAGAGGGAGACACAGATTGAGATCTCAACCACTTGAGATCCGGGTTCCAAAGAGGCTTCAATAACTTAAAAACCCAAACAAAAGTGCCACTAACCGCTAGAAAGTTGGCCAATGTACTATCAATGTCAGCTGACTGGTTTCCATTCGTCTCTTTAGCCTGTGCTGGTTTTTCTGAAACGTCACTCTCGTCCTCATCACTATCAGCATATGCACCAAGCAAGCACAAACCTCCTAGAAACAGAAAAGTCAACACTGGTGATAACAATGCTAATATGTACTAGGTAGTGGCCAAGAAAAAATATTAACATGGTTCTTTAGCTACACAGTTTACATTTAGTTTACCTATGGATTAGAGCAAACCTCAAAATAAACCATCAACGAACTACCGGAGAGCTATAAATAACATTATGCACTTAGAGCTAATAAAATCAATCTGCATAGCTACTTGACACCCTACTCAAAACACATGCTCAATCATTCAACCTTATACTCTGTCAAAACAGCATACAGTATACCCTGATTTTAGTATTTGTTAATTTATGTATCCATCTCAAACAAGTAAACCAATTAGGGTTTAGTAGACAAAAGAGATTTTCAAAATTAAAAACCAAGAAAAACAAAGTTCTTAAAAAAATTTCTTTTTTATTAATAAAGAAAGAAACATCAATTTATTGTTTCACTTACAGATGCATTCATTGGTTGATTCCTCTAAGTGCCCTGGCTGAGGATCAAACTGGCAACCTTGACACACAGGGACTGTGCTGTAACCAAGTGAACTACACTGAACTACCCTACCAGGGCAAAAATAAAGTTCTTTGCAAATGATTTTCTTTCCCTCAAACATAATGGAATTCAAAATGCTAGAACTAAAACAAACAACACCCCCACCCCGCCCCAAGCTAGCACCAATTATCAATGTCTTCCTTGAATTCAAGTTCAGATGTAGCCCCTAGTATGTTGCTATTTTATTTCCTTTGTAGCCCCTGTGGCTACTCTCATGTTACAAATGAAAATGAAGTGAGCATAAACAGAGGTGGGCAAAAGCAGGTAAGAACTCTGTGTCAGGCACACTAGTTCCCTCTCTTGAGCAAGCCTGTGTCTTTCCCCACCCTCTTCTTTCCCTCTTCCTCTTCCTCCTCTCCCTCTTACACTCTGGACCATACTGCAGCCGTTCCCATCTCCTTCCCCCAGGAGCATTCTCTCTGCCTTTCTTTTTGCGCTGTAACTCGTTTACTGAGCCCATGCAGCCCAGCTGGCTCAGCTTTTCTTACCTCTGTGACGTAAATAAACTTAAAAACAAAACAAAAAAAACTCTGTGCTTGAGTATAGCAAGCAAGAGACTACAAGAATGTGTAAATAATGAAGGCTGGCAATTTGAGCTCTTAAGAGATTCTGATATTCTTTTGTATTAATAAAGCTATTTTAAGAATTAGAACCTGCATGTCTTTTCCTATACAAAGAACTATAAACCTACTTTTGCCCACCCATATTTAACCTCTTTACATATCATTTTATTATAAATAGGTACATAATATCTGTGGCCAGGTAGCTGAGTTGGTTAGCGTCATCCTGATATAACATGGCTGTGGGTTCAATCCCCAGTCAGGGCACATACAAGAATTAACCAATGAATGCATGAGTAAGTGGAACAATAACAGATACATAAAATGTTTAAGCCTAGCCAGACTTTTCAGCTTTATTAATAAGACTAAATTTCTTAAGAGCCTAGCATATTTTATGTTCTCAATAAATATTTGGTAAATGTCATATTTATCAGGAAGCAAAATCTAGACTTGCCATAATTTCATAAATGAATTCATAGGTTAATGTAAAAGTAAACATAAACTGCTTCATTTATCATGTAAGTTCACATTCAATGCCTTAGTCACATGAAGATTTTAGTATATAGATTACACTTTTACACTACACATTAATTTCTAAAATACTACTTTAAACTGATTAAAATGATTTGAAGTAGACATTTGACAGTGTTACCAAATACTTCATTTCTCATGGTTTTTGGGCATCCCAATTTTCCTAGCCTTGTAAGGGAACGGCCTACAAATGGACATTTCTGTATGGACAAAGTCTGTACTTTAGCACTTAGCACTGATGGTTTTTTTTAGGAAATGAGGAAGATGGAAAATTTATTATTTTTACATAAAAACACTTCTTGGTTTAGAGACAATAACAGATCTAATCGCCCAAGTCACTGTCCTTAATACTACATATACCCTTTGGTAAAAGGTTCCAACCAGGTGAGCTGTGTGTAATTTTAATTACAGAATTCCTGAAGCAGAGGTTAATTTCCCATGCTCACTAAAGGTCCACCTATTTTTTTCTTATTTTTAAAAGATTTTACTTAGAGAGAGGGGAAACGAGGGAAAGAGGGAAACATCAATGTGTGAGAGAAAAACATCAATCAGCTACTTCTCACACCCCTAACTGGGGACCTGGCCCACAAGCTAGGCAGGCGCCCTGACTGGAATCAAACAGGAGACCTTCTGCTTTGAGGGGTAATGCCCAACCCACTGAGCCACGCCAGTCAGGGTTCTACCTATTTCTTTTCTATAGCACACGCATCAAACCCCTTCTAAGCTCCCAACAACATAACGACTATTGAATAGGAAAGTAAATGAAAATTATTCAACTTGGTATTTGGAGGAGGAGGCATAATTAATATTGTTAGAGATATCATACAATAAATTGATTCAGTATTTCTTTTCTTCCTTATAAATTTTTTCCATTGATTTGATAGAGAGAGAGAGAGAGACAGGGAGAGAGAGAGAGAGAGAGGGAGGGAGGGAGAGAGAGGAGCATGCGCACGCAGGCAAGGGTGGAAGGGACAGAGGGAGAGAGGAGGAGGAAAGAGGGGAGAGAAACATTGCTTTGTTGTTCCTTTTATTTATGCATTCATTGGCTGTTTCCTGTATGCACCCTGACCGGGAAAGGATCGAACCCAACAAAACCTGCCACTTTGTTGTTTGGGGACACTGTTCTAACTAATTAGCTAACCAGCCAGAGCAATTTAATATTTCTTAAGAACAATCTGGTAACATGTATCAAGAGCTACTTCAAGTTTTTTTAGCTAGACAATCTCATCTTTGAGAATATAATCCAAAGAAATAATTAAATTTTTTTTTCTTTGCACAAAGCTTCTAGCAGCCTTACTTAAATAACTAAAAGCTGAGAGTAACTCAAATGCTCTCAAATAGGGGGCTGGCAAAGCAACTACAGCACAGTACCAAATGCAGTATTATTATTTTTGAAGATTTTATTTATTTATTTTTAGACAAAGGGGAAGGTAGAGAGAAAGAAAAGGAGAGAAACACTGATGTGTGAGAGACACACGGACTGGCTGCCTCTTGCACACTCTCAAATGGGGACCTGGGCTGCAACCCAGGCGTGTACCCTGACTGGGAACTGATCCGGCGACCTTTCGATTCATAGGCCGGAGGACCTCAATCCACCTCAACACCAGCCAGGGAGCAGAATTATTTTATGATTAATTAGACCATTACAGGATTATATAAAATAATGCTAAGGGAACAAAAAGTAATGCCAAAGGAATAAAAACGAGATAAAAGCAAGTCATGAAATGCATGTAAAGTTCTAATTACACCTCTGAAAACTTAATCCACACACTGATAAAAATAGGAATGAATTTAGAACACTGAAAAAAATGTTCACAATATTCTGCAAAACTGGTTATTCTTAGAAAAATAGAAGTCTCACAGGACCGCGCCCCAGGCTACTGCTGGGACGCTGCTACTCTAGAGGAAGCAGAGCCATTCTTTGGAGCCATAGTCCTCAGCAGCAGTTTTTGGAGATGGATGCTGACTTCAATATGCTTACCTGTAACGTATGTAAAGTTTCGCACAATTCGCAAATCAACTAACTATACCAGGCAGTTATTTCTTGGATTACATACCTTACTTTCCTGATAAGCTTCAAACAATAACTGTGCCTTACACTTCTGGTAACCCTATTATAATTTCCTCATAACATCGTGTGAACAGTAGTTTCTAACCCTTTAGTCACAAAACCTATTAATAATCAAGATGATAAAAGCTATGGACCTCCTCACAGAAACACACACTTGAATGTGTAATTTCAGGGGATCCACAGACCACTGATGCTCATTTGTGGAATCGCATTAAGTACCCTTTTCTAGAAGATGTTTACATACTGGCTGACTATCAGAGTAGTCTACTGATCTAGTTTAATACAGTTTATTCTGAAGTTTTCCTTAATTGCATATGTACACACTTTTTAAAAAACTATTTTCTAGGATAAAAATATTAGATATGTTTGCTCTACTCTATTATAAAAGTTTAAATCAGCTCTGGCCGGTGTGGCTCAGTGGACTGAACGCCGACCTGCGAACCCCTGAAAGGGTCACGGGTTCGATTCCCAGTCAGAGCACATGCCTGGGTTGCGGGCCAGCTCCCCAGTAGGGGGCACTCAAGAAGCAACCACATACTGATGTTTCTCCCTTTTTTTCCTTCCCTTCTCCTCTCTAAAAATAAATAAAATCTTTTTAAAACAGTATACATCAATAACTTAACACTTTCATTTCATTTTAGTGGGAAAAACCTGGCACGTTTATAATGATAAAAGTAAAATTTTATAACCATTTCAAGAAAAAAAAAATAGTCAACTTGAGTACCTACTCTATTACATTAAACCATTCAAATGAAGTAAAATAATATACGTAGTTTACAAATACAAAATAAGATTTCTAGTTTGAATATTTCATGACCAAGTTTTAGCTTTTCTAACACATGCTGGGGTCTCATTCTTTCTCTCTTTTAAAAAGATTTTATTTATTTTTAGAGGGGAAAAAGAGGGAGGAAGGGAAAGAATCATCGATGTGTGAGAGAAACACTGATCGGCTGCCTCCCAGAGGCTCCCAGCTGGGGGGCCTGGCCTGTGCACTGACTGGAACTAAACCAGTAACCTTTTGGTCCTCAGGCCAGTGCTCAATACACTGAGCCACACCAGCCAGGGATCTTTTTATTTTTTAAATAAGTGGCAAGTGGGAGGAGGAGAAAATGAGTATCTAATATTACAAGTGTTACAAAGTATAAAAAGTATACCAAACTTAAAAGAATTATTGGGTTGGCCAATGAATCCATTTAGTTTGTTCTGTATGATGGTTCTAGTTGTGCTTAGTTATCTTTAACTTCATTCCAAACAATTAAAAAAAATCAAAATTGGTGAATTTCTCTGAAGCCATTTTAATATTGAAGATGGAAGAAAATATGCAACATTTTTGGTGATCATTTTTAAAAGGTAAAAATTCAACTGAAATGCAAAAAAAGATTTGTGCAGTGTGTGGAGAAGGTGCTGTTACTGATAAAACATATCAAAAGAGGTTTGCAGAGTTTCTTTGTACTATTGACATTTTGGACAAATAATTCTTTGCTGTGGGGCTATCGTATGCATTGGAAGATGTTTAGCAACACCCCGAGCCTCTACACACTAGAAGCCAATATACTCAAAATATCCAAATCAATAGTTGTTGGTGAAAATGAAAAATGTGTGTTTTATTTTACAGAAAAACCATAACAGACTTTTGGCCAATCCAGTATTACTAATTACAGAATAATATCAAAACATATTTTAATCTTTCAAGATATACATATATATATCTAATACATGTGGCACTTGCTCTGCACAAAACTTTACATAAATTGTTCAACATAATCATCAAAATAATACTTAGGGCTGTCAGATCCATTTTACAGGTGTGTGAGGTCCTGAGGTATCACAATAAATGCTAGAGACAAGATTTGAACTCAAATTTGTCTACAAAACCACTGTTGCAAATACTGTATTTCTTAATGCTTAAGAGCAATTTTCAGCTCCACAAACATTTGCTAGGTACCAAAGCAACCTCAGAAAATAGAAAAGACATGGATAGTGTTCCCTACAGAACACTGAGCTAGAGGTGAAGCCAGAAAACTCACTACCAAATAGCATTAGAAGATAAAGACGTGCAAAGGATTTGGGTACAGAAGAATCAGTGACACATTTTACACTGGCTGAATTGTACATATACCAACAAACAGTGACAGACAGATTTAAAATTTCCATTTGCCGTGCCAGGTAGCTCAGCTGATTAGGGTGTACTCCCCAATTCACCAAGATTGCAGTTCCATCCCTGGTCAAGACCCGCACAAGAATCAACCAATGAATGCATAAATAAATGGAACAATGAACTGATGTTTCGCTTTCTCTCCCTACCCCTTCTACGCTCTCTCTCTAAAATCGATTAATAAAAATTTTGTTTTTGTTTTTAATGCTAGCTACTAAAGGGTTCTATAAATCTTTATTATATTACTTACTGTATGCTATTGTGTTAAGGTTTTCTCTTCCACTTTGAGATTTCTGTGTGCAAGATCAGTTCCTTGGTATTCTCCAATACTTGGTGCATAATGGGTGCGGAATTATTTTATCAGTATTTACTGAGATTAATTTGCACTGGAAGTATTAAGGGAATTTTACAGAAAGGGGGCACTTAAAATGATCTTTGAACAATTGGGTAGGTTTTGATACATCTGTTTGGCTGAGATAAGTGGGAAATAGAACTTATTCATATATATAAAAATAAATTTTTATTTTAATAAATAACAAAAAGATAAAAATTCTACTTTTATAGGAGAAATATATATTAGCCGACACTGAAGCAGGCAACAAAACACTCTATAAATAAGCCCAATTTGATCCTAATGAAAAACACTGTATAAAAAAATTTGAAAAAAATTATACCTGTTGCTTTAACGGCGGTGGGCCTGGTGGTCATGACTGGTTTCGGAGGATTCTGAACAACTCTGGGTACCTCCGCCACCACTTCCTGCTCATCTGGATTTAGAAAACGAACAAAAGAAAACTAGTCAGACGACAGACCAAAGAAAATACTGCAGGTGACAAAAATAATCTTTCATTTGACCTTTCAAGTCTAGATTTCATTTTTTTAAAGACAGTGTATAATCTATCACTGACCAAAATAATTGGGAAATAAAAAAGCAAAACTAGAATCTTCTATTGACTTTAACATTAATAATCTGAACATTACAGCCCTGACCGGTGTGGCTCAGTTGGGGGTCCTTCAGCAAAGACAAAAGTCACTGGTTCAAACCCGCGGGGGGGGGGGGGGGTGCGACACGCCAGTATTGTGGGTTGGGTCTCTGGTGGGGGTGAGGCAACTGATCCATGTTTCTCTCCCTCTCTTTCTACCCCCTTCCCCTCTCTCTGAAAATAAATAAAATCTTTACAAAATAAATCTGAACATTATAAATAAAAATCACACCTGAAATAATTAAACATACAATAAATGTTCTCCAGGCTACCACAAAGCCTTTACAGCAAGCACAGCTATAGCACTTTGTTTCGCATGAGCTACCCAACGAGATTTTTTTAACGCCTGAAACGATTGCAGCTTCTCCGATGTCTGGTCCCTGGATTAGCGCTATCGAGTTATCTTTTATTTATTTTTTTAATTAAGAACATCTTTTTCTGTTGCAGTTTACATTCGATATTATTTTGCATCGGTTTCAGGTGTACAGCCTAGTGGTTAGACAATCACATTAGTTACCCTTAATCCAAGTACCAGTCCCGGAAGA
Organism: Mormoops blainvillei; assembly: GCA_004026545.1. Taxonomy (NCBI): domain Eukaryota; kingdom Metazoa; phylum Chordata; class Mammalia; order Chiroptera; family Mormoopidae; genus Mormoops; species Mormoops blainvillei. The sequence continues at coordinate 148,491 of PVJD01002509.1, read as the reverse complement.
ACCACACCAATATTGTACTTGGGAACCCAAAAACCTCACTTCTTTAAAAAACTTTGGGATACCTGCCAATCTGGGGGTTACCGAAGCTTTGGATGACATATATTGTCAAAAAAGTCTTGGTCGGTTCTGAAGAGTCTCTCTCGGTTTCAACAAAAACGAAGGGAAAAGCAAATGACGAGTAGAACAGGCCAGGTTCCAGGCACCAAGCCGTGAACACGGAAACGCATACTCCCACGTCGACCCCGTAAGTTATCCAAAGCCGAGCGCGGACATTAACGAGGCTCAGGGTGCCGCGCCAACCCCTGCAGCAGAGATGGCGCCTCTGGGCCCCGCGCGCACGGCTCCGCGGCCCCTTCCGTCGCTTTGAGGCCTGCAGCCGTCCTACCCGCAGGCCCCACGCAGCAGGCCTCGGATGCGGACACCGCCCGCCCGGGTTTCTCCTCCTCCCAAGGCCCTGCCCGACAGACTAGGCCTCAAGCCCCGAGCTTGAGTTTCGGACGCCCCACCTAGGGGCCGGGCCTCTCGAGCACCCTTACCTTCCGAAGGCGAGTCTTCTGGGGCGGCCGCGGCAGTCACCGCGGTCGTCGGCGGCGGCGGCGGCGCCGCCGGGGCTGGCTGGCTGGGTGGCGCCGCTGGGGCTGGCTGGCTGGGCGCCGCTGCGGTCGAGTCCGGCTCGGTGTCGAGTTCCGGCTCCGGGTCCCGGCTCGGCGTGTTGCTCCGGGGTCCTGGCGGAGAGAGCTGCAGGATAGGCCTACGGCCGGGTACCGCCCTGGACTTCTTCCCCATCGCGAGCCCAAGCGCGAGCGGCGAGCGTCAGGAAGCCGAGAAGGGCGGTGCTCGGCGCGGCGCTGCGTAATCAATATTCATATAGCGCGACACCGCCTCCTGCAAAGATCCGACTTTAACGACGGAGCGCGAGCCCGCGCAAGCGCCTTGGGCCCTGTAGGTTCCTCAAGCTCCACAATCCCCGGGGGGAAGGGCGGACTTTACCCATAGAGCTAAGCGATTGGCTGTTTTGTCCTATTGAAGGAGCAAGTAACCAATTAAAAGGGAGAAAAAGAGAGCCAATAGTACGGAAGGGCCTGAGTTTACATTTCCCCAGCTCCGCGGGCTCCACCCATGCGTCTGTCGCGGAGTCTTTTCTTTACCCTCTCGTCCTCCATGTTGTACCTGTTCTCTGCTTACTGTTCGTTGTCATTTGTCCTCTAGGAAGATGTGCTGCTTTCCAGGCCTTTCCCCAAGTTTCTCCCTGATTATTGCGGATTACTTTGGGTATAACATTGGACAGTAAACATAATAGTATGCCTTTTACGCGTTTGTGAATATTTTTCTTAGAGCACAAAGATGATGTCTCATATTGTGTTGCTTGTCAACTGGAAAAAAAATCACTAGAAATTATACTGCTTACGAGGTAGAAGCCCAAACTGTGGCGGTGGTATACAGGAACCTTCCCAATCTGGCCCACCGGTAGCTTCCACCTGCTTTATGTAGCCTTCCTTAGCACTCTTCCTTCCCCGTCCCGTGTCCACACCCCTTCTGGAGCCAGCCGCTTGAAACATCATCTCACCTTCAGTCCTTTGAAGTCTGAATAACTACCGCACCACATGCAATTTTTTGTTGTTGTAATTTCTTAAGATCCAGTGCAGGCACTAACTCTCCCCAGCACTTGACATTTATATATACTGTTAGTACTCGTTTACCTGTTCTAAATTGAGCTTAAGAAGAAATCCAGTGGTACTTATTTTTATACTCCTGGCTGCTCAGTTCTTACTAAGCTTACTAGTATCTAGCATTCATCTAGAATTTATTGTGTCAGGCACTAAGCGCTTTACATGTAGAATTGCATTTAATTCTCACAACCTAATCGGGTAGATATTATCCCCTCCTTATGGATGGATGAAAGCTCAAATTGCCCCATTAGTCACTCATGACAACGTCAGGAAATGTAGTAAAAGAAGATACATGTTTTGTGAAATCTTTCTTTTGCTTATGTGTACATATAGTAGGTCAAGATACTTCTTGCTACAGTTGGAAGCCACAAGTTTATAACATTGGGAGGACGAGGGCTCCCCAACATAAAATGTAAATGTTTACTTTAAAAATTTTTTAAATTTTTACAGAGAGGAGTTGGGAGGGAGAGAGGGAAACATCAATGTGTGGTTGCCTCTCACAGCGCCCCGCACTGAGGACCTGGGCTGCAACCAAGGCATATGCCCCGACTGGGAATTCAACCAGCAACCCTTTGGTTCACAGGCCAATGCTCAATACACTGAGCCACACCAGCCAGGATTAAATATGGTATTTAAAAAAAAAGAATTCATTGAATTTAGAGAGGGAAACATAAACATCAGTTTGTCGTTCCACTTATTCATGCATTCATTAGTTGTTTCTTACATGTGCCCTGACTAGGCATCGCACCAGAACTTGGGGTATCAGGATGATGCTCTAACCCAGGGGTCCCTCTCACCCCGCCTGGCATGTTAGGAACCCAGCAGCACAGCAGGCGGTGAGCAGTGGGCCAGCAAATCTTCACTTGCATTACTGTCTGAGCTCCACCTCCGGTCTCCACTACCCCACCCCCCTAGTCCATGGAAAAATCCTCTTCCAGCGTCAAAAAGGTTGTGGACTGCTGCCCTAATCACCTGAACGACCTGGTGAGTTGTTTTTGTTTTTGTTTTTAAATATGTAACACTTCACAAATCTGCCTGTCTTCCTTCTACAGGGGCTATATGCTAATCGTCTCTGTATTGTTCCAGTTTTAGTATATGTGCCGCTAAAGCAATCACTAAATATAGTGTTGATAGTACAACAATTAAAAACTTATGAAAGACTCAAGGAGCATTTGAGGTCGTGCTCCCCAGCACGTTATCATCAGTTTGGCTCAAGTAAATGCATAAAAATTCTCTAAAACAAACAAACAAACAAACAACTCAAGAAAGGTCAAAGGGCACACAAGCAAATTATAGTTTCCTTAAAAGATAAACTTTAATATACAGAATAAAATGCAAGATTTTATTTATTACTTTCCCCAAATTTGTGGGTATGAATGCTTTTAAATCTGACCAGGAAAGTTTACATTATTAGACTAACTGTATTATCAAGTCTTGCTTGATTATCATAAATCATAGAAGTTAACAGAATTGACTTTGAAAATCTGTTACTTTTATAGATAATGGATTTCTAATTTTTTCTTAGCTAAGAGTTTATTCAACTTTAGCTTCAGAACCAGATTTAAAATAAGGTATCTTCTTTGACAGCTGGTCTTTTTTTTTTAGGCTTAATTTAGGCAAGTTATTTAATACTTTATTGAAGATCATACAAAAACTCCACAATAAATAATGGAAAGAGTACATAAAATCATTAGCCTCTGCAGTACAGAAAATACATGTCAATTCTGGACCAAAATAATTCCATTGAAATACAAAAAGCGAGAGGGAAGAATGAAAGGATTTACAGTGACTGCGTTTGGTGGTCAGCTACAACAAACCAACAACCATCACCCATTGTGGAAAGTGAAGGTGGGTTTTAATTTGCAGATAAAGAATGTCTTCGGTAGTTTAAAAAAATATAAACTCTAAAAAAGCTTGTGAATCATATACAAAAGCAGCTGTTTGAGACGAAGGTTGAAACCAGAAATTGTGTGTTAGCACCGCCAGCAAGCACAGGTCCTATGACTCATCTGCCCTCCTCCTCTTGTGCGGAATGCAGACTCAAATGTTGTACACATCATCTACATGTATAAAAATCAGCCTGGAGTACAGGGTTCCCGTAGGGTAAAGTCTCAAGCCCTAAGAGGCACCAAGCGGTTACAAAGGCTAGACAACCATTCGGATCACAAGTTCCGACGATATAATAAATCCCGGGTTGCCTTATCTACTTTTTGCTGGTAGTCCTCCAATTTGTCGAGTATTTTCTGAGACAGCTGTAGGAAACAAGATGGAAATCATTACAGAATATGTCAAGTACTGGAAAAGACTGAGGTTATTAGTCACTTTGACTTCACCAACCAGACTCCCCCTAATGAAGACGTTACCACTCTGCTTCATTTAATCATTATTCACTGTAGGAGTCTGCTTTGTGACGTTACTGATAAAACTGGACTTCTCTTATATATAATTCTCCAATCCTGTTTGCCTAATGAATTTTCTAAACATGCAAATCATAGCAGTATTTTCAAGAAAAGCACTACCAGCTCTCTTCCCAGAACCAGAGGGACTATATCTGATTTAATAAATCATTTTATGCAGGGATTGGGCAAGTTAAGGGCAATACATGGCTTCTGCCATCCCCTTACTCCCTGAGAACTGGAGAGCCAGCTGTCAGGTGCAACTGCCAGTGCAGGGGCACTGAGAGAAAAGGACTGACTCACCGCAATGTTGTGACTGTTGGCACTGTTCTCTCCCAGCACCTGGAGAAGCTGATCAATGGAAGAGTATGGGAGCCACACCATTGGAGCAGTTGCGGACAGTGGAAACTGAAAGGAAAAACATCTATTATTTAAAGAAAATCAGAAAAGTGGGTCGTTCCTTTCACAGGCATTGATAACATAAAATGCTTATCTTTTCCCCACAATGAGAAACTGTGTATGTGCACACATAAAAAATTGGACCCCCCCCTTCTCTTTTTCAGCTGGAGAACTTGTCCTTTTTTCAATTAAATCAAAAGTATTTTTAAATTCATGTCGTCTTTTATCTTAAAGAAACCATCAGTCTTCTAAGTTTATCCTATTAACGATAAACACACTCAATAAAACTTCTCTAAGTTTTCAAGGAATGATAGTATTTCCAAGTCTGAAATTTAGATTCAAATTATCTGGGGGAAAAAACGATTTGGAAAAGGAAAGCTTAACTTTCAAAGTTCTGAACATGCTCCTGAGAGTGTGGGAGCTCAGCTTTGTGGTTAACTAGACTTGAATTTCGGACATGGCTCTTCCATGTACCATCTGTGTGAGCTTTGACAACATCAATTTAACCTCTGAGCCTTTTCCCTTATGGGTTAAAAAAAGAAAAAAAAAGGATTAAAACAATCCTTTATAGGCTGCTATAAGGATTAAATGAGAAAACACTGGTAGAGATGCAGCATAGTCTTCAGCACACACAAAATACCATTTTGTTCTTATTTATCTCCTTCCTCCAAATACTAACTAAAGCCGCATTCCTTTGATGGAGAAAAATAAAATGTATTCCCATTGCATAAGCAGGGAACTGAAGATTCTCAGAGTGCCAGTCCCTAATCTTGTAGAAGACAAGCTGTATAACTACTAACAGTAAAGGTTAAATCCACTATTCTATAGCTCAATTTATTTTCAGATCCTGGTTTTACTTAGTGAGTGTGGCAATACAGAATTAAATGAACTGTGTGTACATGCCTACCTCAATTCCAAAGTACTGGTGTCCTTTTCCCAGAACAGCATCCACATATTCTGAAACCAAATCCACGGCTTCTTCCAAAAGGTCATAGTTCAAGTACAGACGGAGCAACTCAGCGGCATCAACCTTCTGTAAAGAGTCAGTGATTATGAACATCTACCTGATTCCATCTTACCCAGGCAAAGACCAAAGGATGTTGGAAGACCAAACTGATTCCCTGGCATTTATACTTGTCAATATGAATAAATGAGCACCTTGGTTTAAGGTTTGGATTTCCAACAGCCCAATACCCTCTGGAACCTTGTGAGGCCCCAATCTGTTACATGGTCTTCCTCCCCTGTTTTGTGATGTGAGATACATTTTAATTCTTTTCTACTTGTTTTCACAGTAGTAAAAGACAAAAAACCTTCCCAGAAATGCTGAGAATTTAAGAAACAATAGAGTTACATCAATTCTCAGAGATAAATGAAAAACAAATGCAAAAGAAGTTAAAAGAATCACCAACTTTAAAAGCCTGAATTAAATTTGTATTTAACTTAGGGTGAGAGAAAAGTGAATACAGCCTCGGTGTGGAAGGGCTCTGCTAACACTAATTGTGGTGCCTGTGTTCTGACTGATCACAACCAACCTTTACCATCTTAGTGGCCTTCTCTACTTTCTAACTAAAAAAACAAAAAAAAACAAAACAGGATCAATTTTCTTGACTTGAACCTTTACAGTCTCTCTTTCCCTACTCTTCCAAGGCATTTCAGGTACTTTTAGGAGGCTGTTAAAATACAGATCCTGGTTCCTAGCTCCAGATAATTTGATTCTGTAAATCTGAGATGGGGTCCAGGAATCTATATTTTGAAGAAGCCCGCTACCCAAATAATTCTGATGTAGGTTGTCCAAAAACCCAATTTTGACAAAAGCCAAAAGAAACAATGCTGCAGTAATTTGAAAACTACTCCACCACTCCTGCAAATTTTCTGAGTAGTGAATAGTAAATACTGTGTCATGCATAAGATTCATTGTTCTAAGTATCCACTCATTGTTCAATGAGCAGACATGTAGGCATTAACTTAATCACTATCCTGCGGAACTTTAATCACTCAGTACTTCATGTGAAATTGAAATGAAATTGTTTTTAGCTAAGATTGAGAAGCTGCCCAAAGTCTGTCATTATATTTCCATGAATTATTACTCTTATATTATTAAAACCATCTGAAGTTCTTCAGAATGATAAAAGATCAGCTTCTTACTCTCTGCAAGTGAAGATACCCTTACCTTATAACTGTTTATAAGCCAATTAGGCAGAGGCACTCCATGAGACAAGAGCTTCTTTATTACACAGTGGTGGTATAAGTTATTCTGGACTTTGTACCTTTCCAGGTATGTAGATAACAGTCGCCATGCTTCATCTGTAGCACTTGATAAAAGCAGAAAGGACTACTGAGTTCCAGATTCCTAACGGATATTTATAGTACCACTCAAAGCATGTACTTACAAGGAAAAAACTCTTTAGAAGCTTACATGTGAATTAGTAATATAGCTATAAGGCACCTAATATTATTAGGGCCAATGTGACTTCAGGATAGTACTAGAAACTAGATGACTTGGGTTTTTAATTTCCTTTCCCACTAACCACGTATTTACTTGACTATACAATACACTTAACTTGTTTCAAATTTCTAAAATAAGAATAATGTCTTAGATTACTGTTGCCAAATCTGATCAAGCACTACAATCACAGAGAAGTTCTGATTTAGAAGGCCAGGGCATTATCTAATAATCTATTTTAATAGTTTACTAATTTAGGAGTTAAAAGACCTCCAAATTGTAAAATGCTCCAATTGTAAAGTAGTAAGCTCCATAATACAAATTGTAAATGAATTTCAAGGAAGCGAAGTTTACTGAGGGTTACGGCTGTCAGAGAAGGATTCTGAGACACTGAGGTTAACTGGGTGTCCTAGGGAAGTAGGAGAAACACTAGGGCTGTACCTGGATTCCTTTGTAGTGATGACTGACGAGAGCTGATTGGCTGCTAGCCAGGCCCACGCTTCTGCTTGTGCTGCCTCTCCACCCAACTGCAGTTTGATGCATCTGAAATGCGAATGGTTCCACACACACAAAACTAATTTGCTGAAAAGCGCCACCTTATTTTGTTACTATAACTAGAAATAAGACAACTTGAGCTCGAGTCTCTTGCCGAATTCACTACTGGGATGTTGGCTCTTCTCTCTCCTCACAGCCACACAACTGAATGAGCCACGAGGCCATCAATAAGTATTAAGAGATAATTTACTTTCAAGAGAAAACTGATGTTGAAAAATTCTGGAAGTTAATTACTTCCAATCTACAAACTACTTGACTAATATTTAGGTATAAGGTAACTTCAATAAGGAGTACTTTTTAATAATGCTTCCAGGGGCCGATAGCTGTCCTAAAGGACTTAATAGGACACATGCTTTTCCTAAAATGGACACCACTATTCTTAACCCAGGTTATCTACTGTCATGTGGCAATGTGGGTCCAGGAAAGCCAGATGTTCTCAAGAGAAGCTATATATCGATATTAAAAAAAAAAAAAATCACAATCAACTAAAATAAATTTTTAAAAAAACCACCTTTGTGTGGACTAAACAAAAACACTGGCTTATAGGATACCGGCTTACGTGACCCCCTGCTTCACGCTAAGCAATAGCATTTTTGCAGAGAAAATTAAGACTATAAAGATAATGGCATACATACTTGAAAGCAAGTCCCTCAAAGACTGGCGTTAAGGGAAGCTTAAACGTCTGACAGAGTGATAGGGCGGTGTCGAAAAGGCCAGCCTGAACCAAGAGAGTGACCATCTCCTCTGCTGATGAGCTTCCTGTGGAAATGGAAAAGTGCCACTTAGTGCAACCAGACGTATATGCAAATGCGCCCCCAAACTGCTTTTTGACAGGTATCTCAGAACAACAGCAGGCTTTACAGCCATCTAGCGTGCGAGGTCCACTGCCTGGCCCTCTAGTGTGCTGTCAGTACTGAAAGGCTGCTGCACCCCTACCTGCAACCGCCACTGCCGACGGTTCATGCTGAGCCAACGTGAGGCGAACGCGAGCCAGGATGCACTCTTTCTCTAGGTCTTCCAGGTCCAGGATTTCAATCTGCCGATTTGCTACCAGGCGAAGACGAACAATTTCAATTCTCCAAGTACAAAAGAAGTACCTATAGGCTAACTCAACCTGTCAATTTCCACTAGATATTATATAACTTCCCACTTAATTTCCAAGGGGAGAAAACAGGTGGCTCCATAAAAGCTAACTTAAAGCAGCACCCTGCTGCAAGGTACAACTGAGTCAAATCAAAGCAGTACTCTAATCATAGCTGCAGGGAGGGGGTGCTTACAAGGTATTTTACATATTATTTATTTAAATCTTAGAACCATAAAATACTGTTATCTTTATCAGTGAGAAAGGAGCATGCCCAAAGTGAGAGAGGCAGAATTAAAGCCAGACATCCCACCCTGGGGCCCAGGCTCTCTAAGGAAGGGCCTCATGCCCCCTTGGCAGTGTCACAGGAGCCTGATGAAACAAAAGTCTGCTACTAAGCTGATGTAAATACAAGAAACAAAACACTTTTTAAGCATTTTCATTTCTTATACAACCATACAAAGTTTTCAAAGTGCCACCCACCAATCAACCTTTAGCAGATTAATATATTGAAAATACACTAAATAAAGGGAATTTTACAACAGTTTTACAATATAACTACTATGCATATATAATATGTATACTATATTATATAATTGTAATACATAATATTTATAATACATAGTACATATGCAATTGCATAATTATAGTACACATATATACTATATAATATGTAGTATACTATAATATTACTATACTACAATATAAGTACAGTAAAATATATAAAAATGTTACTACCAGAATACAACAATATAATCACGGTCTAGCCAAGATTCAGTGAGACCCCTGACTCACTTGGGGCAGGCGTGCACTCTCCTTCATGGTTCCTCTTAGGGGATGCACCAGGGCGGTCATACTGAAAAGACAAAATTATTTAACTGTGAAAAATTATTATTTTAATTTGAATCCAGAGCTTTCCTGCTTAAATTCTCTATTAACAGACAGATTAAATTCACAAATATCCCAGGAGAAATTTTAAGTGATGCAAGACAAGATGAGGTCATACTTCTGAAAGGACCAAACCAAATAAATAAAATGATCCTTAAGTTCCAAGATGAAAAGTTTTCATACCACTGCACCAGATGCTGGTTGCACAATCCATGCGTATTCTGGACGAATAAGTCGTAAACAGTTAATAGCAGCCAGATAGCAGTTGCCTTGTTTCTCAAGTCCCCGGAGAGTTCGAACCTCTCTGCCAAGACGCATCCCGTACTCAAACATCACTGTGCCAGCTATGAGGCAATAATATATTAGACATCAGAACTTTAAAAATGTGTTTCTTCAGAGATACACAGAATTTGCTTTACTTATCAAGTATTAAAATGTAAAACAAACGAGTTTAACTTAAAGCCACAAACACACACACTCACAAATCTTGTGTTGGTGAGGATGTAGAAAAATAGGAACCCTTGTGCGGTGCTGGTGGGAGTATAAATTGGTACAGCCACTATGGAAACAATATGGCAGTTCCTCAAAAAATTAGAAGTATAATTACCTTATGATACAGCAATTCCACTTTTGAGAATATATCCCCAAAACTGAAAGAAGGGTCTTGAAGAGATATCTGTCCACCCTTGCTCATTAAAGCATTATTCACAATAGACAAAAAGGGAAGCAACCCAAGTGTCCATCAATGGATAAATGTCATATATGTATATTATATGATATTATTAAATCTTAAAAAGGACAAAATTCTGACATGGTACAACAAAGATGAACCCTGAAGACACTAAGTGAAATAAGCCACTCACAAAAAGAAAAATACTGCATGATTCTAATAGCTAAATTCAGAGACAGAAAGTAGAATGGTGGTGGCTGTCAAAGGCTGGGGGAAGAGGGGAATGGGGAGTTATTTAATGGATGTAGAATTTCAGTTTTACAAGATGACAAAACCTTCAGGGATTGTTTGCATAATAATGCAAATGTACTTAATATTACTGAGTAGTACACTTAAAAATGGTTAAGATGGTAAATATTATATGTATTTTACCACTTAAAAAAAATTCGTTTCTTAATACTAATAACCCTTGTTTAGGAAAGTACAATGTTAATTATTTTAAGTAAAAAATTATCAACTTATGTTTTAACACAAGATTAAAAAAAAAACAATGGGAAGTTGTTTCATGAGTAGTTTCTGGATTTTGCAAGATGGAAAGAGGTCTGAAGATTGGTTACCCAGCAATGTGAATGTACTTAACACGACTGAACACTGAAAAATGGTTAACACTGTAAAGTTCATGTGTACTTTACCATAATTAAAAAAAGCCCCCTACCAATCATGTAAAGTGTTATTTTTGACTATTAGATCCTACATTCTCAGACAAGGCAGCAGACTAGCTTGGGGAGTTTGTCTCAGCCAAATAGTCGCCTATTTCCACCCAGGATTCTGAGACCCAGAAATGTTTGGATGCTCTGTTTAAGAACATAGGCTCTTATTTATTTATTTTTTAAAAGATTTTATTTATTTTATTTTTAGACAGAGAGGGAGGGAGAAAGAGAGGGAGAGAAACATCAAGTGTGGCTGCCTCTCGCACACCCCCTACTGGGGACCTGGCCTGCAACCCAGGCCTGTGCCCTGACTGGGCAATTGAACCGGTGACCCTTTGTTTTGCAGGCTGATGCTCAATCCACTGAACTACACCAGCCGGGGCTGATTTTTTAACAATACTTCAGTTACGCAGGTTGAATGTGATATTGAATAATATATTTTTCTGAGACAGCACAGGACTCCAAAAACCAAATAACATTTAAAAATTTTCTTTCAGTTTTTGAATGAAACCTTTTCATTTCAACAAATTAAAAGAAAATGTTTTTAATTTACTGATTTTAGAGAGAGAAAGAGGGGAGCATTAATTTGCTGTTTCACTTATTTATGCATTTATTGGTTGACTCTTGTATATGCCCTGGCTGGTATTGAACCTGCAACCTTGGTGTATCGGGACAATGTTCTAATCAACTGAGATACCTGGCCAGGGCCCAGTAATATTTCTGAGTGCCTACGATATGTAGGACATTCTGTTAGAACAACAGCCTTGCTCCAGAAAAACCTAAACATTTATCTGGTTAAACTGATTTTAATCAGGTTGACGTAAGGGATGCTATTATTGTGGAAGCAAACAATGGGAGATCTTTAACCATTATTTCCCTTCCTGTATGATTCAAGAAAATAAAAGAATATGCAAACACATTTTTCCATTAGGAATATTAAGAACATGTTTACAAATTACTTCCATCCATTCTTTCCAATGAAAGTCAACAAGAAACCTAATGAAAAAATTTGAGTAAAAATGGTACGAATACATTAGCTGTTCAGAAGGAAAGCCACAATGCTTATCTCACTCTAGCTGTTCTGATAAAGACTTCAACCGTCAGCATACAAATCCAAATTATAATACATTCTAAAAAAATGACTGACCTGCCCTGACTGGTGTGGCTCAGTGGATTGGGCATCATCCTGCAAACCAAAAGGTCACCAGTTCCCGGCCAGGGCACGTGCCCGGGTTGCAGGCCCGGTCCTTGGTTGGGGGACTGTGAGAGGCAACTGATTGATGTTTCTCTCACACATCGATGTTCTTTCCCTCTCTTTCTCCTTCCCTCCTCATCTCTCTAAAAGTAAATAAATAAAATTTTAAAAAGATATGACTGGTCTGAACTCTTCAAAATATCAATGTCATCCAAGGCAAAGTAAGGCTAAATGAAGTGCTTCAGATTAAAGGAGACTAAGGAGGTACAACAAATGATATAATACCATATGTGATCCTACATCAGGGGTGAGGACAGCTACAGTATGAAAGGACTGAGCTATTAAAGAAAATTATTATTATTATTTTTAAAAGATTTTATTTCTTTATTTTGAGAGAGTGGAAGAGAAGGAGAGAGGGAGAGAAACATCAATGTGTGACAGAAACATTGACTGGTTGCTTCTTGCACGCACCCAGCAGGGGACCTGGCCTACAACCCAAGCATGTGACCTGACTGGGAACTGAACCGGCAACCTTTCGGTTTGCAGGCCAGCACTCAATCCATTGAGCCACACCAGCCAGGGCTACACCAGCCAGGGCTAAAGAAATTTATTAACAATCGACACAATTTAAATATGACCAGCACATCAGATGATAACATTACATTTACGTTTAATTCACAAAATTAACTTGTTACATTTCTGTTATTTGATAATTGTATTGAGGTAATGCAAGAAAATGTTCCTCAGGAGATGCATCTGAAGTATTTAACCATTGAGTCATGATGTCTGCAACTTACTCTCAAAAAGATCAGCAAAGATAAATAAGGAAAGAGAGAAGGCTCATGGGAAGATGGCACAGGAACTCAAAACCAGCCAGAAGAATTCGAGGTACCTCTAATGAAAAAGTTTTGTTTAAAATCAGAGAAGATAGACTTCCCATCAAGATGGGCAGCATGGGTAAACATGGCTTGCCTCCTTGCACAACCACATCATAATTACAACTAAATTATAGAATGACTATCACTCAGAACACACATAGAATTCAAGAAACCATATCCATTCACACTGGTAGAAGAGGCAGAAATCCGAAACAGACTGAACCCACATCCACATGTGGAGGATAAAAATTCTGGAGGGACATCTCAGAAGTGAGGAGTCCCAGCCCCACACCAGGCCCCCCAGCCCAGGGTTCCAGTGCCAGGAAGGTAAGTCCCCATAACTTCTGGCTTCAAAAACCAGCGGGGATTGAGTCAGTGGAAGAAATTTCTGGAGTCCCAAGCAGTTCCCCTTAAAGAGCCCCAACACGGACTTAATCAGACTCACTCCCTTTGAGCTCCAGCATCAAAGTAGCAGTTGAAAGGCAACAGTGGCACACAGGGAGGAAGTAAACTGTCTGGCATTAAGGCAAAAGCTGGGGAGAGCTTTCTCCCAGACAGAAAGGCAGGCAGAGGTCATTGTCCCTTTTCTGAATCCTTCCCCGACAGAGCCATGGAGCTGGCAGGAGAGTGTCATATCTGAGATTCCATCAACCAGGCTAACACTGTCTCACCTTGGAGATCCCCTGAGACTTAGTCCCACCCAACTTATTGGCCCGCCAAAGCTGTTCACAGTGACTTTTCCGTATGAATGAGTGGACTCGGCTCAGGCTTCACAACCTCCTAAATCCTCTCAAATAAGCAACAGACAGCCTCAGTAAGCCCTTAACGCCCCCTACTTCTTACTAAATGGCCCCAGGTCTGGCATGAGTGGCAAACAGCTTAACTTTGCATGGGAATCTCCAAGCCCAGCACAGGTAGCAGCCATCTCAGATTGCTTTACAGCTCAGGCAGGGTGGCCCAGGCAAAACATAGGTGGGGGCTTGGCCTGCACCATCTGGGAAACCCCAGAGCCTGCACACCCAGTGGACAGCTACAGACCAAGTCAGAGCACCACCATCCTGCTGCTGTACAGCAGATTCTCAGCAGAGGGCAGAGGTTGGTGGTCAGTGGCCACAGCCAGTCCTTGTAGCTGAGTGGCCTGGGTAAATCCCTCCCACTGACCTGCCAACAGCAACCAAGGCTCAACTACAGGAGGAGGGCGTACTTAGCCCACATGAAGGGCACACCTCAAGTACCCAGCTTGGGTGATAGGGGAGGCTGTGCCCCTGAACCCTACAGGTCACCTACTGCATTAGTCCATACTACCAAGACACGGAGTCAAAGCAGTTCTACCTAATACTTAGAAACAAAGGGAGGTTGCCAAAATAAAGAGACAAAGGAACATAGTCCAAATGAAAGAACAGATCAAAACTCCAGAAAAAGAACTAAACAAAATGTAGATAAGCAATCTATCAAATGCAGAGTTAAAAAACACTGGTTATAAGGATGCTCAAGGAACTTAGTGAGGACCTCAAAAACACAGAAACAATCCAGTCAGAAATGAAGGATGCACTAACTGAAATAAAAAACAATTTGCAGGGAAATAATAATAGAGTGGATGAAGCCAAGAATCACATCAATGATTTGAAACATAAGGAAGCAAAAAACACAAATCAGAACAATAAGAAGAAAAAAAGAATACAAGAAAACAAGTATTCTGTCAGCAGCTTCTGGGTCAACTTCAAGCATTCCAACATTCACATCACAGGGGTGCCAAAAGAAGAGAAAGATCAAGGATTGAAAATCTATTTGAAAAAATAGTGAAAGTAAACTTCCCTAATTTGGTGAAGGAAATAGACATGCAAATCTAGGAAATACTCCAAGACAAGATGGAGGCAAAGAGGCCTACTCCAAGATACACCATATTAAAATGCCAAAGGTTAAAGATAAAGAGAGAATCTTATAAGCAGTAAGAGAAAAGCAGTTAGTTATCTACAGGGGAGTTCCCATAAGACTATCAGCTGATTTCTCAAAAGAAACTTTGCAGGCTAGAAGAGATTGGCAAGAAACATTCAAAGTCATGAAAAGCAGGGATCTACAGCCAAGATTGCTCTACCCAACAAAGATATCATTTAGAATCGAAGGGCAGACAAAGTGCTTCCCAGACAAGAAAAAAACTAAAGGAGTTGTTCATCACCAAACTATTATTATATGAAATGTTAAAATGGCTTATTTGAGAAAAAGAAGATCAAAACTATGAACAATAAAGTGGCAATAAATACATATCTATCAACAATTGAATCTAAAAAACAAGCTAAGCAAACAAGAACAGAGATTGAATCATGGACATGGAGAGTATTTTGATGGTTGGGAGAGGAGGGTAGTGTGGGGGAAAGGGTGATGAGGTGAGGGGGAAGTACAAATAGGTAGTTACATAATAGCTATGGGGATATACAGTACAGTATAGGAAATGGCATAGCCAAAGAAATATATGCACAACCCATGGATGTGAACAATGGTGTGGGGATTGCTTAAGGGAGTGGGGGTGCTGGGTGGAGGACAAAGGAGAAAAAATTGGAACGGATATAGCATAATCAATAAAATATAATTTAAAAAATAAAATGAAATCAGCCCAGGCTGGTGTGGCTCAGTGTATTGAGTGCCAGCCTGAGAACCAAAGGGTTGCTGGTTCGATTCCTGGTCAGGGCACATGCCTGGGTGGTAAGCTAGGTCCCCGGTGGGAAGCACATGAGAGGGAACCACACACTGATGTTTCTCTCCCTCTCTTTCCCCTTCCCTTCCCCTCTCTGTAAAAATAAATTAATAAAATCTTCAAACAAATAAAATAAAATCAGTTGTAAGACAGCCATAGAAGGTCATCTTACTGGAAATGCATAAAAAATGTTCTAGAACTGGAGTAAGTGCCTATCTTTAAGGCTAACAAGTCTTAAAAAGGCTGAAGCTAATCTTTGTCCTTAAACATAATATCTCCAAATGCTTGTAGAGAACATTTGTCCAGCAGTAAAAATATGGTAAAAATTATGTAAGTCGATCACATAATATATTTGTAAACATGATTAAATTGGTAAGTTGCCCCCAACAAAGACTGCCTGCTTCCAGTGCTCACCCTTTCGGTAGTTGTGGCGATAGATATGAAAGGCATAGAGAAGCTCGTAGTAATTGTGAGTCATGAGGTCCACAGCTCTGGCACGTGATTCAATGATTCCCACAACCTAAGGGTTGGGAAGCAGTTGAGTATCAAAGTTAGCGGTCATCACAACAACCACCACAGTTGTATCCAGTCATCAGTGGATAAATAAAATTACCTCATTATGCAGATTCACGTAGGGAAACTCTACAAGATCCTGTAGCTGTGAGCGTTCACAAAGAACTACCACCAGCTGCCGTAAACAATCTAACTGCCTAGAAGAAAAGAAAAGGAGATGAGAGTAAACTGTCTTAGTGAGCTAAACAGGGTTAGGAAATTGCCTTCTCTAAAAAGACTGAGACTGGCTACCTGCTGGAATCAGGAATTTGGGTTAAGGCTTCGTATGCTTGGCTGTTGTGACCCAAGTCCAAATGATGTTTGAAAATGCATGTCCTTAAAGTAGCCTAAGTATCAAATATAGGGGAAAAAAGATTAATATAAATTAAAGTATGACATTCACAACACACTTCAAGAGATATACTATATTTAGTTCTTACCTGACTCTTCCAGTCATCACCTGCTTCAGTTACTGCTGATGTGGCCAACTGAATAACTAGTTCAGGCAAACCAACAACATCTAGTAGACGTAAAACCTTTGGAGAAACAGAAGGAACTTACATTAAAATAAATATGCTAATGCACTCCAAATTGAAATACTTAGATCTTAAAATAGCATCCCTGAAAAGTTCAATTGTTTTTGGCTGACTCTTGTCAGATCTGATTAGAGATGGTCATTATTTTTACCTTGCAACATGGCTGACGAAGAGCCTGTATCAAAGGTAGAAGTGTCAGCCCTAAATTTTCCTCACTTGCTTATACTTTATTAGTATCTCCAATCTGGTTTCTTTGCAGGAATTTTAAAAAGCCAAGTCCATATTTTAAGGGTGATTTTCATTAAAATTAAGCAATATAATGTATAAATCAATTTAATCTGGCAAACCTAACCTACTGAAATGAAGTGGACAAGGGTGCCACTATGTACCCCCACCCTTTGCTGGGACATTTACTCTTCCCTCAGATGCCTACCTTGAGACTGAGTGACAAATGACCACTTGGTAAAAGGACCAAATAAAGGCATCAGAGTCAATCCTTATGATAGACATTAGTATATCTTGATCTATTTCTTCTGTCAGTGGGAGTCTGGTATTTTCTTTCCAAGTCCCACTTTGGGGTCCACTGGAGCAATAATGGTTTCTTATTAAGTTTGTTCTAATAAAAGCTATGGAGCCTCTCCACAGAAAAAAATACAAACTACATTTTTACCTAATTTCAGGGGATTTATTGATGGCTTAAATGTACCTATCTTCAGATTAAACATTCATACTTAAATTCAAAATAATTTTCTCATTAGTGAGATAGTAGAGGGTTATTAATAGATATAAGTCTATTTCACAGTTTCAGCAAAAACTCATCTATCTCTTTAAACAATAAGGAATGAACACAACAGTGAAGTCTGCCTTGTTGTATTTCCTTTTCGGTGGGAAAGCTGAATAACCACACATAGGTATCTAAAACAGAACATCAAGCAGGGTTAAATGTTATAAAGAAAAATAAAGCAGGGCCAGGGGACTGCCCATGGTGCCTGTCTGCACGCGTGCAGCATGTGGGGGAGAGGGAACGAGCAGGCAGGACGGCGTGAGCGTGAGTTCTTCTGCGCAGGTGAGGCGAGAGGTGACATGTAAGCAGAAGCCTGAATGCCACGAGGGCATGGGAAAGTTGGCTAAGGGGACGGCAGGCAGAAAGGCTCTGAAAGGAACAGAGGCTGTGGCCGGCTTGTAGGAGACGGTAAGAGGACCGCTATCCTAACAGCCGAGTGACGAGAAGAAAGAAAGTTAGGAGAAAAGCTCCGGGGCCGAATCATAAACTAAGGCTAAACACTGCAAGTTAAGTATCTGAGTTACCAGCAAAGCTATATTAAGTAATAAAATTCTAATGATAACTGGGCTAATAAAGTGATATCATTTTAAGTTAAAAACATTTACCAAATTTAATTAAAAATGTTTCAATTTTTCCAGGCAAATTCATTTTCTCTTTACTTGGAAATTCACGGAATAGTTAATTTTTATACTGATTTTCTCCAAATACCAAAGCAATGTATTTCAGATAAATTTCTACACAGGGTGGTGGAAAAAGAGCCGAACTATGACACAATGTACCTTATCATAATATTGCAGCCTGGGGGTGGAGACTATCTCCCCATCCTCTGACCGGATCAAGCGATCCAAAAATTCCTCTTTGCCCACTTCAGACGCTGCCTGGCAGAAACATTCCAGAGCCTGGAGAAATAATATACAAGGTTACTTATAATGAATTGTTGCAATTCTAGCTGTTCATGTGCTAAAGAAAGCCAGAAAAGAAACAAAATTATTTAAGACTGCTGACTACATTCATAATCTCTGCCATTCTAAACTCTATCTGATGCATTATTTAATATTTTAATCGTTTTTACTTAACTGTTATTAAAAAGTAAACTTTAATAAGATGATTAATAGATAAATATGTAATAAAGCACCTGTAGTAACACGTTAACATTTGTAGAATTTGAGTGGTGAATATATATGACTTTATTATAAAAGCTTTTAAACTTCTGTATGTTTGAAAATTTACATAACAGGATGTCAGGGAAAAATTAGAAATGCAAACTACTATAATAGGAAAAAGCTGCATTAAAAAAAATGATTACTACCCATTGACTGGTGAATAAATAAACAAAATATGGTATATCCACACAATGGAATATAATTTGACCATTAAAAGAAATGATATATACAACATGCATGAACCTTGAATATATGCTAAATGAAATCAGTCACAATAAAGCCACATAGCATATTATTACATTAATATGAAATGCCCAAAATAGTGAAGTTATTTATTTATTATTTATTCTCTTTGTGGAGAAATAAAGTAGACTGGTGGGTGACTAAGGGCGGAAGAGGAATAAGGGAATTGAAGAGGGATGGTTAATAAGTTGGAGTCTCTTTCTGGAATGATGAAAATGTTCTAAAATTAATTGTGATACCTGCACACATTTTTAACATATTCACAACTCTGTGAATATGTTAAAAAGTTGACATGTATATTAAATTGCATACTCTAATGTTACATAAATTTTATCTCAAATTGTTATAAAAAATGTTTTCAAAAGCCCTAGGAAGTTACAAGAGTTAAAATTAAATGATAATTCGAGCTTTTCCAACAAAACAAAAAAAAAACCCCAAAAGATATAATGAAAACAATATAATTGAAAAATACATTTTATTTACTAAAATGCATCCCTAAAAACACCTACACAGGGGCGGGCGGGGAGCATTTCACTCTTTCCTTCTCTTGTGTCCTAACTAATCTGCAAAGTACATGAGACTGAACATTCTCCACAGGTACTAGTAGTCTTCTTTATCCTTATCTAGAGGATTCTATGTCTCTCACACCCTCCACCTTAGTTAGAGGGAAACTAACTGTCCTCCTCACACTAAATTTTGCTCATCACTCAAAGGCAGTTTACCTTCTGGCCCTCTCCTGTAACCAGGTAACAGCGTCCCAGCATAAATCGACAGGAACCAACATTGACTTGACACCAGGGATGTAGTAGTTGAATATAATCCTAAAAGGCATAAAAGGCACTTTCTGATTAAGAAAATAAATACTCAATTCCATGTTCTTCACAGAGGGAGGGCAGATGTGGTCAATCAACAAAAGTTGTACTTCCTGACATCACCTGGAGAGCAAAACCTAAACTCGATTCTTGTAATAGGCTATTAGATACTCTAAGACAGCTAGCAGGACTCTAGTAACACAAACATACACTTTCCATCTCAGCAATTTTCCAACTTTTGTATTTACTGGTTGAATTACTGGATTCCAGGAAAGGATTTAAATGAAGAGAATGGCATGCTATTTTACCTAATAGAGAGAATTTTAAAAAAAGAAAGGATTCTAGAAAAAATTTTATTAGGAATGGTACTATCAAGAGGAAAGTAGAGAAAATCTGGAGTATGTTTTGGTGCAGTCAGATGTAAATTATTACGGTTCTCGCTATCAGCCCAATTAAAATGCGGCTAGCATTTACAAAGAAAAAAATTTCAGAAATCCCATTCTTTACAAGAATAATTAAGCCTGAAATATTCAACAGTTACTCACCTGCAATTGTACATACTGACAATTTCCCATCAAACATTCTAGAAAGAGGCAACTGGGGTTGCTAGGCCATCTAGTCATTGGTTAAGGAGGTTATTAAACTTTTTTTGGCAAAACTTAAACATATACATTAGGCAGTCGAGTTCCATAAAGTGCCTTAACTGAGCCATTCAATAAATATTCGATGAATGTATAACGCTTTAAAAGAGGCCTAGGTATTAAACATGTACATGCCAGTAAAATCTGGCTCAACTCCTGGGCAAAAAAATCAAGCCAAAATAAAATTAAAAAAAAACTGGGATCATGGCTGAAAATAAGTACTATCTATCATCTTTTGTGGGAGGAAGAGCATCCAACCTCACCAAAAATCTTCATTACAAAGGTAGAGTAAGAGTCTTAGACCATTTAGCTGGAAGAAACCTTTTTGCCCTGGCCTGTATGGCTCAGTCGGTTGGAGCGTGATCCCATGACTGAAAGGTTGCGGCCCATTCCGGATGTTTACTGGTCCCCAGTCCAGGAGTGTAGGGGACACAACTGATTGGTGCTTCTCTCTCCCATCGATGTTTCTCTCTCCCACTCCCTCTCTCTCTAAAGGCAGTGAAACAATGTCCTTGAGTGAGGAGTAAAAAGAAAGAAACCTTTTCATTGGTTTTAAAAAAAAAGGATACAAGAGCTGCAATAAATAACTGGTAATTGCAGTAATCATCTCGGGCCAATTCAACCCAGTCTGGTTCAGGGGGGCCTTTGGTTGAGAGAAGAGATGAGATATAATGTATTTTCTTGCAACTTCTTGGAAGAATAATTCCACAATTGTCTGAGGGCTAGATACTTAAAAAGAAAAAGTAATGACAATCACCAACTTGTGGTAGCAATATCAATTTTCAATTAAGACAGTCTACCAATTCATTTTATGCCTGTAACAAAGAACAGTTATTTCAAAATATAAAATGCACCATTGGGTTCTAGTTGGTGTGGCTCAGTGGACTGAGTGCCAGCCTGCAAACCAAAAGGTTGCCAGTTTGATTCCTCCTTAGGGCACATGCCTGGGTTGTGGGCCAGGTCCCCAGCTGGGGGTGTGTGACAGGCAATGATCGATGTATCTCTTGCACATTGACATTTCTCTCCTTTTTCCCTCCCTTCCCCTCTCTCTAAAAGTAAATAATAAAATCTTTAAAAAAATTTTTAAAAAATGCACCACTGGGATTATCAATGGCAATATAAATAAAAGCAATTTGTAAACTGTGAAGTACTATACAAATGCAATTTAAAAATCCACTTAAATCAACACTGTAGTCATTGCTTTTCACTGGTCTCCCTAAACCTAAATGTCTCTCCTAGAAAGTGTTTACAATAAAAATAGTTAGAAGATTCTAAGGTTTATACCAAAACAACACAAAATAAATTCCCCAGAATGGTTCTCAAGCATGAGAGGAGTTCCTTTTGAATATATACTGATTAAGACAAGATTACAAAAGCTATGAACTTAGTAAATTAAAAAAATGGTTTTTTGGCCCTGGCTGGTGTGGCTCAGTGGATTGAGTGCCGGCCTGTGAACCAAAAGGTCGCCAGTTCGATTCCCAGTCAGGGCACATGCCTGGGTTGCGGGCCAGGTCCCCAGGAGGGAGTGCTCAAGAGGCAACCACACATTGATGTTTCTCTCCCTCTTTCTCCCTCTCTTCCCCTCCCAAAAAATAAAATCTTTAAAATAAAAAAGGTTTGAATTAACCACTGGAGTATCATTATACAGTGGAAAAGTGGCAGTATGTACATACATGTTGGTAACACCCTTAATTTATGCCTGATCTGGGACTATGGTTTCCACAAGACCCGCTGTCACAACCAGAGGTCTCAGGCCATAGCCTGCTTACACCCTCTCAAAGTAAAAGGCAAATTTTCTACAATAAAGGTGGCAAAAGACCGCTTCAATGAATACACAATAAGTAGCAAATTTATAATCAAATGCATATACAGTCCAATCCTTACCGAACTTATTTGCCATTAAAGCACTAGAGTCAGTTAGTTCCAGTACTGACAAGTGTTGGAGATTAGACTCCCTGTGAAAAAAGGGGAAAAAAAACAGCTTAATAAATTCTCTTATGCCCAATATGACTTCAAAAAGTGATTCTATCAAGAATGCTATCGATGAAATTAACAAATTGCACATGAAAGCTCCATGGAAAGCATGAAAAAATCTGGAAAACATGTCATAGTTTAGATACTTGCCCATGATACTTCTCAGTGATCCTCCAGTGAGAAGCCACAGCAGAAATTTCTCTAAGACCTCCATGCTATGAAAAGCCTTACCTTGCCAGAGAAAATGGAATGGTTTATCTTACTGAAAATGTGAATCTTATAATTGTTGGATTTTCTTTCTTCTTCGAATTATAAAGAATCTCAGCCTACCTTTAATAACTAGCACAACGTTTTTGTGAATGGTCTAATTTTTCCTCTGACTTCATCTTATTTTGCTTTCAACAGGATTTATCTTTATATTATATACACATGTATATAAATACACATTTATTATTTTCACTCTTATAAGTTGCCTTCAACCTTTAGAAAATGATGCATCTAAAAGCTCTTCAAGTTTTAAAGGCAAAATGCATTACTGTAGAATGTTTCCAATTTTTTTCTTGTAAGACAATGAAAAATATAATTAAGCTCACATTTTAATAATTAGAATAATAAAACTCACAGCGTGTCAATTGGAACATCAGTTGCCAAGCACTGACTTCCCCACTTAATGAGGTGGTAAGATAAGAGTAGGGGAGCTGTTCGATGGAGTAGGTCTTGCTGTGCCTGAAAGAGCTGACCAGCTCCCAAAATCACCTGTACATGATAGGTGGTGGGGGTGGGATGGGAGGAGACGGTAAATAGCAATTAGTGATTATAGCTCTTACGGTTTAGGTGGAGGTAAAATATAATAACAAACACAGTTACAAAGAACATATGGAAAGTAACATACATGCAGCCCTGGCTGGGTAGCTCAGACAGTTAAGAGCATTGTTCCGATATGCCAAGGTTGCGGGTTCGATCCCTAGTCAGGGCACATATAAGACTCAACCAACGAATGCATAAATTAGTGGAACAAGAAATTGATGTTTCTCTCCCTTCCCCCTCTCTAAACATCAATAAATAAATTTTAAAATAAAAGTAACATAGATATGCATAAATGAAAGCAACACACATTATATTTTGGGATAGCAGATGGCATTTTGAGATATTTTATTTTGGGATAGCAGATGGCAAAAATATTTATCCAAACATATAAAGTAATAAAAAACAGCTCGCCAAGTCATGGGAGTTGATGATGAAAAAGAAAACAACACTGAAAAGTTTAAATTTATTAAATCTGTGGATTCAGAATTCAAGAAGAGGAACAGGGAAATCTAAAACCCTTGTTATGCTTCCGGTCTTGGGTGAAAAAAAAGTAGAGGAAAATTTGGTAATACAGCCAAAAGCCTTAAAAATGTTTGCAGCCTATGACCAATCAATTCTAGTTGTTAGACTTTATCCCAGAGGTATACTCAAAGGTGTACAGAAAATTACAGCTACAAGGAAAAACTGGTGACAATATGGATGGCCGTAAATGGGATTGATTGAATAAGTTAAAATTATACTACATAATTAAAAAATAATGCTATAGAAGAATACTTAATAATGTGAAAATGCTGATGAAATTTGTAAGCAGATTAAAAACCACCAGGTTACAAAAAATACCATGTAACATATCCTAATTTTATAAATAAAACAAAAAACAATTGCACAGAAAAAAAGAGCATATACCGACGTGCACACCAGTGGTTATCATTGTGCAAAAGATTACAGATGAATTTTTATTTTCTTTCTGTTTATGTATAAAGGTTCTACAATGAAGATGTATTACTTCTATGTTTAGGAAAAAACCCCAACAAAGTTTATAATTAAAAACAAAAACCAAAACCCCAAAACTCTAAAGAAATGGAAACATCTATCAAGTCTGAAAAGAACTTAATAAGGGCTGCGGAAAGTGACAGACTCCCGGAAAAGGTTCCTGCTTCTCCTTGGTGGGCCTAAACAAATCATCTTCCCAGATGTTTTTCCTTATTTTTACCCGAAATTCTACCATTAGCAATGTATCTGAGTTAATAAATTCTGATTTTAAAAAATATTAAAATCTCTGGGAACCCCAAAGGCCTTTCAGTTGTTTACATATTAACAAAAATTAGTCTAGTAAGAATGCTTCCTGTCACGCTCATTAGAAGTTACTGACACAGAGATCAAAGGGACTTGTGACTGTGGGAAGAAAGGTAATTTCTGAACACTGAATGTTCAGCAGGGTGGGTGACAAGGACTGGGGATCTTTAGGGTCTGGTAGCCCAAGAAGAACAGGATGGAAAAGGAAGCACAGAATGGAGTTGGGAGAATCCTAAAGACAAACTGCGATCTTAAGACCACGCATAGGGTAAGTCCTGTACTGCAGCAGGAGAGTTTTCTTCTCTTCCTCTCTCCTCCCACTAAATAGTACCCAGCCATCACATCCAAAGTGGTACTAATAACACTCAATTTTGGAGAAGCCAACCTGAGAAAATTTCCTACCACTATGAATGCAAAGGGTAATACGGAAACAACCTGCGCCTTAAATGTCCTTGATCTGTCACTTTAGATTGCGGTGCTCACTCTTTCCTGATTCAGCAACTATTCACAGAACACCTACCAAGGGCCAAGCTGGGGAGACAGAGGAGAGAATAAGGATGAAAGTTTCTGTGCTTGTAGAGCTCACATTCGGCTATGTGCCTGCAGGTCTACACAAGGTTTCAGATTTTAGATTTTATAAGTTTTCTCTCGAATAGTACTTACTGCATCTCCTAGCCTCATTAATAGCTGCTGTAAGATCAAAAGGTCTCGGCAGATGAGGAAGCGAGTACTGGCAATTTTGTACACACCTCTGCACACGATATACCCTGCTGTTCTACTACCATAGAGCTGGGAAAGATTCATTCGAACAGTCAAAGGTTGAGCTGCAATTAAAAAAAAAAGGGGGGGTGGTTAAATGCATCATTGTTTTCTCTAAGTCAAAAGGGCGCACTTGCCGTTTTGTCATTTACCTGGATGGAATCCCTTTTCCACTTCCACCTCTGTTTCATAGTCCATTTCCCGTATAAGAAGCCCAATGGCATGGACCGGGTTCCTAATCTCTTGCAGTTTACTGCAAATATCCTCCATTACATTTTCTCTACAAGAACAATTAGAAACCTCCTATTACTACCAAAAACACACAAGACAAACTCTGTAAGTCCTGAAAGCTTAAATATGCTATGAAACAGGAACACCAGCCACGTAACAAAGGAATGGAGGTATACAAGATACTTAAACCATGAAGCAAATTTCTTGTCATTTTTCCACAAATGACAGACAATATGAATGTGAGAAAAATACTTTTGTGTCTTAGAATTTATAGACCAGTTAGTAGTTAACAGTTTAAGCCACTACTTTGTATATTCTTGAATGTACATTAAAATCCTGACTTTAGTGCTAAAAATTGCTAAATTTCCATTAGGAAGTGCACTTTACCCTAAATTCGTCTTACACATCAATAGTGATCAAATCTTCCAGAATCTGTTCTGCAGCCTTTTCTGGAGACTGTAGGTTGAAACAACTCATTTCCATCATTACTGACATATCCATAGTCACTGACTCTCCAATCAGCCGAAGGCATTTTATAAGACATATGACATCGCGAGCAACATCCACATCTATGAGTAAGAGAAAGTTAACATTCATGTCTCGAGCCAATGAAGAGCTATTATACCAAAGTATTAATAATTAAATGCCAAGGGTCTGTCTGAGGTCGTAGAGATGCTTGGGCCTCTTCAGTTTCTTAAAATACCTACAAAATGACTAGGAAAGGTCACAGTGGCAATCAATGGTTTTTGCTTCTACGTGAAACAAGCATAGCGTTCACATAGGAAGGACACTGAATATGGACATAACAATTACTATTACCGTCAGATATGGTTGTCTCATCCTCTGTCAGAAGGTTCTCATCAGGCAGTAGGTACAAATGATCCACTAAGGAGGAAGGCATCAGGAAAGACAGGTACCCCTGGAAATACAAATCCAGTTACATTCATTTCAGTGAATGTGCGAAGGTATAAAATGATCGATACCTGAATCTTATCATGAGGAAGCACCAGACAAATCCAAATTGAGGGACACTCTACAAACAATGGGTACAGTCTTCTAAACATATCAGTGTCATGAGAGACAAAGAAAGGAGGACAACAGTTTGAGATTAAGGGAAAAAAGACGTGACAAATAAACATATGCAAGATCTTGGATTGGATTCTAGATCAAGAAGAAAACTCACAGGCACAACTGTTAAAATGATTTTGAACTGTACAGTATTACATCAATATCAAATTGCCTGATCTTTAAATTGTGCTGTGGTTACATAAGAATACCCTTGATGTTAGATACATGCTAAACTGTACAGATAATGGGGCATGAAGTCCTCAACTAACTCTCAAGTGGCTCGGGAAAGAACAAATCATAGAAGGAAAAAAGGAAATGGAAGTGAACAAATGGTAAAACTGGGTGAAGGGTATACAGAAATTCTTTGTGCCATTCTTGTAAGTTTTACATTAAGTTTGAAATCGCCTCAATATCAAGGTAAATAAAGTAAAATGCAAAAAAAGTATAAGTAATGCAGAAGAACTATAATTATACAAATGAACTATAATCTTAGGGAAAAATACCCACAAAGTCCTGAGAGCAAACTGCAACATACAACACACTAACATTGTGCGGGACCCACTGACTGTCTCAAGCAGCTCCCTTACTTTCTTCAGCAGGCACACCATGTTCGTGTGTGGATTCAAATGCAGGGCGAGCGGATGGGAGAGGGCTTCTTGGTACTGAATACAGCAGCCATAGAACTTGCACCAGAATTCCTGTTGTAAATTTCGAAACTGCTCCTGAGAAAACTCATACTCTGTTACACTTCCTTGGAGCTGGCAAAGGAAAAAAAAAGAAACTTTTCATAACATTTGGGAGCTTTCTTCCCCACAAAACATAACTATTATTATTTTAGTAAGCTGTAGCCAAATGAATATTCTCTATGGCTTACATGCCGTTGACTATATAAATATATATTTAATTCTCCAGGTAAAAGATTTAACCATTTCTATTTCCTACTAACAACGTTCAGTGAACAATTCCACAGTACCAATCTGCCAATCCATATCAAAATGGAAGAACACACTTATTCTTTCTTTACCCAAACCTCACCTCACTTTCAACACCTAAAGTGACTTCTTTCTTTAGTTCACTCCAGGAAAGATCTAAATTCCTCTCGGTTCCTCGACATGAAATCTAAAATTAAGAGACACATGAGAGGATTATATAATACCTAAAACCGAATGAAAAATAGCTTAGAAGGCATTGAGGCGATATATGATAACACATAGAGACTAGACATGCCCAAAACACACATTTACCCCTACCATTGTGCAAATACTTTCTGTAACTGCAATCAGAACAAGTTTGAAATAGTTTAGACCAGAATGAACTATAGAAATCCATGCATCTGAGAATCAGAATAGGGCACATTTGGATTGCTTCAGAAAGCAAAAGAAGCAGAACGGCTATTGCTCGGCTGGGAGGGTGATGTGCGATGAGATGCCCGTACACACCCTGAGACCAGCACAAAGCTAAGCTAGAGTGTGATGGGGTGGCTGGCACTACTGCGAACGATCCTAGTAGAGGAAACTGTCTGGTAAGTGCCTGACTGTATTTAAAATGTCAGAGTGCAAGGGTTATCATGAAAAATTCCATCATCCATTTGAATATTGTTTACAAGGAAAAAGTGCTGACAAGATGAAAGGGAAGAGGAGAGAGGGACCGTGTCATTCTGAAGCTTTATCTAAGACAAAACAGAAAACATGCAATAGTCAGGTATTCAAGAGTGTACCTAGAAGAAAAGTCAAGGGAAACTGTACCACCTGAGATCAAGTTAAAGAACTGGCATATTCAGTCTGGAGAAGAGAACATGGATACATTCTTAAAATAACTGAAGGCTGCCTTATAGGAGAGAAACAAGTTCTATGACATTCCAAAAGAAAGAAGCCACCAAAAGGATGGGAGTTAAATCTGATCTGATACTGGGAAGAACTTTTAAATGACGCTGTCTGGGAGCAGTAACACTCATACAAACGCCAGTGAGAAACCTGTCACTGGGGAGGCAGAGACAACTAGAAGCAGAACAGCTGTCTTTCAGAGAAGCCTCACTGCTGACCTGTGTGCGAGGTCAGATAAGGAGATTCTGAGGGGCCTTTGCATTCTATGAGCAATATTCTATTTTAAATTCGCAGAGTATGGTAACTTAAGGAAGCCTAAGTGACTTTAAAGAATCCTTTTGTAAAATTTTAAGCACTTTTTTTTTTTAAATTTCAAAAGATTTTACTTAATTTTTAGAGAGGGGATGTTAGGGAGAAAGAGAGGGGGAGAAACATCAATGTGTGGTTGTTTCTCACGCGCCCCCTCCTGGGGACCTAGCCCGCAACCCAGGCATGTGCCCTAACTGGGAGTTGAACTGGTGACCCTTTGGTTCACAGGTTGGCACTCAACCCACTAGGCCACACCAGCCAGGGCCTAAGCATCTCTTAAATCATATGATTTTGAAGCTTGGATTTAGATTTTCTTTTATTTTTTTTAGAGAGAGGTGAAGGGAGGGACAAAGAGAGGGGGAGAAACATCAACGTTTGAGAGAAAGATGGACCGGTTACCTCTCGCACGCCCCCAACTGGGGATCTGGCTCACAGCCCAGGGAAGTGCCCTAACCAGGAATCTAACTGGCAAGCTCTTGGTTTGCAGGTCTATGCTCAATCCACTGAGCCACACCCACCAGGACATTATATTAAGATTTTAGATTGAACCTGAACCAAGTCAGACCTTCACTGTACTAACAAAAGGGTAAAAACAAAGTACCACCAAAACTAACCCAAAAAATATTTTAGATTCTTTTCAAGTATAGAGATTATATGTAGTCTAGTATGGTATCCTTTATATTAGGGTTGCACAAATTTCTCTTTGTGCTACTGGCATGCTTAATTTGTCATTGGGAAAGTGCCCTGTCCTACCTCCCTACTGGGAGTCTCACTTCATGGAAAGAACATTTATAAAAATCACAACAGTCTTTATAAACACACTTATAAATAGTATTTATAAAAAATGGTATGATGCAATTACAAAAACACTGTTTTTGTATAAGCAAAACAACAAAACTGAATAGCAACCATTTATTATACAATAAATAGTAATAAAATAAAGAGCTAGTCTTAAGCATTAAGTGTTTTCTTACTGACCTGTAGAGCTTTACATAAAGCTGCATTTATGAATCGTCCTGGTGTAAACAGACTCTGCAAATACATCTCCTGTGAGAACATTAAAACCAAAATTAATACATTCTAAAAAGATAAAAATTAGAGAAGTTTCCAGAAGAATTCACCAGCTTTTGATTTGCACCAAGGCTGGCTTTCTTTTACACATGCCCTTCTACATTTGAGCAATAGCAGGTAGTAAAGCAGTTCTGTATTTTGCCCCTTTAAGTGAAGACCGTAGTGTCTCCGAGTCAACTAGATGTACTTTCTGAAAAGGGAGTGCTCCCCATGCAGCTCCCCTGGGTTCCACCGGAAAACACGCCTTGTCGAATGCCCTACTTAAATGGAAGAGGAACCTAATTTATTGGAGATATATGAGTACACTAGTAAGATCAACTAAACTGATAAGAACAAGTAGACTGGTTTCTACACCATCCACAAAATACTCATTTTACGGCTCACATATTAAAGAAAGGGAACCAAGAATAATAAGTGTCATATGTAAAAATCAAACAAAAAGACTCCAATAAGCTCTCACAAGTGGAGAAATGAAGAGATCAAAGTGGCAAATCTCACACTGCCTAATTATTTTGACCAAATTTCATAAATCAGATCTGTCAGTGACAAGTAAACTTGACTGACCTTCTTTCAAGTTCCTTCCTTCTACTGAGCTTCTGGGGGATGATAAAATGACCAAAGTGAAGGAGAAAAACAAGGGTTTTAATAATCAGCGTATGATTTTGGTGTTTAGACCAAAGTCAAGTGCCAATAAACTCTTGGGATTAAAAACATGGCAACAGATATTTAAAGTGGGTTTTCCAAACCTAGAAATAGTCACCATTATTTTTAAACCCCATTTTAATATTAAAGCATCAACTGAAAGCTTTTTCTACCATTTATCCCAAGGCCGTCCCTGGAAAACAGGGAGATTGGCCTGTTTTGCTTCAATGCATTGTCTTTTAAAGTTATTTTCTTCACAGCATCCACCACTACTGGCATTTACCTCATTTCTAGTTTATATGCATGTACCACCACGGTTGGTAGAGTGGACACCTAGGTTTGTGCCTGACCAGAATGCACTTCCCACTCTTTTACTAACGAACCCCTTATCTTTCTCTGGGGATCCATTCCTCCACTCTCCACACTCAACCTCGCGACCTTCCGCAGCAGCAAGGCCCAGGCTGGATATGCTTCCATGCCAAGCCAGAATATCCTATTCCTTCTGATCAAAGTGACCGTGTCAGGAATTATTACCTGGCTCGAGCCAGGCAGTGAGTGTCTATCTAGGACCTGGGACAGAGCTGCTCTCCTCTCTGGGGTTGCCTCATGCACAGAATGTGCGGGCTTATGAACCCAACAAGGAGGAAGGCAGAGTAGAGAAAGAGGAGACATCAGCTGCTGAAGGCGCTGCTCCAGCCGTGGGCGATGCCAGCTAACTCGGCTTCTCAACCGCACAAACCAGTGCAGTCTCCTTTTAAACCTGAGTCAGTTTGAGGTGGGCTTCTTTCACCTGCAGCTGCAAGAGTTCTAATACAACCGGCTCTTCAGAGACTAACGACCAGGGTAAACCATTCCCTTATGTAAGACTTCAGTGTTGCTTACTCTGGGGTCTTGATCATCTCTGATAATGATCTGTTCCTCCGGCAGGGGCTGCATAAAAACTGGATTCCACTGACCTGCAACATTACTGCAGAGAAAAACAGTCCATCAGTCTCCAGAAAAATAATGAATACAAACAAAGTTTATGCGGCTGGCAGTATCTGGGCAGGGAGGGCCCCATTACTGAATCTCTGCAATGACTACTTGATCAACTGTTAAAAACTTTTCAGCCCTGGCCAGGTAGCTCAGTTGGTTGGTGCGTCGTCCAGATATGCTAAGGTTGCAAGTTTGATCCCCAGTCAGGGCACATACAAGAATCAACCAATGAATGAATGAATGAATGCATAAATTAGTGAACCAACAAATCCATGTTTCTCTCTCTTCCTTCCTCTCTCAAATCAATAAATTAAAAAAAAAAAAAAATTGCCCTGACTGGCGTGGCTCAGAGGGCTGGGTGTCATCCTACAAACTGAAGATCACTGGTTTGATTCCCAGTCTGGGCACATGCCTGGACTGCATGCCAGGTCCTGGGTTGGGGACATATGAGAGGCAACTGATTGATGTTTCTCTATTTCCTCCTCCCTCCCTTCCCCTCTCTAAAAACAAATCTTAAAAAACAACAACAAAACAAAAACAAACAAATAACATTTCTGAAAAAAGAAACTGATTCTGGTTTTAGAGATGTGCTCTTACCAGTTTTAACAGGCATCTTCCTGGAATTAAAACTCTAAACAGAAATCTATAAATAACAGCTAGCTTATTCTGCATTTATATGCTAGGCATTTTGTTAGCTCTCTAACTTTGAAGGCTGTCTTAACCCCATTTTGCAGATGTGGAAAGTGAGATTTAGGCCATCTGACAGCTAGCAAGTTGCACAATCAGGGTTCAAACTCACACCTGACTCCAGAGTCTTTGCTTTTTTCCCACTTTGCTGGAATGCCATCTATCGGGACTACTCTCATACATTTTCTAAGATGTGGCTGCTCAGTGTCAGAGTGGGGGCAACTATTTCTAGAGTTCTAGTTTAGAATACAAGGTTATGAGGGACCCCTAAAGTTCAATTAGTTTAGTTCCAGGGATGTCAAGATGTGCTCCAGGGAATGCTGCATAAATGTTTCAGGGGTTACACAAGTGTTTGACTACAAATTAGTTTTTTAAAATATATTTTGTAACGATTAAACATTCATAACTCAAATTATATATATTAAAGTATAAGATACCAGATATATATTAGAAATTCTTAACATGTTGAATTGTTATAATTTTATACTCATAAAATACTAGTTTTGTTATATAATGGAGTTCATTATCTCTTTAAAAAAAGTTTCCTGTTACAAAAAAAGTTTGAGAAGCACTGTACTTGTATAATCTGAGAACCCAAAGGGGTTTTAGTGTCTCCTGGGAGTTGTGTCTATCAGAAATAGTCTTTGCTTAGAAACAAAAAACAAAACAAAACAAAACAAAAAAAACACCCTTCCAGATTAGAAGTATTTTGGGTATGTGCCATCTCTCCTAAGAAACATGGTATTTTCTTTACCTCGTTCCAATACTGAAGAATCCTCATTTCATCTTCAAACCAAAAGGTAAGAAATAACACAAGTATAAAAGAAGGTTTTTCAGAAAATAGTTAACAACAGGCAGACCGAGGGCTGAATCTTTTAGAGGCAAACACTTTACTTTGGTACTACCTAAAACGCACTCTTGTTTTCTTAGTATGAAACTGCTTGGGGTAAGGTAGGACGACAAAGGTAAGTGATACCTACTGTTCAAAGTTGATGTACTTCACAACCGTGTGGTTCTCAGCATCATGCCACAAGGCCCAGATATCCGTAGAGGTTAAAGCAAAGTCAATCAGTGTCTCCTAGGAGGAAATGGGCGTGGGGGGTGGGACAAGGGGGAATTAAAATAAGAAAGGGTACTAGTTTGTAATGACCTAAATTTATATCAGTGGAAGAGGTAAAAGCATTAAAACAAAAGATAGTACCACATGAACTTGGTGAAACCCAAATGAAATTTTGTTTGCATACATCATGAAATATTTCATCTTAAGATTTCAGTCCCACGGCAGTATAGTCGAACTAGCTAATACATCTTTCCTGTATTTGTGTGACACGCAAAGGATGACCCGACCTACCTGAGAAGTGAATAGGGAGGAAATGTGGTCTAGACTATAGTGGTTATTCTCCGCGCTCACCAGTTGGAAAATGCAAAACTGTTAAAACACAAGTTGGGAATTTATTACTTGAAATAATCAACATGATACTTTTCTAAACAAGAGTTATTAGCATTCAGAAATCAATTTTTAAAAAGTATGGTCAAATACACAACATTTATCATCTTAACCAAAAGTGTAATGTTCAATAGTGTTAAGTACATTCACATCATCGTGCAGTTGATCCCCTAGACTTTTTTCATCTCACAAAACTGAAACTCTGTACTCATTAAACACCTCCCGTCCCCCTCCCCTCTCAGCCCTTGGCAGCCACCATTATACTTTCTGGCAATATGACCTCAACTACTCAGCATTTTATATTAAGTGGAATCTTTCTGATTGGCTTATTTCATTTAGCATAGTGCCCTCAAGGTTCATCCATACGGTAACATTTATCATAACCCTATTCTTTTTATGGCTAAATAATATTTCATTTTATGCATATACCATGCATCCAACTTTTGGCTATTGTGAATAATACTGCTATAAACATGGCTGACCAAATATCCCTGAGACCCTGCTTTAAATGACTATTCTTTGAATTATTTTGGGTATGTACACTCCCAGAAGTAGAAATGCTGGGTCGCAGGGTAATCCTGTCACTGATGTTTCTGAGGAAGTGCCACACCATTTTCCATAATGGCTGCAGCATTTCACACTCTTATCAGCAATGCATAAGGGTTCCAATTTCTCCATTTCCTTACCAATACTTGTTATTTCCTTTTTTTGATAGTAGCCATCCTAATGGGTGTGGGGTGGTATCTTATTGTAGTCAGAAACCTATTTTTGTTTGTATTTTACCAAAGTACCAAAGACAATTTAAAACATACACACGATACAAATCAACATACGTCAGTTAATCTTTATTAAACATAAAACCCTATAAAATAATTCATGTTTGGTATTTAACTCCACAGCCAAAACAAAAAATTTCAAACTCAAAATAGCATTTGGTGAGTGTTTTAAATAATTTTTTTTGATAAAGAAAATTCACTGATAAGAGTGACAATAATTCTGTCCTTATAACAAAAGCAATCGTCCAGAAAGAAGCACTAAAAAAATTTCAGTGAGAGTCCCTTTTGAAAAAAGATAGGAGTGTATGAAATATGAAGAATATATGTAGTGCTCATATTCACTCTAGCCTAGAGCTGTATTTCACAAGCTGCAGGTCTCCACTCGTTAGTGGACCATGAATCAACTTAGCAGGTCGCAACCAGCATAAAAAACACAACAAACAAACAAACAAAGGTAACAAAACAAAGTAACAGAGTTCATCAGTTCATCACTCACAGTAAATGTCTGATGAAAATTTTTTTGTTATATGAGAATCACATATGTGTGTAGTAGGCAGCTGTGTAAAAGATTTCTAATTGTAGATTCTAGCTGGTCTAGTGCAATGTTTTTAAACTATCTGTGGTAAAGGACTGTTGTTGGTTTTTTTAAATTTCCAATCTGTTGCCAAGTGATTACTTTTATCAAATGTGCATGTTGTGGCAACGTCAAATGACTACAAGTTTCCCAATGCTTTCTCTCACCTCTGTATTATCTTACTGTAAACTGGTAACAGAATTCCTGGCCCAAGACTGTTCTATGGACCACACCACCTTACACTGAAATCCAGGTGGCGCGCTCAGCATGCCAACGGGCATCTACTGGATTAATACACTTATTAACTGAATTAGAGTCCAAAGGACCAAAAGAAAAACAGGAAACAAATGAAATTAATAGAAATGGATGTAAACTATTACAGAGATTTAAAAAACAAAACTGCAACTGTACAGATTAGGGAAAAAAAACCCTGTGTAGAATAGTTTTTGTGAAGAAGAAAAAAAAAGATGCAAATTTATTACCACCTGACTTGACATAAATGTTATATGGTTGCCAAAAAGACCTAACTGATTTTAGGCTTCACTGATAGAACCCACAGTGCTCAAAACGAAGAAAGTTAAGAGCACTGCTCAATTTGACCCCACTCTTGGAATACCACATGCAACTCTGGGTCTACCTTTAAGAAAAGTCGCTCTCAAAATGTGGCCCATAGAGGTTTTAGAGGTCTCTGAGACTTTTGGGGAACTAGTGAGGTCAAAAGTCTTTTCACTATAATGCTATGACGTTACATGCCCATTTCACTGTGTTGATATTTGTACCGATGGTGCAAAAGCAGGGATGGGTAAGGTTACTGATGTCTTAACATGAATTAGGACATCAAACTGAACACCCTTTCATGATGAATGCTCTCAAAAAATTAGGGACAGAGAGAGACTTCCCAACCTGATAAATGGCATTTATGAAAAATTCATCACTAAGATCATACTAAGTGGTGAAACACTAAAAGCTTTCTTCCTTAGATGGCAGGTAATAAGCATGCCATCTGTATTTCCCTCTAAGACACTAAGGACGTCGGTTCTAGTGTCAGCCACTTCTATTCAATCATTTATGAGCGCTTATATCCTTTTCCTAACTCCACTTTTTCACCCAGACTTCCAAATGTGTTTTTTCTTGTTTGGTTTTGGTTAACTTTTCCTTACACATTCCTTTAAACTCTCTACTCCCTCTCACCCAGACTTCTCCTGCATGATCTTTTAATTCACACATTGGCACAAACCCCTCATTCTCTGCGAAAACAACACAGGAGACATCTAGGTTGATGTGAAGAACTGAAATAGACTCAACTTCACAGCCACTTCCCCACATACACAATAACTTGGGAAGTTTCATAGGTTTCATACCTGTCCTCGTTTTGGTGCATGCATGTAAATCCCTAGATACATTCCCATGGAAGGGGAATAAGCAAGTCGTAATTTGTGTCCAGTCCCAGCCATGAGCTGAAGGTCTTTTTTCACAGGGACGTACTCCAGCATGTTGGCCACCATCAGGCACATTTGGTCCTGCCCGAGATAAGAGTTAGTAAGTGTCATCAAAGAGTATTTAGGTTGCAAAAAAAGTCCCCTGCCTTTTAAAGGACACACATCCATTATATCTAGCACTCTGCCTACTTTATGTGCGGAAGGGCCTAATGGTTTCTTTTTGAGAGCTAAGATGAAATTATCTCTTAGTCTAACAGATAAAATTATCAGCTGTTCTGTGAATCTTGGAAACTATTTTACTAACTGCACCTCAAAAGCATATTTGTTCTTTTAAAAAAATTTTTTTAAAAGGATTTTGTTTATTTTTAGAGAGACGAAGGGAGGGAGAAAAAGAGGAAGAGAAACATTGATCAGTTGCTTCTTACACGCCCTCAGCTGGGGACATGCTCTGACTGGGAATCAAACCAGGGACCTTTCTGTTCACAGGCTGGCACTCAATCCACTGAGCCACCAGCCAGGGCTGTTCCTCTTAAGTAAAGGATATATTCTTTGTTATTATTTCAATTTTTCTGTAGGACTCATAATTTTCAAAATATAGATGAAACTTTGGGGAGAAATGTATGAAAAATGAAACCAAATGAAACTGTCTGAGATCCAGTCTGGTCAAGATGGAGGCATAGGTAGATATACTTTGCCTCCTTGCACAACCAAAAGAAGGACAACAAGTTTAAAAACAAAAAACACCGGAACTACCAGAAAATCAAACTGTATGGAAGTCTGGTAACCAAGGAGTTAAAGAAGAAACATTCATCCAGGCCGGTAGGAGGGGCAGAGACGGGCAGCCAGGGTGGAGGACACGCAGCAAGGCATCGACTGGCAGACTGGGTGGTCCCACATTTGTGTGCAGGTAAACCAGGAGGAACAACTGGGGAGCAAGAGACCGGGCACCCAGGGTTGAAAAGAAAGCCTCAAAACCTCTACCAGTAAAAACCTGTGGGGGTTGCGGCAGAAGGAGAAACTGCCAGTTTCACAGGAGAGTTCCTCTGAGAGACCCACAGGATCCCAAAATGTACACAAACCCACCCACTGGGGAATCAGCACCAGAAGGGCCCAATTTGCTTGTGGGGAGCAGGGGAAGCGACTGAGAGCTGCTGAGAGCCAAGCAAGTGGCATTGTTCCCTCTTGGACCCCTCCCCCGTATACAGCACCACAAGGCAGTGACATGGTTGCCCAGCCCTGGCAAAGACTGAAGGCTCTGCCTCTCACAACATAATAGGTGGTCCAAGACAAAAAGAATGGCCCAAAGGAAAGAACAGATCAAAGCTCCAAAAATAGAACTAAGCAATGAAGAGATAGCCAACCTAACAGATGCAGAGTTCAAAACACTGGTAATCTGGATGCTCACAAAAATGGTGGAGTATGGTCGCAAAATGGAGGAAAAAGTTGAAGGCTATGCAAAGTGAAATAAAGAAAAAGATACAGGGAACCAACAGTGAAGAGAAGGAAAACAGGACTACAATCAATTAATTATGTTCAAACAAATCAATGTTTGATTTGGAGTATAAAAAAGAAACATTCAACTAGAACAGAATGAAGAAACAAGAATTCAAAAAAAAAACGAGGAGAGGCTTAGGAACCTCTGGGACAACTTTAAATGTTCCAATATCCGAATCATAGGGGTGCAAGGAGGAGAAGAGGAAGAGCAAGACACTGAAAACTTATTTGAAAAAAATAATGACAGAGAACTTCCCCAATCTGGCAAAGGAAATAGACTTCCAGGAAGTCCAGGAAGCTCAGAGAGTCCCAGACAAGTTGGACCCAAGGAAACACGAACCAAGGCACGTCATCATTACATTGCCCGAGATTAAAGATAAGGAGAGAATCTTAAAAGCAGCAAGAGAAAGAGACAGTTACCTACAAAGGAGTTCCTGTAAGACTGAAATCAGCTGATTTCTCAAAACAAACTTTACAGGCAAGAAGAGGCTGAAAAGAAGTACTCAAAGTCATGAAAGGCAAGGGACTATATCCAAGATTACTCTATCTGGCAAAGCTATCATTTAGAATGGAAGGGCAGATAAAGTGCTTCCCAGACAAAGTAAAGCTAAAGGAGTTCATCATCACCAAGCCCTTATTACACAAAATGTTAAAGAGACTTATTTAAGAAAAAGATGGAAACTATGAACAGTAAAATGACAACAAACTCACAACTATCAGCAACTGAACTTAAAAAAAATAAAAACAAAAACAAACTAAGCAAACAACTAGAACAGGACCGGAATCACAGAACTGGAGATCACATGGAGGGTTATCAGCTGGGAGGGGGGAGAATGGGAAGAAAAGGTACAGGGAATAAGAAGCATAAATGGTAGGCACAAAATAGACGGGGGGGGAGATTAAGAATAGTATAGAAAAGGGAGAAGCCAAAGAACTTATAAGTACGGCTCATGGACATGAACAAAGGGGGGGAATGCTGGTATAAGAGGGTGGGGGTGGAGGGGAATAAGGGGGGAAAAATGGTACAACTGTAATAGCAAAATCAATAAGATACATTTAAAAAAAAAAGAAAACTGAATCTGGAAACGGCCTATAAATTTCAAGCTAAGTGCGGATCTAAGAGAAGTGGCAAGATTTACTTCAATTCTCTTATATTTCACAATCTCTTTTCAACTTATCGTAACTAAAAGTGTAGCATTTACCTTATACGACCACATGCGCAGTTTATGATCCTGGCACAGAGCAAAGACGAAGGCATCATTCTCAACACAATGGACAGCAAGACTGAGAGGACGGTCAGAAGGCCCCTGGTCACCTCTGAAGACATAAAGCCAAATTTCACTATTGAAAACCATCCGGTCATTATAATTTGCAAATTAAGAGACAATGTACACTGTTAATCAACAGGAGCAAGAGTTTGTATGTTGGTATAATCACTATATTTTCTATCTGATTTACAACCAATCACTGTGATTAATTTTAAAAGGTCTACATAACAATGCAATACTGTTCTAACCATCGAAAACTTTCTGCTTCTCCTGTTAATACGAAACCGGGTTTGGTAAGCCAGGGCAGAATGCCAAACTAGGTGCTGGGAGGGTATACACAGGGAGCCAGTTTCAGCTGTCACGGTGTCCAATCCCAAATGAAGTGCACTCTGGAATGTGGCTCTGCTCGGATGGAATATGATGTTGGGCAGACTCTTCTCCTTTCTGGTATAATTTTTGTCTGCCTTGGAGTAAGAATGGGAGCAGGCTGACCAGCGCAAGATTAAATTCTTAGGTCCTTTGATTTACCTGCCAGGCACACTCACCTGATAGCTGTCGGCATCCAGCCTACAAGCAACCGCTGCATCACTGAGCTCTGCTTCAGTTCCACAACTGACACCAACCCTACAAGATTGAAAACAGCCCAATGATACATCCATGCCACTTCCTGATGGTAGTGAAACTCAAAGGCGAGGACACAACCATGAACCAGGTGTTTGTAACAGGGGGCAGGCTTACACATTTCTGTCCAGGCAAATTTTTAAAAAGATTTTATTTTTTGAGAGAGAAGGGAGAAAGAGAGGGAGAGAAACACCGATGCATAAGAGAAACATTGAGTGGTTGCCTCTCACATGCCCCCAACTAGGGATCTGGCCCACAACCCAAGCATGTGCCCTGGCGGGGAATCAAACCTGTGACCTTTTGGTTTACAGGCTGGTGCTCAACCCACTGAGCCACACCAACCAGGGCTAGACAATTCTTAGGATGT
Source organism: Mormoops blainvillei (assembly GCA_004026545.1). Taxonomy (NCBI): domain Eukaryota; kingdom Metazoa; phylum Chordata; class Mammalia; order Chiroptera; family Mormoopidae; genus Mormoops; species Mormoops blainvillei. The sequence continues at coordinate 108,555 of PVJD01002509.1, read as the reverse complement.
GCCTTTCCACATATATCACACTTAAAATCTTTTGAAGCATTATTGGATCAATAAAAAAGTATTTTTAGATTCCTACGGAAAATTGTTGCCATTTATAAACAGTAACTCATATTGCTCAGAAGAAATGCTTCATTCTTTCCAAACTGTCACTGCATACCTTTCATGTGTTGGGCAGTGCTACGTGTTAGAGGTGGAGCAGTAAACATAAAAATATTCCTGCCCCCATGCAACTTACATTCCACTGGGCGGTGGGGCAAGCAAGGGGGTTAACGAATTGAGTAGTAGTTAGAGAAACACAAAACACAGAAAGGATATAGTGAATGCTACGGTGAGGTGCGGATGCAACTCTGAAAAGGGTGGTCAGGGAAGGCGTCACCGAGGGGGATATTGAGCAAAAGACCTAAGGACCTGAGGGAAGGAGCCAAGCTGGTAGCTGGGGAAAGGCTACCCTAGACAAAAGGCCTGAAAATGTGTGCATGGTATGTTCAGGGAACTGGGTGAGGGTACAGGGCTGGTGTCAAGAAGGCACAGGTGAAATGAGGGGTTAAGGTGAGGCTGCGGGGGGTCACTGTACACCAAGGTAAGGACTCTGGGTTTATTCTGAGTGAGATGAAGAACGACTCTCATTGGAAGGCTTTGAGCAGATTAGTGACCTGACTCGACTTAGGTTTTAAGTGTATCAGTCTGCCTGAGAATTTTCTGCAGAGGGTAAGGATAGGTGTGGGGAGGTATTAGGAAGCTAAAGCAATAATCCAGGCAAGAGGGAGCGGTGACTCGGAGCAGGGTATCAGCAACCCAACTTCCTTACATCAATTATTTTGGTTACACCTCAACCTGAAGGTAGACAACACGTCTCTACTAGAGGCCTTAGAACAGGCTTCCTTATAGTTGTCTTTTCCCACATCCCAATAAACTTTACAGTTCTCCATCCACTGTATAAAACCTTGCTCTTTTGGGGAAAAAAAAGCAAAACCCAAAACCAACCAGTAAACCATTAGGGGCTCGTTAGGTAAGTGATACTGAACAACCATTTTAGAGGTGGGAGGGGAGCAATTCCTGGGTTGGATGATGGGTTTGGACTTCTAAGGTCTGTTTTAATGCCAACCTTCCTTGTTTAAAATTAAATCCATGCTCAGTTCCCACTCTTACCAGGTGTGTCGTAAGGAGGTAGTTTAAGAACAAAGACTCCCCCGGCAGCAGATGGCAGAGCAAACAGGGCCCCCCCATCACTGCCAAGCCAGGCTGCCGAGGCGGTAGAATTAGGGGGAAGTCCAGGGACAGCTGGAATTAACTGATAGTTGCAAGGATCCCTAAAGTCAACTTTTCCAATGTCAGTGAATATTGACTGCATCTGACCTTCGACCACCAACTCCTGTGGAGTAATTAAAAAAGACAAATGTGTTAAATCAGAAGGAGCTGAATTTTGCACAGTTCCTTTCAATTGCTACAAAAGCTTTCTTAAAGTAAAAATTTTCGAGCTTAAAAAGAAAGCTATTCTTTTTAATAAAAACTATTTCTTCAACTTCAAATGTGTCTGATCATTTCAGATACTAACTTTCAAAGCATGCTTGGTGAGGGCTAACAAGGAATCCTAATTTCCTCCAGTTCCAAAAGACCTTCCTCCAGCACTAAATCTGGACGGCCAGGGGGATCTGGGAAATAAAGGTCTTAACTTACACTCCGATACATCCGGGAAGGGTGAGGTAAAAGCAACCTGTGCACTGTTTGATTAGTTAATATCAAGATTGTCACATGAGTCTGAGTCTCACAGACATGAACCCCTCCGGGTAAGAGCCTGCAATTTTGGAATTTGAGGCGAACTGCATTATTCAACAGATTTATGTCCAGTGACTCTTCGACCAGCTCCAGTGTATCTCCGGAGGTCATCCTGTTTGGAAGAAGAAAAAAAAAGACATTTGTTTCAAAAGTTTATGCTTTTCTTTCTAACTGATTGTTGCACTGAAATATATGAAAATAATTTCCAGGTGAACTCTCCCAATTTGAAAATTTTGGACAAACAAATTCAGACCAATTTTTACATTCCAAGCCACCAGGTTATATAGATTTACAAAACAGCATAATATAAAATTAAAATCTTATCATATGACTCTGTTAAATGGAGGTGTTTCCAAACTTGATAGTCCATTTATTTAGAATATTCGATGCAATTAAACTCCGCTGTTAGGAAATTCATGCCCCCGGCCATTACTTGTAGAGGAATATGGTCTCCACATGTATAACTGCAGCCTCAACTACAGTGACCTCAATAAATGTGGATATTTCCCCTATTACTTCTGTTACTTCTCCCGCTAGGGTGCAGGGCAAGCTCTTCTCCAGGTGCCGCTCTGCCATGCGGTAGCCCATCACCTCATCTACCATATTACCCACATCCTTCCCCCAAGAGCAGGCCTCCTTCCAGCAAGAAGACGCCGATCTCTGATTCTCTCAAGTATATCCCTCCTGCCTCCGTCTCTTCTTCTTCCAGAGCCTTCCATAAACATTCAAATCCACTCTTCCCAGGCCTCTCCCTTTCCATCACCCATTCTGCCCCCCATCCAGCCATCGCGTTTTCTCCATTCTCCTCTACGTCTGCACTTTCTCTATTTCCTCACCGGCCTCTTACTCTTCAACCTACGATCTACCAAGGTCACCAGACTACTTCCAAAGGACTCTTCAGTCTTCTAACTCCACCGATTCGCAGCAATCGTCCACATACTTGACCATGCTGTCCTTCCACTGACTTCCAGAGTGCGCTGTCTTGGTTTTTCTCCCCCACCTCCAGGCATTACCTTTTCCTTCCCCTTGACCTGACCCCCGATCACGTTCCTCAGACCCTGACCCTGGGCCATCTTCTCTGCTCGCAGCACACATTCTCCAAAGCACATCTCAACCATTCGCAAAGCTGTAAGGTGGTCTGATGACTCCCCAGAGCTACTTTGCTCCTGGTGACTCATGCTGTGTCATCAGCACACTGTTCTGGACCCTCAGTCTCACCTCCGAGTAACTGCTTCCTTCCTGCCTCCTGGTTAGTTAGGTTCTGGGCCTGCCCTGAGGGCAGCACGCCCAGAACCCTCTCTAATGGTGGCAGCTCTCTCTACCGCACTCCTTGCAGTGGAGCCTCGGGGTAGGGCACAGATGTCCTGCTTGTCCCCCATTGCCACTCTAGGCCATTGCTCCCCTCTCTGTGCCCAAACCACTCAGCACGGAGGGTCGTGCAGTCAGATACCACCTGCTGCCCTGTTCATTGCAGAAGACTAGCTCCTGAGTCACTCTCACTTCTTTTGCCATAATTCTAAATGATTTCAATATCTGTGTTGTTTTCTTTCTTTCTTTTTAAAAACTTCATTTATTTATTTTTAGAGGGGAAGGGAGGGAGAAAGACAGGGAGAGAAACATCAATGTGTGGTTGCCTCTTATACGCCCCCGACGGAGGCCTGGTCCACAACCCTGGCATGTGTTCTGACTGGGAATAGAACTGGTGACCCTTTGGTTCGCAGGTTGGTACTCAATCCACTGAGCCACACCAGCCAGGGCTGTGTTGCTTTCTAATACCTCACTTTCTCAGCTTCTTCAATTCCTCTCCTCTAGTGGTTACCTTCAACTGCAAAAATACTATTATATTTCCCTATACTCCTCCACTGTCGTCCATTTAATTTCTCTGCTTCCCTATAGCAATGCTCCTTGACAAAGCTGGTTTACACTCACAGTTCCTCTCCTCCCCTTCTCTCCTGAACCTATTCCACTGGGGCTTTTGCACCACTATTGGTGCAGTTCCTGACAAGGTCACCAGTGACCTCCACAGTGCAAGGTCAATTTTCATTTCTCTAACTTATATGTGGTACTTAACAGTTTTTCCATTCTCCTCCTTCTTGAACTCTCTCCCTTAGCTAACACCACTCTCTTTTTGTTCAACTCTTACCTCACTAACCACTCCCTCTCGGTCTCCTTCAGTGGTTCCCCATCTTCCTAAATACTGGCATGCTCCAGCGTTCAGTCCTCAGACCTCTTATCTTCCCTCATTTCCACAGGAGTTTTCAAGTGGGGGCTATTTCTACCTGACTCCCCAAGGACGTACAGCAATATCCGGAGAGATGTTTTCACTTGTCACGACTGAACGTGCGTATGGGTACACGCGCATGTACATGCGTGGCACTACTGGTACGCAGAGGATAGAGGCCAGGAATGCTGCTCAACACCCTACAGTGTAGAGGATATTTGTCTGGCTCCAAATGCCAACAGTGCAGAGGCTGAGGAACCCTGATTTACGTTCATTGTCTACGCAGTCTCATTCAGCGTAACGGCTTTAAATGCCATCAAATGCCGGCAGTTCTCAAATCTGTATCTTCAGCCCAAAGTCGCCACTGAACTCCGGACCCTGCCAACACTTCCATTTGGGTACTGAACAGGGATCTCAAACTAAACCCGTCCAAAATAGAATTTCTGGACCCAGCAACCCCCAAAAACAAAGAAACAAAAACACATGCTTTACCTGCACTCTTTTCTAACTCAACCAATGGCATCTCTATAACCTCCAGTTGTTTGAGTCAGAAATTCGGAGGTCACCCTTGACTCTTCTCTTCCCGTATACCCCACACCTGTTCCAATAGTAAATTCTAACCAACTCACCTTCAGAACGTATCCAGTCAGAACATTTCTCACTGCCACCAGGACCACCCTGGCCTAAGCCCCCCTCATGTCTTGTCTGCATGGTAGCACCAGCCTCCTACATTGTCTCCCTGCTGTCACCCTTTCCCCACCACACTCTGCTCGCAACCTTCAGCCACAGCAATCCTTGAAAAACACAACTTAGATCATGCCACTCCTTCACTTCAACCCCTCAAATAGCTTCTTCCTGTATCACTCAGAATAAAAGTCAAAGCCTTAAAAAACCAACAAAACCCTGATGTGGCCCTCCGCTACCTTTCTTATGACTCTACCCTTTGTTCACTCAGCTACAGACTCATGGCCTCTTGTCATTTTCTGAATATAACATACAAGCTCCCGTCTCAGGTTCTTTGCACTGTTTTATTGGGAGGCTCTCCTTGAAATTCTTGTCCCCTAGACATTCTTTCTTCCTCTACTCAAATGGTATCCTATCACTGGGTCTTGTCTGACCGACTATCCTATCTAAGCGATCAACTCCAACAGACATTCCTCTCCCCTCTTATCTTGCTTCCCCATTCTCTATTCCACTTATCACCTGACAAACTACATTTATTTATCTATTCATTTTGTTATTGTTGTTTATTGCATGTCTCCCTCCACGAGAGCAGGGACTTTGTCTACTTTGCGCCCTGCTATATCTCCAGTCTCTAAACACTGACTGGAACATAGCAGGCTCTCAAAAATATTTCTTAAATAAACGAGACTTGTACCTCTCACACAGGTTTTTCTTCTGAGCCTCAGACCTGTAACAAATTTCAACACCCACTCGACATTGCCAAAGGGCTGTTACACAGATACTTCACATTTAGTACATCTAAAACAGTTACTCGTTTCTCAAAAACCTGTGTTCTACTCTCACTAAGTGACAACTCCACCTGATATCTGGTTAATTACATCTGGAACCAGGGGCTGTCCTTGCTCCTTCCATCTCCCTTACTGTTCGCAGCCCAGGTGCATTCTATCATGAAGTCCCAGTGCATCTGCCTTCTCGCCGCATCTTGAACCCACCTATTTCTCCTTTTATAGCCACTCTCACGATTGTGCCACAGCATCTTTTACTTGGGCCACCATAAAAGTAAACTATTCTTTTCTATTATACTCATCCAACCCAAATTCACTTTCCACGAGGTAGACTGATTTTTTAAAAATGCAATTTTCATGATGTCAGGAGCCCTGTAAAACCCTTCAATGATTGCTCAGTGTACCCTAAGATAAAATTCAAAATCTTTAAAAAGGACCTGAGGGTCCGTCATAATAAGTCCTTCCTACTTCCCCAATCTCAGCTTCTCACATCACCATTCTCCTCTTGCACTGAAGCCGCAGTCAGTCAGTTTCCCAAGTTTTTTCCACCTTATGGACTGTGCATATGGTGATCCCACTTGCTGAGCTGCTCTCTCCCAACCGCCTGCCTGGCTAACTATTCATCCTTCAGATCTCAGGTTAAATGTGCCTTCGAGTTAAATGTGACTTCCTTAAAGTCCTTCCCAGCCCCACAAATAATGTTTGGTCCTCCCATTAGCCTCTCATAGTCCCTATAATGTCTTTTTCCTCCTTGAAAGAGTCCCATGAAAGGTGAGTTCACATCTAACACCGATACATCATGCATGATGAAAATGGTGGTGGTTTTTGTTCATCACCTCATCCCTACCACATCTAGCACAGTGCCTGACATGAAAAAGCCCAAACATGTTTGCAGAATGAAGAAAGCTTCACCCCACTATAAAAACACAATGAGCTTAGTTTAAAACTGGTCTTTGGGGCTCTATTCCCTAAGCTACATTTCCTCTGCTTTAAGTGCTGCCCTGAGAGGCCCCATCTCCTAGAACTGCAGTCTCCTTAATTTTCTCCTGATTCACATATGGCTAGAAAACAGTCTTTCTCTTTTCCTGTCGGTTATCGCTTTGGAGGACACTTAGCATACAGCCACGAAAATTCAGGCGCCGAACCACCCGACCGTCCAGGGGGCGTGGGCAAACACAGCACTTACCAATGAATGAACCTGTTTCTGGTGACGGATAACAACTTGCCACTTTCCACATAGTAGAAGCCTCCCGCGCTCTCACTGTATTTCATGGTTCCGGCCAAGGCATTTGCAGTTCCTGCAAAAGAAGAGTGATCAGCCTGCACACCTGGTTCTCTGGGGATGACAGGGACTGATGGTGCCGAGGAAGCAGAGGATGACGGACTGACAACCCATACAAAGAAAAGGGGAAGAAGAGAAGGAATAAGTAGGACACTAAGGAAGCTCTGATCCCGGAGCTATGGCCATGTGGACTTAGGAGGATAAATTGGGGATCAGAGATTTAGGGACCCATGGGAGGAGCCCGGGGGGAAGAATCGGATCGCGCCCTCCTTGGCTGCTTCCGTACCAACAGCGCAAACTGTGAATTCCCGAAAGTGCCTCGGCCTTTCGCGCTCAGCACCGCTGAGCTCCACGAAGCTCCGTTCCAGGGCTCCCGCCGCCGCCATCTTCCCGCCGCTGCCGCGGAGCCCGACGGGACACCAGCAGGACCCGGCGGCTATCGTCACTTCCGGGGGAGGGACGGGCGAAGGCGCGGACAGGTGAAGAAGCCCAGGAAGGGGAAGGGCGGCTGCGACTCTGCATTGCGGGGCTCCCACCGAGATGGCGGGAGACAAGCGTGGGGAGGGAGGAAGACAGAGAGAAAAGGGAAGGGGGAGCTGACTTTGCCTGCGGAACCTGGGCGTGGCTGGCCAGGACGCCTCCGGGGGGCGGTGCCCTTTTCCCGGCGGCCCCAGGGTAGGGGGCGGGGGCTGGGTTTGTTTCCATTTTTAAAAAGCTGGCGCGGGCTGCCAGTCTGAACTCCCAAGAGGGCGAGGTCCTGGGGGCCGGGCAGGTCCTAGCCCTCTCCCGAATTCCGAGTTGCGGTCCCCACTCCTTGCGTCTGGGTGACCCTCTGTGCCTCTGAACCCGATCTGCTTTTTTTCACCCTTCCCGGACACGTGGGACTGGGGCGAGGGGAAGTGAGGTGCAGAGGGGCCTTTTGTGTTGCCACTTTTTTTCCAGAAAACTGTATTTTGTATAGTGAAACCTAATGGAATCAATAAGACATCGATGCTGCAACCTACTGAGATTACTTAAATGCTGCTCACATGTGTGTATGCATGAAAGGAATTTGCCTTTCCACCCGTAATCTGAAGGTTTGGAAGACACTGCGGCTTCACCCGTATCTAGGGCTGCGTAGATGCTCAATATGGAAGAATATACTAATTTTGACAGGGAGTTTTTTATCCTTGGTAGAAAACGTTTGTTTTCTACCCTGCCATGTGCCCTGACTGTGGGTTGCGGTTGAAGAAGCACTTCTGTTACTACTTCTTGTTATTACCAGTGACTACACAACCTTTCTTTGTCTTTCTCTGTTTCATTCATCCTGTCTTGACGACACTTTTCTCTGCAGCTCACTCCAGTACACCAACTCCAGCAACGCTCTCCCTCCATTCTGCGTACAATCCATTGTTCCTACCACCTTTTCGCTGTGCTTCACTTCCTTGATGTTTCCTTCTCGCTCTGCTTAAATTCTGTTAAATTATCCCCTTGCCCAGCTCTGTTCAGCATACTTTAGTAAAAACTACAATCGTAATTAAATCTTAAGTTTGCAACGGAACAGACCTGCAGAAATACATAGTCATGCTGACATGCTTCCTTCTACCTCCATCATGACTCTGAACCTTGAGTGGGCCCCACTGCTGCCCAGCAAACATACTGCATTTCCCTTTTCCACTTACTGCCCTAGATGAGTATTTCACAGCTCCTCTAACCTTGCCCTCATGTCCACTCTCAGCTTGCTTTTGCACTTAGAAAATTGGTGCAATCAAGAGTTTTCCCGACTACCACTTCTCCCTACCTACCAGCTTCTGTACCCACATACTCTACCTTCCCTTCCTGTTACTATAAATTGAACTGCCCTTGAACTTAGAGAAGGACAAGCTTTCTACTTTTTCCCTAGATCACCTGCCCAAGGACATCATTTCAGCAATTCTCTCCTTTCTCCTCCATCCTCAATTTTGCCCCTTTTTATTGAGTTGTTCCTCTAAGAGCACAAACATGCTGTTATTTCTTCTCCCCACCACGAAAAGCCCTCATTTGATCTCCACTCTCTTCTACTATGTATTAGGTCAGAGCTCTTCCTCACCTTTGTAGCAAAATCCAACAGCATTCTATTTTTTTCTCTCATTTTCTCAAATCCACATTTATCAGGCTTTTCAAAGGTCACCAGTGGCATCCCTGTTACTCTACCTAATAATGGACTCTCATTCCTGAACTTACTTGATTACCTGTAGCATTTGATCAGCTGACTGCTCTTTCCTCCTGGAAACACTTTCTTCACATGGCTTCCAGGACACCACACTCTTGATTTCCTCCTATTTCACTTCCTGTTCCCATTCAGACGCCCTTGCTAGTTGTATCTCTTCCCCCCCACCTCTTAATGTTGGAGCGTCTGAAAGCTCATATCTTGGTCCTATCTACACACACTCCCTTGAGGATCTCATCCAGTCTTCTGGTTTTAAATACTAGGTAATTCCCAAATGTATACCTCCAGTCCAAACCTTCTGTCTGAACTCCAGGCTTATATCTCCAACTGCCTATATGAATACACAGTATGGCACAAATAATGCCCCTGTTTATTACAAAATCTATTACAGAAGCATAAGCCTGTGTGAGCGTGCAAGTAACAGAGAAGGCCAAGTCTAGGGTGGTGCCTATGTTTTCCTCTAGGCAACTGGGTGAATGGTAGCTGCTGTTAAGTAGGTGGGAGTAGCAGAGGAGAAGTAGATCTGGGGAACCGGGGAGAAAGCTGAGTTGTATTTTCTTGCAGGAACAATGAATATTGGTGGTAAATGTTATAATGTTGCTGAATGAAAATGCTGCATCATTGAAAAGAACTACCATTTAAAATATTTTTCCTGAATCAGGATTTCAAGCTCCTGAGATTCCCTTCAGATAATACAGAGTAATCTCCCCATCTTTACATCCTTAAACTTAATGACACTTGCAAAGTTCCTTTTGCTAGGTAAGATAACGTACTCATAGGTTCCAGGGATCAGGACATGGACATTTTTCTCCTCGGAGGGGGTGCTTTTTCTACCTACCCCATTTATCACTTATTAAGAATTTCGCATTCTAATTTCATCCTCTAACTTCATAAGGTAGTATTATTCCAGTAAGTTAGATAACTTTTCTGAAGCACTTGTTAAAAATATAGTTTCCATCAGTTGTCAACCCAGAGTTCAGCCTTAGCATTTCTCACTAAATAAGACAACCGGAAACGACATGCCTCCTGGCGTGATCCAGCACGCAGAATACAGCATCATCTACAAGGCATTTTTAAAACAACTTTATAAAGGTAATATTCACATACCATAAAATTCACGTCTCTAAAGTATACAAGTCAATGATTTTTGTCTAGTCACATAGTTGTGTAACCATCACCACAATCTAATTTGGGGACATTTTTATCACCCCAAAAGAAATCCCATATTCATTAGTAGTCACTACCTATCCTCTCCCCTCCCCAATAAAAAACTCATCTATTTTACATTTCTATAGGTTTGCCTATTCTGGGCATTTCATATAAATGCAATCATACACATTTGGGACTGGCTTCTTTAACTTAGTATAATGTTTTCAAGGTTCATCTATGGTAACATGAATCAGTACTTCATTTCTTTTAATGGCTGACAATACTCCATTGTATGGATATACAACACTGTATTTATCTACTGGTCAGTTGCTGAACATTTGCATTGTTTCCACTTTTTGATCATTGCAAATAATACTTCTATTAACATACGAAGCCCTGGCTGGTGTGGCCCAGTGGACTGTGCACCTGCCTGTGACCCAAAGGGTCGCTGGTTCCATTCCCCAGTCAGGGCACATGGCAGGGTTGCGGGCCAGGTCCCCAGTAGGGGGCACACAAGAGTCAACCACGCATTGAAATTTCCCTCTCTCCCTTCCCCTTTTTAAAATAAATATATAAAATCTTAACAAAAAAATATGAAGTATTCTTACCAAAAATGTTTAATCCAGATTGTGGTAGGCAGAATAATGGCCCCCCAAGATGTCTGCATTCTAACCCCTGCAACCTGTAAATATGTTACATGGCAAAAGGACTTTGTACATGTGAGTAGGTTAGCATGTAGAGATGGGGAGAGGGACCTGGATCATGCAGGTGGGCTCTTATCTAATTACATAGTCCTTGAGAGTGTTTCCCTGTGGAGGTCAGAAAAAGAGAGAGATGTGAGGACAGAAGAAAGGTCAGAGATAGGTGACATTGCTGGCATTTAAGATGAAGAAAGGGGCTTTGAGCCAGGAATGTGGTCAGCCTCTAGCAGCTGGAAAAGGCACAGAAACAGGCTCTCCCCTAGAGCCTCCAGAAAGGAATGGAACCCTGCCAACACCTGGGCTTTAGTCTGCTGATTTTTGCCCTTAGCTGAAGGGAGTTACCTTGCCCATGGTTATGCTGTTTGCAGCCAATCAGTGGTCAGTATGGAAAGTCTAAAGGTCCTGCCCCATAGCCTTGATGTAGGACAACTCGAAAGGACTGTCTCAGTTCCCATAGTGCTGTGTGGGACTGGGTGAGGCCTCGACTTCTTTTCTGCCCAGTCCTGCCTCTCTTAGCCTTTCTGAGATGCGGTTCCTGACATCACTCTCCAATAAACCTCCTGCATGCAAATCTCTGCTTCAGAATCTGTTTCCTAGGGAATCCAACATGAGACACACACACATGACATCTTGTCTAAGGATGGGCAGCCAGCTGGGAACCATCAGGGAAAAATTTGGAAAGGGAAAGAGTCTAGGGGAGGAGCTATTCTAAATTGCAAAATTGGTGATGAAATACTGGGAAAAACATCAGCTGGGCGTTAGAAGACAGGTTCAAGTTCTAGCTCTGTCTCAACTAATCTCTTATTACTGGCGGCCACCCAACATCTTTGCCTCAGTTTCTTAGAAGAGGGTGTTGAACAGAAAGCTCTTCGAGCTCTCTTCTGGCACTGAAACTAGGGTCTGTGGCCTGGAAGTCGGAGACAGGCAGCATCTTCACCTTTATCTCTCCATCTCCTTAATTTCAAGGTTCTGAACTGAGCCCACCCCAGAAGCTCCCCAGGACTAAGGACAGGCATGTCCTCCCTATGTCATGTGACCAATGTGCATATTTAATGTAGCCACATTTTTTTATCCTTTTTTTTTCTATTAAAAAACTTACACTGATGAGGGCCTTTTACAGTTTCCTTGGAATCCAAGGATTACAACTTTTAACAGTGAGCTAGCTGTCTTATTCCTCTTCTTATCTTCAACATCCATTGGAATTCTCAGGATTTCAAAGTTCTTAATAAGCCCTGGCTGGTGTGGTTCAGTGGATTGAGCACTGGCCTGAGAACCAAAGGGTTGCTGGTTCAATTCCCAGTCAGGGCACATGCCTTGGTTGCAGGTCAGGTCTGCAGTAGGGGGCTCATGAGAGGCAACCACACACTGATGTTTCTCGCCCTCTCTTTCTCCCTCCCTTTCCCTCTGCCTAAAAATAAATAAATACATAAAATCTTTAAAAAAGTAAAAGTTCCTAATAAGTGTTTGAGTGAATGAGTAAATGAGTGAATAAATGCACATATGCATTCTTAGAAAATCCAGATCCTTTTTGAGCTATTAATATTCTGGTTGGCATGGTTGTAATCTACCATATTTTGTTGTGTATAATGCGCTCCCGTGTATACTGCACACCCACATTTTTGGCCCAAGCTTTCAGGAAAAAACCTTTCACTTTAATTTTTTAATTCAATTATTTATATTTAGAAACAAAACCAACTGAGTATCCTATTCCAGGATATTATTTTACATATGGACACCGTGATTGCTTTCTAGTTATACTTTTTGCTGCATAAGCATAAACAAAAGAATTAAAAACATTTATATAGCTATGATTTTAGTACTACACATGTATAATGCGCAGTCTTATTTTCCCTCAAAAATTTGGGCAAAAAAAATGGTGCATTATACACGGCAAAATACGGGTAAATGGAATCCTATTGCCATCTAGTGGTCAGGTAGTATTAACAACTTCATTTAGAAACAAAGTGCAGAATGTTACCAAGATTATTGTTTCAGCAGCAGATTTGATTTACAGATATTTTCATAAGAAAAAAAATGCTTAACACTTGACACCATATTCTGAGAATGTTTTAGTTTGCCGGATCACCACTACAGGGTGTGTATAAGTGAACAGTATTATAAATTGAACTTTAAAGCACATTTTCCTAAACTTAGTACTACTATTCCTTGAAAGAAGAATTTGGTGGTTTAATAAGCATGGGAAATGATGATAAAGAAAGTTCAACATATACTTTCCTGCAGAAATTCTCAGAGACATCAATAGGATGTTGTGCTTTGTGAAGCTCCGAGAGGGGCTTATGCATGATGTGTTTTCCAGACTCTTTGGGAAAATATTTTGGGAAACACTGCTTTATTGTCATTTCACCATATGTTAAAAATATCTATTAGTGCACAGTGTTTCCCTGGCTACCAAGCCTTCAGTGGCCTTTGTATCCACGTTCTAGGCAGAGTCAGTTCAAGGAGCAGGGTTAGAAGTCAGTAATCATACCTCCCATTTATATGGAGCCTAGTTTTAAAGCAATAATTTCTTTCATTGAAATTAGTATTATTTCACATTGAACACTTTTTTAATGTAATTTACTTTCTTTTGGGTTCTAGGAGTATGCTCTCCTGTTCCTTGCATATTTACTTTCAGTAACTGTTGTCGGTGACAGTAGAAATGTCTTCAGGTTTTCTACTTCTGTAGGTTTTCTGTGTAGCCTTTTTACCTATGTGTTCCTGTATTAAACACAGTGATCAAGTTTCAAGTTCCTGACAGGAGCTTCATTTATCCTTCATTTATTTTTTCATTCTTTTTTTTTTTAGAAATCCCCACTGGTGGATATATTTTTTTAAATTTTAGAGAGAGAGGAAAGGGGGAGTGAAAAGAGAGAGAGAGAGAGATTTGGTTGCCTCCTGTATGTGTCCTGCTTGGGGATTGAACCCACAGCCTTTTGGTTTTCGGGATGACATTCCAGCCAACTGAGCCACACCGATCAGGGCTATTCTTTCATTCTTGACTGCACGTCTACCATGTGCCAGGCACTGGGGTTAGAAAGCTCCCTCGGAACACGAGTTTCTGCAGTCAGGGGCCTTGCCTGCCCTGTTTCCTGTTGTTTCTCTGGTTCCTAGCACGGTGACTAGCACTGTGGATGAGGTATTTGTAGACAGAATAAAATTTCACACTCTCTGCTTTTGAGGCTCTCTCAGTTTACAAGAGCGAGACAGAGGAGAAAGACAGATAACAGTAAAATATGATAATATTTATAAAAGAGAGAAGTAGAAAAGGGAGAAAGAACATTCCAGGCAAAAATTATTGACAGCATGGAGAGAATTGGGGTGAGGAGTTGGTCGAGAAGCTAGAGTCATCTTGTAGTGAGTTTTTCCCTTCTTGTGGAAGAGCTTAGATTAATTTAAAAATCTCTCCTTACAACTCGGTGCCTAAAGTTCTTAATAAAAATTTTTAAAAGATTTTATTTATTTATTTTTAGAGTGAGGGGAAGAGAGGGAGAGAGGGAAACATCAGTGTGTGAGAGATACATCGATTGGTTGCCTCTTGCACGCCCCCTACTGGAGACCTGGGCTGCAACCCAGGCATGCGCCCTGACTGGGAATTGAACAGGCGAACTTTCGGTTTGTAGGCCGGCACTCATTCCACTGAGCTACACCAGCCAGGGCAATAAGTTCTTATTGTAGATTTGGTATAAGAATTTTATTTTATCTCAAATCAAACTTTGTAAATAGCCAAAAATATTTTGGAAATGTTGATCTGACCTCAGTCTAGACAGCCTTCCCACGTGGGCCTGCAAGAGCCTTGCTGAGAGTGTAGACATCATCGTAAGTTTGGTAACTCCTGGGGACACTGGGTGACATTGTAGGTGCTTAATAATTGCCCTCCCTTGCCGTCTAGAATTTTGAAGTTCTCCCCAGGGAACCCCCAGAGCACAGCCCTACAGGAGAAGTTTCTTTAAAAAGCAAAATTGTGAAATAAGTGAAGTAAGCTGGTGACTTCTCACTTCCCTTTTCTTTATTGTTTCTCCTCGCTTAGGAAACCTCCATGACTTGCTTCAGACACCTGGGCCCTCTGATGGCCCCTGACAGCCCAGGGCTCTCACTCAGGCCTGACCCCGCCTGTGCTTTGTGCTTCTCCTTGAGGGTACACGCCCTGGATTTTTTTTCACCTTTGATGTAATGTTTCTCATAAATTTCAGTATGTCCTGATTCATTACATGCTTAATTAAATGTTATTTTTATATCCTTGTAAGAGCTTGCACATAATTTAATTCACACAATCAGAAAAAAGAATCCTTGCTTGAACCACATGTCCTGAGTTTTGCTTCTAAAATGTAGTGCTATTCCTATCAAAACCAGCTGTGATATCATTGGAAGTGATCCGACATGGATTCACGCTGAGGTGCCGATGAAATGAAAGCTTAATAAGTTGTCCTTTCCAGGGGTTTGGGAACTGCACTCACGATGTCTTAACCCACAGACATTGCCACTCTGCTCATTAGTTGGGGGTCCTTTCCTTCCACAAGGTCATTTTCAACACAATGAAGTTGCTTTCAGTTGACTGGAACTGGCACGTCATATAGAATTGATTTATCATCTAATTCAAGGGAATGGAATTCCAATGGTGGAACTGGAGGCATTAACAGGGAACCGGATGTACAGGAAGGCTTAACAGGGATAGTTAAGTCTTCTCGACAAAATATGATTAATATCGACCTTAAAGACCAAGATTAAGGCTGATCCAGTAAATCGTTTTATTTGCATGTATTGTCATTTCACCATATGTGAAATGAGCTGTTTTTTTAAAAAAAGGTTTTTATTTATTTTTAAGAGAGAGGGGAAGGGAAGGAGAGGGAGAAAAACATCAATTAGTTGCCTCTTACGTGCCCCCAACTGGGGACCTGGCCCACAACACAGGCATGTGCCCTGACTGGTAATTGAACCGGTGACCCTTTGGTTCATAGGCCAGTGCTCAATCCACTAAGCCACACCAGCCAGGGCCAGAGCTGCTTTTTCGTGTAAAAGCATCCAATACCATTAAGAAGCTAGAGATTCATATTTTCAAGTATAGATTCTTATTAGATCTACGGTCGTATGAAGTTGCACCCACTTCAGATGCTCCCATCTTATTCTGTCCTTGCTTAAAACCTCAGGGCTGTCACTTCTCTTGTTGCTGCATGACATGGGCGGTGCCATTCTGCCTGCCCACATCTTTGCATCTTCCTCTGCAGAATAATGATGGTGATAAATAGCAACTGGGAGATTATTGTCATCTGTTTAATTCTTTCCTCCTTTCTTCGGCCTCAGAAAGTTCTCAAAATATCTTCCTCCCGTTGTTTTACTCTTTCAAAGAGTAAAAAGTTTCAAATTGTTAAAAGAGAAAGTGTTTTTAGAAATATTAGCCCTTCCCTATTTTGCCTGCCAACTTTCAATTTGGTGCAGGTGCTGTCAGATGTTTATAGGCAACTAAAAGAAGTCATTTCCATATCACAGCAAGGATGCTGGTTGACCAGAGGAAGGGTTAGGAGTCTGATTAGAGGCTCCAGTTTGAGGTCAGAGGCCAATGCTTTTCTAAATCCCAGCCCGTAGTGTTGTTTCAGCTCGCCTTTGTCATCACTGCAAGAATGTGTGGAAATTCAATAAGTCAAAATGTCCGTCTGCCATCTCAGGCCTGGCAAAGCTTCTATAGACAACCACAGGTCCGCACCCAGTGATTGTTTATATTTCTTCTGCATCCTCCAGGATCCTGCTTACGCACCAGTTTCTGTTGAGTAATGATGCACGGAGCCAAATTGGAATGGTAATGTTCCTTGTCTGCCTTCTCGGCCTGCTTCTGACGCTGGCCTCCGACAAAGCCAGCCTCGAGAACGATTTGTTTCTGATCTCCAGCCAAGAAGTCTAACAATTCTCTCCCTTCCTTTCCATCGCCCGCTTCTTCCTTACCCATGCCAAGTCTGGGATTTTCCTCGTCTAGAGACCAACACAGGCAAGGAAATGAACTTTCTTCGGATATGACAGATCACTTAACAGAAAATGTGCCCTTTGTTCTCATTCAAATGCCTTCTACTTAAATGCTATTTCTCTCTAAGGCTTCTGCAGCTGTATCTGTACTAGCCGCTTCATTTCCGAAGACTAAGAAGTGGGCGTTGGAATTCTCATTTTCCTGATTGGGAAGCAACAGTTCAGAAAGGCAACCTGATTTGTCCAGGGATTTTGTCCTGTTAGCTCCTAGCAACCATGGCCAAGACAGAAGAAGCAAAACCTCACATTCACCTACAGAGAACAACGACGCAAGTCTGGTCGTGGATCACTGATTCCACCGTGAGTCAGAAAATTTTAGTTCATGTGTGGGTACACCCAGGGATGGCCCAGCAGGATTAGAGTCCTCCTTCCCACTGTGAACTAGGCACTTGATCTTGGGCAAGTCACTTCTCTTCTCTGGGCCTTGCCTCCTCATCTGTAGAACCAGGCACGTGGGTGTCATGATCTCTTAAGTTTCCTTCTAATGTCAGGAATCCCCAACTAGGAAAACAGTGAGGGAAGGGCATAAGGCTCGAACATCTTTAAAAAGTCACCAAGACATCTATAGATAACACTTCAATAATAATCCTGGGAAATGAAAACGTGTATATACCATGACTCAGCAATTTCACTCGTGGCGCTTTAGCCTCAGGAAACAGTCTGAGATGTGCCTCAAGACACAAGGATGGTTGCCGCAGCATTGTGTGTGTGTGTTTTAAAAAAATTTTTGATTTTAGGATTGTTTCAGATTTACAGAGAAGTTACAAAGACCGTACAGAGAGTACCTGTGTGCTTCCTCCCCATTTCCTCCATTGTTAGCAGCTACTATCAGTGCCATGCATTTTTCACAGTTAATGAACTAGTGCATCATCATTATTATTAACTAAATACATTATTATGAACTAAAATCCGTACTTTACTCATATTACCTATTTCCTTACTTTTTACTTAATGTCCTTTTTCTGTTCCAGGATTCCATCCAGAACTCCTCATTATGTTTAGCCGTCATGTCTCCCTAGGTTCCTTAAGACCGTGAGAATTTCTCAGATTTTCCTTTTCTTAATTAAAAAAATTTTTTTAAATGACCTTAGTGTTGAGGAGCACTGGTCAGGTATTTTGTAGAATATCTCTCAATTTAGGTTTGTTTGATTTTTAAAAAATCATGATTAGACTGGGATTATTGGTTCTTGGGAGGAAGACCACAGAGGTAATGTTAGACTTAATCACACAGCACAGGTAGTGTTTGCCAGATTTCACTGTGCTATTTTTTAATAATAAAAGTTCTCAAATAAGCCAGAGGTCAATAATAGGACTGTGGCCTCCGTGGGGGTGGGGACTTTGCCTGTTTCTGTTCCCACTGTGCAGCCGGTGCCAAGCACAGCTCTGACACATAGTAGGTGTTCAATAAATAGAATTTGTTAAATGAAAGGGAGATTGATTAAATCAGTTGGTATATACAATAGGATGGAATACTAGCAGATACTCGCAGTTATCACAAATATTTGGTGAGAAGAAAAAATGCTAATGATATATTCAGTGAACAAACCAGATAAAAAAATGATCTCTATACATCCTATTTTCTTTTTTTTTAATTTATTGACCTGAGAGAGAGAGAAAAGGAGGGAGGGAGAAAGAGGGGCAGAGAGAAACAGAGAGAGAGAGACAGAGAAACATCAGCTTGTTCCACACATTGACACATTCATCATTTGCTTCTTGTATGTGCCCTGACTGGGGATCAAACCTGCAACCGTGGTGTATCGGGATGACACTCTAACCAACTGAGCTACCCAGCCAGAGCCATCCCATTTTCTAGAAAGTATGTGAATATGTGTGCATGCATGCCTGTGTGTGGGTGGGAAGGTATAGAAAAAACACTACCAGAATATTGTCAACATGTTAACAGTGGTTATTAGTTATCTGGTGGGGGGAGAAAAACCACCTGGGAGTCTGCTCCAGTCACTGTGGGCTCTGTGTTATTTGGTGGGTGGGAGGATTATAGAAGATTTTAATTCTTTCCCCTGTTCAAAATTTTCAAAAATTTTAGTAATAGAAATGACTTACTTTTGAAATCATAAAAAAATACAATAAAAATGGAAATAAGCTTTCAGTTTCAAAACGGTTCTCAAGCAAGAAAAACAGATGTTCCAACACAATGCCCAGCAACCGCATTATTTAGCCGCGTATTAGTCTCTGTGAAGGAACTGAAATCAGTGGTGTGGTGCGCAGAGCGTGTTGTCCTCCAAATTCTGCAGTTTCTAGGAAACAGGGTACACTAGGCACCATCTGGTTCTGATTTAGAGCATTAGAGTTGCAAGATCCTGAGCTGTATCTTTGTTACTCTCGTAACAAATTGTTTAAAGTTAAAAAAAAAAAAAAGGAGTAAAGAACAAAACTAAATGCACAGGATGCCAGAGTGAATGGCATTATTGTATCATTTGCTTTCTTTGCTTTCTCATCCCCAGGGCTTAGTATTTTAAAAGCACATGTTGTGGTTTTTCTATGATTATCTTCTCCCTTCATGTGTTGTATCTCCCTTACTGTAAATATCCTTTTGTACAGCCTAGCTTTTCTCTCCTATGTCCTGCGTGTGTACCCTTCTTAATACTCACTAACTTTCTCCAAACTTCCACTGTATATTTTTCTTAATACTAAGTTGTATGAGTTTAGCAGTATTTTTATTCTCCAACAAGATTTTTAGGGCCCTGGTTTCAAACCCTAGTTTCGTCTTTTATTAGCTGCGTGATCTGGGGAATGTCGCTTAACCTCTCTGGAGTTTTGCCCTCAGAAAAACAAGGACTACATTACATACCTGCTGTGAGTATTGCAGGGATTAAACAAGAAATGTAGAGGATCTATCCAGGGCTAGTCACTAATAGGGCACTTAACCTTTGATATCTTCTCCTTATTTCCTTCTCCCCTTCCCTGCTCACCCTATACGGTGTCTCACAGTCTTTCTAAAATGCCAGGATGTGCTACAAGATCAAGTTTAACTTAGGCTTTCAGGGTCCTCTTCAAATGAGCCCCAACCCATCTCTGCGGTCTCACCACCTTTCAGGCACATTCTATATATACATTACACTCCAGCCACAGCAAATTACTAGCTGTTGCCTAAATACATGTTACTCTTTTTTCTGTCCATGACTTTAAGCATGCTATTCTCTGTGTCTGGAAGTCTTTTGTGCTCCTATCTGACAACCTTCTTTGTGAAGCCTTCTCTGATAGCCTGAGGGCCCCGTGTTCCTCTGTAAATACAGTAGCTTGTTCTGAAATTGATTAATGAGATTCCTTACTCAAGTATCTATATCATTCATTCACTTTTCCAACAAATAGCTATCCAGCCCCTACGGTGTGCCAGGCACTGGAATGCAACTTCTGGTTAAATTGCCGACTCCATAGGACTGTGGCCTTGTCTTATTTTCCCTCCAGTGTCAGCACAGAAAAAACCCAAACACTCAATGTTTGTTTGTTCAATATTGAATAAAATTAGAGCATTTCTTTTCCAATAATGAAGTTGAAAAATCATAATGCTACCAAGTACTTCCTCATTTGCCCTTCAAAGGCAAAGATAAAAGACGCACATTTTCTTTTACATGTAACAGATTGTTATGCTTATTAACAATTCTAGGGGGCTCAGAAATATCCTTTTGCTTTGAATGTTCTCCATCTGGAAGAGTTTAGCTAATTAAAGCAAAGTCTGCAGATGAGTTGGCCCCATTTATCTCCAATGGATGAAATCCTTTTCTTTCCAAAGGACTCCTCAGACAAATATCAAAGGTCAATGTTATTTTTAGTAACACATAGTTTTGAAAGTCTTTTTAAAGTTTTGGCTTTCAATTTCTCAATTTGGTAACATATACTTTTGAAATCCTTTTTATTAAAAAAAATTAAATTTACTAGTAAATCTTAGCCTATATACAGAAACATTTGTCTCAACTCTAGATGATGTTGAATTACCATACTCAAGATTGTTAGTCATTAATTTACAAAAAAGAAGTTAGAAAAAAATTGCTCGCTCTCTCTCTCTCTCTCTCTCTGGTAAGTGCACAGTTCCTGTTGCCAATGATATTTTGTGCAATTTGAATGATGATTCAGAGAAAGCTATTATTATCTTTCCTTTTTAGGGATTTTCAATTTTTGGTGATGACTATTTGTCACTATTTCTGAGCTTTCATTCCCATCCTTCCTGTCCCCACTTCTCCATTTTTTCCTAATGTAGACAAACATACTGGTCTTGTTGTCTTGGGTTCATTTGGATCCCCCTCGTATACTTCACAGAACAGTAATGAAAATTCATGTACTGATTACATACTAATTCCTTTGAACAGAACAAAAACACTTTAGAACTTCACATTAGCAACCATTAAATAAAGGCCACAAGTCTAAGTTTCCTAAATTCAATTTTTTTTTTCTTTAGTTGAAAACAACTTGTCCATCTTCTGGGGTGTCATGAGATTTAAACTGACAGGCTCTGATAAGGAGCTAAATCAGGTTTTACTGAAAAAAGATACTAGGTGAACTTTGACAGTGAACAAACCAAATTTAACGTCTAACCCTACTGTGCTTGCTAGGCAACGTCGGCACACACAACGACTCAACTGAGTTTTATGAAAAGCTAAAAGCCAAAAACGAAAGTCGGCGTGGGGCTGAAGAACCCATAGGAGTTCATCCAGCACCATCTAAGGGAGGCCCTCCTCTGTCGCCTCCTATCCTGGGGCTGTCCCTCAGCTTTTCTCAAGACTCTGACTCCTCCTTTCCTATTATTTTTCCAGAGACACAGAAGGGCCCAACAAAGACAGGAGTTTGGGGTGGCTGTGGAATTTGCATCATCGAGTTGACTGAAACCAACTGGTTCTGTGGTCAGCGCAGCCCCAAATAATAGGTTCGATCCAATCTGTGGCTCCTGAGTGGTGTCTGCAGTACCCCAAATGTCAGAGAGCTGTTGTCAGACATCTTTCTCATTTCTCTTTTCTGAGGCCCTCACCGCCCTTCATGAAGGCCGGGCTGTCTGTACCTCTTCCTTCCCTTTGCTATATGTTTATTTCAAATTCATTTGATCTTGCCATAGTGTTTGCATTTGTATAAGCAGCCTTAAATTCTTCTTATAAGAAGACCGCTTATTGATAAATAAGTAAAATAAACATTTGTGGAGAGGAAAATACAGAGACAATGAGTCCCAGCAGGCAAAAGACAGCTACGTCGGCAGGACCTAGGGCTGTCACAACGCACCCACAGCGCGGTGTGGACTGTGTTAGAAAGCACTGTTTTCCTGCGCACCGTGGCAGCCCTCGTGCTGTGGGTAAACATGGCAACGGATGTGTGAGTTGCACCCAAGTCACAAAGCCCAGGAGCCAGTGAATGAATGGCAAAGCAGGGATCAAGCAAGGTTTTTAAAAAATTTGTTGTTAAAAAAGATTAGATTTTCCTTCAAGGGAAAAACTCAAGTGATCCAAAGGAAATGATTCACAGGAGATGAAACCAGAGAGTGGTGACACAAGGCTAAAGATGGCGTCCCAGAGGGAAAGCGGGAAGTGCCCAGCAGAAATTACAAAAAAATAAATAAGCAATTGTCAAAAGGCAAGTACCTAAGCCATCCAAACCAGGGTCACAAGCTCCCAGCAAAGTGGCTAGAATTTCTGCTGATGAATTGAAGGAAATTTGCAATAAGGAAAAATACACCCATTTGAAAAGAAATCCAGTTCATAAGGTCAGCCCAACCCAAACAACATCAGGGAACAGGAATTTCATTCCCCGAACAATACCAATCTTAGCCCTACAGTGGCCAGCTCATTCCTTTCCAGAGTGCACACAGTTCACACCTATTTTTATACTGAAAATTCGACAGAGAACTTTTGAAAAAAGTCCTGGACAGTCCGGAACCCTCCAAAAATGTGATTTTATTTCCTTGTGCAGCTGCATGTTGGCACCGGTTTCTCTGACGCTGTGAGCAGTTGCCAACTTCATTAGACCGTACAAGTGAGGGCAGTGAAACTGCCTGTCACCTCACATACACAGACTGTCTCAGGGAAGGGGGACAGTGGCGCAGGGTGATAGTTTCCATTGAAACCCCAGCAAAAACCAAATGCCCGCAGTGTCTTACAAGGCCAAATAATTAATACCAACCTATTATAGATATAATAATTATAATAATTACAATAGTGCTAACTCTGTGCTAGACACACAGATAAGAATTGAGCACATATCGACTCATTTATCTTTTAAAATTTTTATTATCATTTTTTTAATCCTAAGGGTATGTTTATTGATTTTAGAGAAAGAGGAAAGGGGAGAGAGAGAGAGTGAGAGAGAGAGAGAGAAACACTGATTTGTTGTTTCACTTATTTATCCATTCCTTGGTTGATTCTTGTGTGTACCCTGACTAGGGACTGAACCCACATCCTTTTGGTGTAAGGGGTGATGCTCCAACCAACTGAGCCAGTTGGCCAAGGCCGTAGCAACTCATTTAATGTAAACCTCACGACATTCCCTTGGAATGTCATATAAAGGTTGCCATATAAATCGCTTCCCTTTAAGGCAGTCACGTGGTACACAGGCTTTACCACTTCAATCTGTCTCCGTCTGCATGTCTCATTGCCGTAGACTAGATCAGCAATTTTCAACCAGGGTGCCCCAAGAACTTTAAAAACATGCAATCCTGACTAGTGAGGGCCACTGACCTCCATTCCCTTTAGACTGTCAAATAAAAAACAACAACAGATACAAAACAATAGCCATCTGATGTGAATGAGTCAAAAGTATGCCTGTTTTTTTGGTCAGATCGGCAAAAAGTATATTTTTTGGTGTGCTGCATAATTTTAGTAATGAGTTCATGTGTGGCATGAGATGAAAAAGGTTGAAAATCACTGACCTAGGTCAAAATTACCCAAACCGGAATATTTTTCAGCCCCTTCAAATTCCTTGAGCAAGCGGGGTAAGGAGGCATCGGATGGACTCTTCGTTGAGTCCCTACTCTGGACCTGCTCTATGCTGGGCACACAGCTGCATCACGACACCAGGTCCTCACAACTACCCTTTGAGGTAGTTTCTACTAATAACCCCGTTTCACATTTGCACAAGCTAACTTAAAAAGGTCAGGTGCATACAGTACCTTGTGGAAAGGCGGTACCCCTAGCAAGTGGTGAAGTTAGAATTTGAACTCAGATTTGTTGAGCCCTAGAGTTTTTCATTCTTAACCATGATTCTGTGCTGTTACTCTGCTAGGCTCCATTTGAGGGATGGGGTGTCCCAGTTGCATTTAGGTGGAAAAGGGAGCAAGGTGAGGAGGGGAATCTATGGTTAGGCCCCTCAAGACCCTCCCAATTTTCACCAGCTATCAAGGCAGCCCATTGAAATGAAATGAGTTCTGGCTGGTGGGGCTCAGTGGATTGGGCGCCGGCCTATGAATGGAAAGGTTGTAGCTTAGATTCCTAGTCAGGGCACATGCCGGGGTTGCAGGCCAGGTCCCTGGTTGGGGGTGTGCTAGAGGCAACCAACTGATGTTTCCCTCCCTCTCTTTCTCCTTCTCTTCCCCTCTCTCGGAAAACAAATAAATAAAGTCTTAACAAAAAAGAGATAAATGAAATGAGTTGATGTGTTAAATACTTGGCACTGTGTCTAGCACAGAGCTACCACTATGTAAAATATCAATTTTAGGCCTTATAACACACTGCTGAAACAAGTGAGGGCTCAAGGTTGGGTTATGCACCCCTGTTAAAACAATAATATGGCTCCCAAAGCTTCAGTCTAAGCTGATTGAAAGTCTTAAGCAGAAATAAAGGGAATATAGCTTTTGGCTTCCAGCCCAGATGGAGGCACAGGTAGATATGTTTTGCTTCCTCATACAACCAAAAGAAGGATGACAAACAGTTTAAAAACAAAAGCAACCAGAACTGCCAGAAAATCAAACTGTATGGAAGTCTGACAACCAAGGAGTTAAATAAGAAACATTCATCCAGACTGGTAGGAGGGGTGGAGATGGGCAGCCGGGGCAGAGGGGATACATGGCAAGGCTGCGGACTGGGTGGGTAAGGTGGTGGCTGGTGGGTGGGGCTGTCCTACATTCGTGTGTGGATAAGGCAGGAGGAACAACTGGGGAGCGAGACATACCACGCAACCCAGGGTTCCAACACAGGAAACTAAAGCCTCAAAGCATCTGGCTGTAAAAACCTGTGGGGGTTGTGGCAGCGGGAGAAACTCCCAGTCTCACAGGAGCGACCATCGGAAGGGCCCATGGGGTTCTAGAATGTACACAAGCCCACCGACCTGGGAATCAGGACTCGAAAGGGCACAATCCACTTGTGGGAAGCAGGGGATGTGACTAAAAGCTGTGTGAGAGCCCAGCAAGCTAGCAAGTGGCTTTGTTCCCTGACCCCTCCCTCACATACAGCACCACAATGCAGCAAAGTGGGTTGCTCCACCCTGCAGAATATCTAAGGCCCCGTCCCTTACAATGGCACATGTGCCCTGAGACAAATAAATATGGCCCAAATGAAAGAATAGATCAAAACTCCAGGAAAAGAACTAAGCAATGAAGAGAGATAACCAACCTATCAGATGCAGAGTTTAAAACACTGGTAATCAGCATGCTCACAAAAATGATTGAGTATAGGTGCAAAATAAAAGAAGAAGTAAAAGCTATACAAAGTGAAATAAAGAAAATATATACAGGAAACAACAGTGAAAGGAAGGAAACTGGGATCAAATCAATGCTTCAGAACAGAAGGAAGAAATAAACATTCGACTGGCACAGAATGAAGAAACAAGAATTCAAAAAAATGAGGAGAGGCTTAAGAACCTCTGGGATAACTTTAAACCTTCCAACATCTGAATCATAGAGGTGCCAGATGGAGAAGAGGAAGAGCAAGAAATTGAAAACTGACTTGACAAAATAATGAAGGAAAACTTCCCCAATCTGGCAAAGGAAATAGCCATGCAAGTCCAGGAAGCTCAGAGAATCCCAAAGAAGTTGGACCCAAGGAGGAACACACCAAGACACATCATAATTAAATTGCCGAAGATTAAAGATAAAGAGAGGATCTTAAAAGCAGCAAGGGAAAAGGAGAGGGTTACCTACAAAGGAGTTCCCATAAGACTATCAACTGACTTCTCAAAAGAAACCTTACAGGCAAGAAGGGGCTGGAAAGAGGTATACAAAGTCATAAAGGCAAGGACCCATATACAAGATTTCCCTATCCAGCAAAGCTATCATTTAGATGGGAAGGGCAGATAAAGTACTTCCTAAATAAGGTCAAGTTAAAGGAGTTCATCATCACCTAAGCCCTTATTATATGAAATGTTATAGGAACTTATCTAAGAAAAAGAAGATCAAAACTGTGAACAGTAAAATGACAACAAATTCATAACTATTAACAACTGAGCCTAAAAATCAAAAACAAAAACAAACTAAGCAAACTACTAGAACAGGAACAGAATCACAGAAATGGAGATCACATAGAGGGTTATCAGTGGGGAGAGAGAGGAGGGAGAATGGGGGAAAAGGTACAGGAAATAAGAAGCATAATTGGTAGGTATGAAATGGACAGGGGTAGGTTAAGAATAGTATAGGAAATGGAGAAGCCAAAGAACTTATATGTATGACCCGTGGACATGAACTAAAGTGGGGAATGCTGGTGGGGGGGTGATACAGGGCAGAGGGGGAGAATGGGGAGAAAATAATGGCATAATCAATATAATATAATCAATGTAATAGCATAATCAATAAAATACACTAAAAAAAAAACCTTTTCCTACAAACATAAAAAAAAAATGATTCTCCAAAAACAATGGATTGAAAAGTTGAGATGAAAAAGAAGTGTTAAGAAGGCTTGTCCCAAGGTCAAATTGGGCTTATATTTTAATGAAGTTCAGGGGCCGCTCAATTACATGAAAAAAATAATTCTCCCTTCAAAAAAAATTACTCTTTGCTGAGAGCTCTTAGGTAGTAGGTATGCCCTGCAGAAGAAGAAGGGCTGACCATTCCTTGACTTCATGGGGCTTCTACTCTAGTCAGGGAGCCAGATATAAAGCAATTAAAGCCACTCATAAATAAATACCACAAAAGCAAAAAACAGGGTGCTCTGAGGAAAGTAACAAGGCTTATATGATTGGGCCCCTGTCTACCCATCTGGCATCATCTCATGCCTTTGTTTCCTTCTCCATAAGTTCAGCCCCACTGGTCTTGTACTTTCTTTCTTTCGGCTCCTTATTTGTTTCTTAGGTGCACTTATTATAGTTTATTATTACAGTGAATTTTACCTTTTTAATAAATGTGTACTTGTTTTTTAATGATTACCCTCATTAGAATGTGAGCTCCTCAAAGGCAGTGATTGTGTCCGTTTATACACCTTTGTGTCACCGTCACTAGCACTCCCCTGGCTCTTAGAATATGTTTCAAAGTTATTTATCCAATGAATAAATGTACAAGGTGACTTAGATGGGTTGGGACGGGGCAGGGACAGTGTCTCAGACAGTGTTTATGCTCCATTTGGGTCTTGTCAGCTTTGTCGACTTTACTTATCTTTTGTTCCAGCTCTGCGTGGTCGTGACAATGTCACGCAGGTGCAACCTGACAGCACACCGTCCCTGTCTGGGCCTCACATCTCCAGCTTCCTGCTCTGGTGCCACCCTTTGGCTCTGCCACGGGGCCTTCTCAGCACCCATGCACACACACAGAGCCTAGAAATGCGAGGGAGTTAACATCCCATGGGTGAACCTTTGAGCTTTGGGAGACAGGAGCCAGAGGATAATCTCTCCCCTTTGCTAGCCTCTGCGGTGATGGTCCTAAGACAGTCCATTCAACTTCTCGCGGATATGGCCCTGCAGATCAAGCAATCAGTTGCATTTGGAGATGGCCAGCACATCCTTACGTTGGCTCCTCCTCCTTTCCTGCCTCCCTCCCCTCTTGTGTCTCCCTCCTGCTCTCTGGATTGTCCTCCCTGTTAAAATAATAGCCCAGAGCCTTTTGCCTTGGGCTTTACTTTCTGGGGAACCCAGGCTAACATGGAAGCTTCTTCAAGGATACCTGAGCTGAGAGGTCTGTCAGATAAGACAGAAAAAAAACAAAGGCTGGACGGAGGTGTGGGAGTTGGTTTCTAGACCGGCAAAATGCAAACCATGCATAGTAAGGTAGTGGAGAGGCCTGCGTGCTGGGGAACCACAAGGCCACTGTGCCACTGTCTGGGGCAAGGGAGGGCTGAACGGGGCACAGGTGAAGAGATGAAGAGGCTGTGAGAGGTCAGCTCCTTGGGGCGCCTAGGGTCTGGGTTTTTCTAATGCAATGAGAGCTGCCGGAAGGTTGAAGCAGAGGCCTGGTATGGTCACAGGATTTATTTTAAAGGTTCGCTTAGGCCATTTGGTGGGAACTAATCTATTTTTAGCTTGGGGGAAGGGGCAAGGCTTGGGAGGTGGGGACAGCAGCCAGGAGTTTCTACAGCAGTCCAGATAAGAAATGATCGCTGCCTGGCCCAGGAGAGCAACGGCGGAAATGGGGAAAGGTGGGTGCCCGAGACGTGTTTGTGAAGTATGGTCTTTATGACTTACTGATGAGTTGGATGAGGAAGCGACAGTGGGAGAGAGAGGGAAACGCTCCAGGTTTCCGGTTGGAATGGTGGGCGAGAATGAAGCACCGAAAGTTAAATCTGGCTTTGGATATGTTAGTTTTGAGATACCTTGAAATCATCCAAGTGGAAATGTCAAGTGGACAGTTGGGTATATGAGAAAAAAGTGCTCCAAAGGGAAGACCAGGGTAAGGTTACGCATTTGGGAGCAGGACCAGGTACATCATTTGCAAGACCCAGTGCAAAATGAAAACACAGGGCCCCTTGTTAAAAATTAAGTTCAGGTTGGTGAGAGCGGAGTATTACATCAGGCACAGAGACCTGTAACACGGGGCCCTGTGTGATCGCACAGGTCACAGGTCCATGATGCTTAGAGGTGGAATTTAAAGTCAAGGGAATGGATGAGACACGTAAAGAGTGTGTTAAAAGGAGGAGGAAGAAGGGCCCAGGATTGGACCACACAATTCTGTGTGTATGCCAAATTCCAGATCCATGTGTCTAACTGCCTACTCCACATCTTTACTTGGGTAGCTAATAGATATTTCAAACCAGATGTTCAAAGCCCAACCTTGATTTTCACCCTCAAACGTGCTCAACCCAGTTTACTCCAGCTCTGGAAATGACACTCCATCCTTCTAGGTGGTCACATCTCAAATTTTGAATCACCCGGTCACTCCTCTTTTGGTCACATCTCATATCCAATCTGTCAACAAATCCTCCCTTCAGGAGATATTCACAATTTCCCACTTTTTATTATGTCCCCCGCTGTCTTCTTCTGTCACCTGGATTGTTGCGGTAGCCTCCTGCTTTGACCCTTCCCTTCTACAGTCTACTCTCTCTCTCTCTCTTTAAAAGACTTTATTTATTTTCAGAGAGGAGAAGGTGGGAGAAAGAGACGGAGAGAAACATCGATGTGTGTGTGAGAGAGAAAGACCAGTGGGCTGTCTATTACATGTCCCCAACTGGGGACATGGCCCGCAGCCCAGGCGCGTGCGCTGACAGGGAATCGAACCGGTGACCTTTCAGTTTGCAGGCCGGCACTCAATCCACTGAGCCACACCAGCCAGGGCTCCAGTCTGTTCTCAACACAGTACCTGGAATGATCCTGTAAAAGCACTAGCCAGGTTGTTACTCTGCTGCCCCAAACGCTCTATTTGCTTCCCGTCTCAATCAGACTAAAACTGTCTCCCAGTCTCTTATGCCTCGCATCCCCTGCCCCATTGCCTCTGAGAATACATGCTATCCCCCAATTCACTC
Source organism: Mormoops blainvillei (assembly GCA_004026545.1). Lineage (NCBI taxonomy): Eukaryota > Metazoa > Chordata > Mammalia > Chiroptera > Mormoopidae > Mormoops > Mormoops blainvillei. The sequence goes on along the minus strand of PVJD01002509.1, from coordinate 78,948 downwards.
TGCTCCTGCCACCCTGGGCTCTTTGCTGCTCTTCACACACTTTAACTTCTATTCTTCCTCAGGGTCTTTGCACTTGTGTTCTGCTTAGAAAGCTCTTCCCTGTGACAGCGTGGCTTGCTTCCCCACTACCTTCAGCTCCCTGCTCAAATTTAACCTTATCGGACTGTCCGATAATAATAGCAAACCCATCCTTGGCTCCTGCAGTCTCCCTTTTTCCTGTAGATTTTATGACTATCTAACATACTACAGGCAGACTTATCGGTTTATAGATCATATCCTATCCAGTAAGAATACACGCCCCATTGGGAGGAGCTGTGGACTGTTTGTTCACTGCTTAGCCCCAACATGCAGCAGGCCCCCAAACATTTGTTGAAGGAAGGAAAGAAGGGTCCCAGCATTTCTCGCTCAGAGAGAGAAGGAACTGATTAGGAGACTGAGAAGCGGCCAGGGAGGCAGGGTGAGAAAAACCAGGGGCATGAAGTGTAACAGAAGCTTAGAGAGAAAGCACTTTTCATTGTGGTAAAAATATGTAACATAAAATCCACCATTTTAACCATTTAAAAGCATACAGTTCAATGGCTTTAAGTACATCTACATTGTTCTGCACCCTTCACAACCATCCATCTCCAGAACATTTTTTGTTTTTATCTTCCCAAACTGAGAATCTGATCTCATTACACAAGAACTCCCCATGTCCCCTTCTCCAGGCCTGACAGGTGCCACCCTGCTTTCTGTCCCTATGACTCTGACGACCCTAGGCACCTCAAAAGCGAACTCCCGGAGTGTTTCTTCTTTTGTGACAAGCTTATTTCACTTAGCGTGTCTTCAAGGTTCATTCATGTTGTAGCATTTATCAGAATTTCCTTCCTTTTTAAAGCTGAATAATATTCCATTGTATTTATAGACCACATTTCGTTTATCTATTCATTTGTCCATAGACACTGGGGGTTGCTCCCACCTTTTGATTATTGTTAATACTGCTGCTATGAACAAAGGGATACAAATATCTCTTTGAGACCCTGCTTTGAATTTTTGGAGGTATATACCCACAAGTGGAACTGCTGATCACGAGGTACTTCTCTGATTAACTTCTTGAGGAACCACCATACCGTTTTCCGTAAGAGCTGCTTCAGTGCACAAGGATTTCTATTTCTTTCTATCCTTGCCAACACATTATTTTCTGTTAAAATACTTAAAAAAATAATTGCCATTCTAATGGGTATGAAGTGGCATCCCATTGTGATGAGAGAAAAGCATTAACTATGTCAAGAGCTGCTGCAAGATCTAGTAAATCAAGACAGGGTGTTTGCTGGGTTTGGCAACATGGAGGCGGTGACTTCAGCAGAATGACAGAGTCATGAGAACTGCGCAGGTGGAAGAGTGACGGGGTGGTTGCTGGGGCAGAGCCCCCGAAGTCTAAATGCAGGATCAATTCCAAAGAACTGATGCGTAGCCTTATTCAAATTCATAAGGGCTTTAATAGGAGAAACTTACACATACAGGCAAAGCAGCTGCTCTCTCCCAGTGGTGGCCACCTGGGAAGAAATCCACCCCTCCCCAGGACAGGGTCTCTTTTTCATAGGGGGTCAATAGTAACACCACGAGGTGAGTAGTCACCTAGACCACCAGAAAGTACAACGCACTTCTAAGTGAACAGATAACATCAGGCAGTTACTACACTCTCTACATTCATTAACCTCCTTCTTGGGGGCATGACGTTTATCTTGGGGTGGCATTCCAGCCTCAGCTAAGCCTGAGGCGACAGAGAGTAAACAGTCACAGGAGGTTAAAACGAGAGTCCGGCCTTTCCTAGAGGCCTTTTCTGCTGGAGCCATATTGCAATTGCACCTCTGACTTCCCCTACCTGTACAGTGGTGGAGAAGAAAGGCGACTTGACCAGCTTGTCTGTGTTCAGGAGCAGAGACTATTAGTAATCGAGTGTTTGCTGCGCTCTGATGTTGTGTGAGATGCCAGGGTTGGCAAAAGAGCCAACAGATATGGTTCCCGTCCTAGTGGGGCTGACAGTCCAGCAGAAGAGGGAGACAATCCCCGAATTTATTTAACTCCAATTTAACAAGCAGAGGGTGCCGTGCCTACATTGCAGCAGCATGGCATCTGAAGAAGGGAAGGGAGGAGGGGATCCGAGGGTGTCCTGAGGGAGTGGCATGAGAATGGATTATGATTTGCAGTCTCCTGTGGGCCTATCTTCAGGGAGAGAATGCCTTGGTCCTGCTGACATGGGTATTTGGGTCCCCAAGACAATTGCCTTCTCACTGAGTGTCACCTCCATCACCTGGCTCCTACAACCGGAATACACAAATGGCAGTCAGTTATATATGCCCAAAGGACACGGGCTACATGCTCAAGCAGGAACTTAGCCCCTACCACTGAAGTATTTCCCCCAAATAACTTCCGTGAGCCCTCAAAAAAGTATGTCTCCCGTTTTCTTAAGCCAGCCTGTCAGTCGGCCTCTTCCTCGTCTTCGGCTTCAGCTTCCATTTGACCTGATCTCCTGCTCACGAGGCTAGGTGATGGAGCCTCACAATGTGAGGATGCCCAGCGGGTGCCAACGGCTTCTCCCCAGGCTTCTCAAACCACCTGTCTTCTGGGGAAGAGGCAAGGCTGGGTCTGCATGGAGGCATGGAAGAGTAATATGTTTTACCTACATCCCAAAGCAGCCATGTTTGTGCCCACAAAATCTCATTCCAGTTTCCTGTGAACTTTCTGTTCTGTTCAATTCTAATTCAAGGGCCAGATGGGGAGTAGATGTATGTCTTTGGAGAAATTAAATAAATCTCCTTGTGCCTTCATTTTCTCATCTGTAATATTGGATGATAAAGTGCCTATTTCAGACTAAGTGAAAAAAGGGCATAGAGCTTTAGCACAGTGACTGGTAGCAGGTGCTTGGAAAGTGTCGGCTTTTATGATCGTTTTTACTATTATGATTATGTACAGGAGAGTTTGGCTACATTAAGTGTCTGAAACCCCAGCTCAGCTAGCCAATGGTTACTGTTTCACAAATGAGCATTCTCATTTCACCCACCAGTTTCACAAGCTTAGCTAATGTGTAAGGGCTAAAGGCGCCCTGGGTGCTGACAAGATCTGGGTTCTGAATGGTGAGGCTGAGGACAGCGCCGCTGCCCTGCTTGACTCAGTGGGCCTCCGGCTCCCTCCTGGAGCCAGGCAACGCAGTGCCGAGCCCCAGAAAACTGCCAGGGAAAATCCGCTGCCAAAGTGCAAACCAAGGAAAAAGGATAAAATCAACAATTTTGGACGAGGCTGGCATAAACCTTGAGCCCAGTCTGCCATATTTACTTTTTCTTAATCTAAAATAACAGAGATAACATACACAATGGACTTTCTAACTTGCCACTTTCCCTTATCATTATTGCCTTTGTGAGCCTAAGACATCATGTACTTTCATACAATCCCTAAAAAAAAAAAAAAAAAAAAAGAAAAGAAACACTGGCCATTCCATTCCCTGCTGCCCATGGAGAAGAACAGACTGTATCTGATAATTCAGCTGGAAAGCAGGGTGGCAGATTCTTTCCAATGGGGTGGCGACTTCCTCCTGGCTTTCAGAACACACCCCTTCCCAAAAATCCGCCCTCCTGGGTAAGCAGCACAAAGGGAGTAGACCCAGCTCTGGGCGTCAGCAAATGCCCACATCCCTTCCTTTTCCTTTTACACCCAGTGGCCTGGGAATGGCACATGAGCTTGGGGAGCCCACACCACCAGGCTGCGTGCAGGCCCGCCAGGCCTGGACGTGGTCTGGCTCTCATCTCTCGCCCTCCTGGTCCATCTTCCGAACCAGTCGCCACAGTGACCGGCCTGCACCCCAAATGTGGTCATATTTCATCCCATCTATTAAGAACTCGCCGTGGATGAAATGTTGCAGAACTAGGAAGTGGTGATGGTTGCGCGGCATTGTGAATGCACTAAATACACCAAGTTGTATCCTTTGGAAGGTGGAAAAGGTGAATTTTATGTTATGTGATTTTTACCACACTTTTCAAAAAAAGCACTTGTTGTCCAGGTGTCGCTCTTTTAAGTTATTAATGATCACTGCCTACATATATTATTTCTTTAGGGGTTTGGTGGTAATTCCTTCCTTAGCTGGAGTACTTCTACCCTGAGAAAGTTTCCCTTGTCAGCCATTTGTTGTTCCTGGAGTCCAATGGGTACCCCCTCATCCCGTGCTCCTGCCTGCGTCGGCCCATCAGCCTGGAACGCTGTCCCTCCTCCTCTCTGCCTGGCTAATTCCTGAACCAGCTCCAGCACTCTCAGGCCGCCGTGTGACCACGGTGAAGCTCCACTATCTCATCTGAGCACTCATTTCCCTTTGTTGTGATGTTTTGTTGCCCCCCGTCTCCCCCGCTGACTGTTCGCTCATCAAGGGCAGGTTCTGTCTCCTATTCTTTGATTTGGCCTCAACAGGACAGTGGGTGTTCAATCAACAGTGGTGACATGAAGGTGAGCTTCTTCGTGGCCAGCCACGGGCAAAAGGTAAGTATCAGTTATGTACTTTGTATCAGTGCCTTGGCTTTGTCCCGCTGCGTAATTCGTTTCCACAGATTTAGCAGTTTAAAGCGACACATGACTTATCGCACGGGCCTGTGGGTCAGGCGCCTGGCACGGCTCAGCTGGGTCGCTCTGCTCACAACCCGCATCAAGCTGAAAAGTGAGGCGTGCTGGGCTGCACGCTAATCTGCAGGCTCCATGAGGGAAGAATTCATTTCCAAGTTTATTTAGGTTGTTGGTAGAATTCATTTCTTTACCGCTGTGTGGCTGAGGTCTCTGTTTTCTAGTTGGTTGTAAGCAAGGGGCTACTCTTAGCTGTTGGAGGCTGCCCCTGCCATGTGGCCCTCTCCAGGGGCCTGGGCCCATCACAGCTTACTTCTGCCAAGCCAGCGGTGGAGAGCGAGTCTCTGCAGGGTGTGCTAGCAGGACGAAACCTTACGTATATAATTGAAACTGTAATCATGCGTGCCACATTCTGCCGGTTTATACACAAGTCAAAGGTCCCGCCCATACCCACACACGGTGTGAACAGAGAGGCCCCCTGAGGGCCTGTCCTCCACAACGAGCTAGGACTTATTGAGAGTTTACTGTGCACCAGACACTAGACAAGGCACTTTTCAGTAATTATTTCTTTATAGCCTCAAACTACCTTATAAGAGGAATACTATGAGAGCTGTGTTATGCATTTGGAAGTTGAAGCTCAGAGAATGTGGTGTTTCACTTGTTCAAGGTCCCACAAGCGATAAATGACAAATCTGGGATCGAAACCCAAGTTTGATATTAAAATCACTTTCTACTCTTCAAACCTTGCTTCTTAAATAGTTTGTCCCAGAAAACTCTTTAAAAATTGTCCCCTTCTTTCTCCTTCTCAAGGGTAACAACAGAAATAGGAAATACACATTCTTTGCTTCCTGGACTCCTATTTTCAAGCATAGTCAGAATGAATTCTTCCTGCTAAGAGGGGATGTTCAGATCAGAGCTGGCCCTTCTAAGAAATGGTATGTTGCAGAGTTAGGGCAGGCTGCCAAAGCAGGGAATGAGACCTGGCCCGCAGCTTCTCAATGCCATTAGAAAATAATTATAATAATACCTCCTAGTTCTACACTAAGTTATCAATTGCTGTTTCATTTTATTCTCAATGTCCCTGTGAGTCAGCCAGGGTAGGGATTTTACACATTCGGTGTAGAGATTATTCTGTATATACAATTTTGTATTTTGGCTCAGAACCTTTGATGAATATTTTCCCATAATTCTTATATCTTCTCCCTAGGCATGCATAATTTTAAATGGCTGCTTAATATTCAACTCAACAGATAATTTCTAGTTTACTAAAGCTATTGAGGTGCCTTCTTGTTTTGCCCTAATTCGGGCTAGTTTTTTTCTTGTTTTTCACTATTTCAAGAAGTGTTACGATGAACATCTTTGATGGTCAAAACTTTTCCCATGCTTCCACATACACACATACTTAGGGGAGAGTCCCAGAAGAGAGGTGGCAGGTGGCAGTGTCAAGCCTCTTGGTGCATTATAACCCCCGTTTTTCAGAGGAGGAAACAGACTCGAAGTGAGACGTCATGAGCCAAGTTCACGTGGCTCCTGAAGGCACAGCTGAGACTTGGATCAAAGTCTTTGCTACTGACAGTGCTCTCCACCGACCGGCAGCTTGGTGAACCCTGGAAGAATGTGACGGATGCATCATCTCAGGTCCCGCCCAAGACCTTGTGAGTCTGAATCTGCTTGTACACACATTAAAGTTTGAGACGCTTTGCTAGCAACACATCCTCCCCTATAATCCTGTGAAGTGCTTTGAAATGAGGCAAAACAACCGGCTCTGGTGTTACCAGTTGTCCACTCTCACATTTCCTTGTGTAAGGGCTGTGTGCAGTGCGTGCACCTCATGGCGGGTTTGTTAACTTCACTGTCAAACCTCAGAATCTTTAACTCGCCTCCATATTATCCCCGCATGTGGTCAAACCGTCCTGCTCAGAATTGTATAAACAGTACTTAGGAATAATATTCAGTGTGAAATGGTCATGATGAAGGAGAAAGAGCATTACACCAGGTGTTCTGGTCCAGGTGCTACCATTAACAAGCTGCATGACCTTGGAGAGCCACTGAATCATTCTTTATTGAATTAGGGACGGCGATGAGGGTACATTTTGTACGACATAAAGCGCTGGACACATCTGTGGGCAGGCTAGGTTTAGACATGCTCTTCCTTGTGAGATGAAATGAAGGCATTTATACCAGATGATCCTTGGGGCAAATATTCAGAGGGCCAAGTCCTTCCAAGGAAGCCTCTTTTGGGTTGGATTCCACCTGTGCTCTCCAGTAATATGATGACAGAGATATGTGTCACACCAGAATGGATAAGAGCGAGCACTTAAGAATAACTGATCTTCGAAGTCCCTTTTAAATCTAAAGACTTATGATCTACCATTCCACCACGAAAAAAAATCATAGAACTGTAGCTTTGGCTGGTCATTTTATGCAGCTACCTGCTTCCAGGAAAGAGAGCAGCTAGTCCATTATTTAAGAATTTAAATATGCTTGAAATCCCATTTCTGGTATCGAAGTATTTCTTTTTGCATGCAATTTGATTAATTTCCTCTTCCTTAAGCATATTGAGCAATCGGAGACCAAACTCAGGTCTTTCCAATCAGGTGTGATTACTGAAGACTCTGGTCTCTGGTCTGTTTTCCTTCCCTCCCCACCCCCCACGCATTACCTTCTTAAAAGAAAGTTAAAAAGCTTTACCTAGACTCTCTGCTTTGTAACCACATTTCTCAAACTTATTGTTGAATATTATCATCGCTAAACAGACAGCCCTGATTCAGCCCCTTCGACAGGACAGTGAAAGGGATGTATATGTCACGTGCAGCAGATTTCAAAGAACGGCCAACGATGGCCACTTGCCCTGAACATCACAGTGATGTCCTCAGAGAAAGGAAGCAGACTTTTGAGACTAAAATCCAAAGGTTTCTTTTGTCTTAATGGATTACATAATCTGTTTTCTTATAAATCAGGTTATTTGGCTTTTCTTTTTCTCTTACGGCTTTATGATTTTAAATGGCTGCTTAATATGAAACTCAACAGATAATTACTGGTTTCCTAAAGCTATTGAGGTTTCTTCTTGTTTTCCCCTAATTTGGGCTATTTAATTTTCATAAAGCTCTTAAGTTGAGCTTTTTGATATTGAGAGGCCAGGATTTCTAAAATGCCAAAGTTCTAAGAGGAAAAAAAAATAGTAAGAGAGACTATTTCTGTTACTTTTCAACAGCAAGATATTAGTCAATTCCCCTTATGAAAAGCACTGGTGGGAAATTAGCCACTCATTCATTTCACACATATTCAGTAAAAGCCTACAATAGGTGTCAGGCGCACAGAGCTCCCCGGTGAAAGACAGGGATCTGGTCTGCAAAGAGCTTGGTGTGGAGGCTGCTCTGGGTGCAGGGATAGGGGTACGCACGGGGCAGTATAGCACAGAGATATCGGGGCAGACAATTCTTCCTAAGGGGCTGAAGAAAGCTCCCTAGAAGAGGTGCCTCCCAGGCTGAGGAGGAGAGAGCCAGGGGGACAAAGAAGCGAAGGGTGTTTCAAGCAGACAGAACAGCAAATGTAGAGGGAAACACAAATGTAAAGGTGCAGAGGCAACAAAGAACATCAATAGATCACAGCAGGTGTGAGGGAGCCGCGGGGCGGGCGGGTGGGTGGGTGGGGCGCATGGGCTGTGAGGGGGGGATGCAGGAGTAGGCAGTGGGATACAATGTAGTATTTGCTGAAATAAACCAGAGAGGTTGAGTCAAAGCCTCAATTGTATAAAGACTTCAGAGAGTAGAGTTACTTTCAGGCACTCGAGAGAAATAATACCTGTGAGGTATGAACTTTAGTTTGAAAAAGATACCATAGCAGCCCTGGCTGGCGTGGCTCAGTGGACTGAGTGCTGGTCTGTGAACCAGGAGGTCGCTAGTTCAATTCTCAGTCAGGGCACATGCCTGGGCTGCTGGCCGGGTCTCTGGTGAGGGGCATGCGAGAGGCAACCACACGTGGATTTTTCTCCCTCCCTTCCCCTTTTTATAAATAAATAAATATTAAAAATAAAAAAAGATACCGTATCAAGAAATCTGTTGGCGTTAGTCCCAAGTAGCAATCGTAATTCTTATTTTGCCCGGGCTTACTCTTTTTTCCTCCCCCTTTCCCCCTCTGAGTGTAATTGCTCCATCTTTCTCTGGAAGAGGAGTCTCAGGACAGCCAGCGTTTCAGGCGCTGCTCATTTGATCTGGTTGATTCAGGAAACAGATGCATCCTCTTGGTCTCAGCACAAATTGTTGGGGTTTCTTTTTTCTGGTTTTACCAAAGCCAGATCTATGTGTTGATCAGCACAAAGGAAAAAGGTAATTACTGAAGTATTAGTGAGATTATTATTTCCTGATACGAACTGCTGCATTCCTTACTTGTATCTGGTTCTCCCCCTGGGCTGGCGGGGATAGAAAATTTAAAAACAAACTTTTTGGACAAAGCCTATATTAATTGTTTTTAATCTTGTTTGCATTGGAGGACTCTTTGAAAATTTAATAAAAAAGATAAACCTGCTCCTCAAAAATACTCCCATTTTCTCATAAAGGAACAAAATGGAACACAGCTTCAATAGGTTCACAAGCCTCTTGAAGCCTCGAGGACTCTCGAGGAATCCAGAGACCTTGCTTAGGATCTGCGGTAACTATCTACACAGCCAGAAATGAAATGGAAGAACTGCTTTTGAAATTGGGCTGTGACAGCTCCCTGCTAATTCTGGCAGATAATTTGGGAAACCAGAATAACCCTGAATTGCACGGGCCATTTTCAGGTGTTCAGGACTCTCCTACAACATTGATTCAGAGGGTGGGCCTCTGCTTCCCAAATGTCCCCACCTCCATGCCAACCCAAACATGAAAGAAAGTCCCAGGCAGGAGGAGGCTGAGCAAGAAATCACTCGAGACTTTCATTTGCTAAACTCAAGTTCAGACTTGGAGTTAGAAGATTTGTTTTTCTTTGTTTGTTTGTTTTTTTTTCTTTTAAGATTTTACTTATTTACTTTTACAAAGAGGAGAAAGAGGGAGAAAGAGGAGAGAAACATTCATGTCTGAGAGAGATATATCAGTTGCCTCTCACACGCCCCCAACTGGGGACCCAGCCCCCCCACCCAGGCATGTGCCCTGACTGAGAATCGAACCAGCGACCTTTCGGTTCGCAGAAGGGTGCTCAATCCACTGAGCCACACCAGCCAGGGCTAGAACACCGGGTTTTAATGAAAGGTCTCCCACTACCCACTTGTGCAACCTTGGCATTTACATTTTTCAAGTATTGGTTTCCTCATCTATAAAACGGAGATAATTTTAATACTTACCTCTCAGAGGTGTTACGAGGCCTTAATAAGATAAAGAGTATCAAAGCATTGTTGATCTTAAATTGCCAGATATTTCTCCAGCAAAATCCGTGTGCTCGGGAACAACAAAGAATCTGTACTTGGCACGTGCAGCTTAAGGGTGACCCGCGCACCAGCCCAGAAAAAACACCGGAGAGGAAGCTATCTTATGGGAGTGGGAGGGGCTCTAGTACAGGAGGAGACCATTGGAGAACCAGAAAGTCCGAAGTGTAGCGATTTTCATTGGCTGAATGGTGGCGGCCTCCCATTGGCTGAGCTGTCAGGCGCCTCTTTTCTTTCTCCTGCTGAGGTTGTAAAGTAGGGCCGCTTCTGGTCGGAGATGCAAGGCATGTCTCTACCTCTCGGGGTGAGTGGTGTGAGCTGAGCGATGTGTGTGAGTGTTTTGTCTACTGGCCTCTTGACTCCATTTTAAGTGAGGTTTCTGTTTATTAATTTTCACAGTATTTACCAGACATCTAGTTCATAGATGGTGCTTGATGAATGTTATCTGAAATATATTTTCCCAGGGCAGAGGAAGACCTTTCAGAAACCCTTAAGTACTGTAAAAAACATTGTGGGGAACTTCCAGTTTCCTGCCACTCTGTCCAACCAACAACCACAAAGCTGAACAAACTGAAAAGTCAAAACATTTCTTTTAGATCTATCAGAGAAGTGAGGTAACAGGGCAAATTGTTGTCCCTCAAAACGGAAAGACAGGTGAATGAATACAGGTGGATAGAGGGAACCACAATTTATAGGTGCAGAACCAATGGTGGGGCAGGAAACCTAAACTGTAATTGCCAAATTGCTGGAGGCTCAGTGTGGACAGCTCTGAGAGGTTAAAAACTCCAGGGGAGTATAGAGGGACCCCCACACTTGTGTGAGTTCTACCTCCAGGAGCTCTGTTGGGTCCTTACAGTGAATATTGGAGAAAAACATACTTCAAGCAGGTGCAGGGGTGGGGAAGGAACCATTTTCAACACGCCAGAGCATTCTGTTCCTCTTAACAAGACCTGTTCTCAGGAGGATCTATTTTATCAGAGCTTAACTTAGTGGTGTTTTATCAGAGCCTAAACTACCTTGGGGAAGGGAAGTACCCAACTCTAGCCCCCTCTATCCTTCTTGTGGGGTGGAAGAGAAATACATAACTCCAGCCCCTCTCACCATCTGATCCCACCTGAAGTGGCAGAAAAACTGAGTTGCACTGGTCAACTTCATCTGGGGAACAGGCTCACCAGAAAGACAGATCTAATCCTATGACTGTGGACACACTTCCCCTCCCCTCACAGCTTACCACCATGTTACTACAGGCCTATTCACTGCAGTTCCCTCCATCTAGAACATTGTCAGCCTTTCAACAGAAAATTACAAGTATGCTAAAAGGCAAAAAATACAGTTTGAAGAGACTGAACAAGAATCAGAACCAGAGGTAGGTATGGCAGAAATGTTGGAATACTCAGACCAGGAATTTTATAAAACTATGATTAATATATCAAGGGCTTTAGTGGAAAAAGTAGGCCACATGCCCGAACAGATGGGTGATGTAAACAGAGAGGTGGAAGATCTAAGAAAGAATGAAAAAGAAATGCTAGATTTAATAAACATTGTGATGGAAAGGAAGAATCCCTTTGATGGGCTCACTAGACTGGACATTGCAGAGGGAAGACTCTATGCCTGAGGATATGACAATAGAAACTTCAAAAACTAAAAACCAAAGAGAAAAAAATAAAGATTGACCACCAGCACCGCCCCAAATAGATTATCCAAAAACTGCGGGGAAATTACAAAAGGCCTAACACACGTGCAATATGTAATAGGATGCTAAAAGGAAAAGAGAGGAAGAGAATCAATATTTGAAGCAATAATGATGTAGAACTTACCCCAAATTAGTATCAGACACCAAACCACAGAACCAAGGAGCTCGAGAATACCAGACAAGACAAATGCAAAAACAAAAACAAAACAAATAAAAAAGCCTGAAACAAACAAGACTTACACCTAGGCGAAATTATATTCAAACTTCAGAAAACCAAAGATAAAGAAAAAATCTTGAAAGAAACCAGTGGGAGTGGGATCCTTAACTAAAGAGGAGTAACAATAAGAATTACATCTGACTTCTCAGAAACCATGCAAGGTAGAAGAGTGGAGTGAAATATTGAGAGAACCCCCCCCCACCACCACCAACCTAGAATTCTGTATCCTGAAAAATTATCCTTCAAAGATAAAGGAGAAATGAAGACTTTCTCACACAAAGATTGAGAGAATGTGTTGCCAGTGGACCTACCTTGGAAGAAATGTTAATAAAAGCTCTTCAGACAGAAGAAAAACTATGAGTCAGAATCTTGGATCTGTACAAAGAAATAAAAAGCATAGAGAATGAATAAGTGAAGGTATAATAAAAATGTTTATTTTTTAATCTTAATTGATCTAACATAATTTGTTTAAAAGAATAGCAATAATGGATTTGATTATGTATATATATTACGTGTATATGCTTATGTTTGCTGATGTGAAATGAAGGGCAGCACTGATGTGGGAGGTGGGAGGGAGGAATTAGGAATGTTTTGTCATTATAAGGGACTTGCACTGTTTCTGAAGTGGTATAGTGTTATTTGAGAGTGGACTTGGATTAGTTGTAAATGTGTGTTGCAACTAGGGGAAATCACTAAAGTTCAAAAGGATAACCGATATGATAAGAAAGGAGAGAAAATGGAATCACAAAGCACTCACGCAGCTCTGTGTAGCCACCCCTTAGATGTGTGGGTCTCCTCCGTTCTCAGGTGCCTTTTCTCTTTTCGAAGCAGAACTGAAATTTCATCTGGGCAGTCAGCTCCAGCAACCACAAACCTTTCATTTCCTTTTTATTGTAGGGAGAAAGTCCTGAATGCTATTACTTCACCAAGAGAAACTGGGTGCTGGGTAGTGAGTAGAGGCTGGGTGGGGGCTTGGTGCACACCTGTGGTTCCTAGTTAGCAAATCACTGGAATCCCAGGGAAAACTCATTATGATGCAGGTTCTTAGCTCCATCCCCGAGGGAGGCTGTGTGGACTGCAGGAACCTGTAATTTATCTTTTCAGTTTTAAATTCTTACTCTTTTCTCCCAGTTTTATTGAGATATAATTGACAAACAGCACTGTATAAGTTTAAAGTGTACAGCATAATTATTTGACTTGCACATGCCGTGAAATGATTACCACAACAAGCTTAGTTAACATCCATCACCTCATATAGGTACACACACATATTTTTCTCTTGTAATGAGAACTCTCAGGATTTACTCCCTTAATAGCTTTCACATAAATCACGTGGCAGTGCTAATCACAGTCATCATGTTCTATATAACATTCCTAGTATTTGTTTTCTCCTAACTGGAAGTTTGTGCCTTTTGATCACCTTCATCCAATTCGCCTCCCACTCCCACCTCTGGTAACCACAAATATGACCTCTTTTTCTATGGGTTTGGTGGCTTGTTTTTTTTTTAAGACTCCACATATAAGTGCAATCATATAGTATTTGCCTTTCTCTAACTTGCTTCATTTAACATAATGCCCTTAAGGTCCATGCGTGTTGATGCAAGTGGCAGGATTTCCTCTTTTTTTTTTTAGGGCTGAAAAATGAAGTGCTTCCCAAGTGATTCTCACAGTGCTCGAGGCTTGGGAACCACTGGCGTAGAGAAATAAAGCGATCACCCCATTCTGCCCAAGCACAGTCAGCCTTCCCTCAACGGGCCGTGTGTTTTCATGGTGCATTATCTCTGATCATATCTCCCTCTTGTTGCTTGCACTTCCTTCCCCCGTGATATTTAAACATAGCTTTATTATGTCACTTATAGTGTAACAGAACCTCCTGTAGGTCTTTTGCTTTGGGTTCTTTTGCTCGCTGCCAATAAGAATGGGGGGGCACTCTGTGGGACCATGCAGCTCCGAAGAGGGTGGAAGGACCCTCACTGGTTGGCCATGAGAGGGTGCCATGCAGTTTTGGACTATTAACTGGAGATCATAGCGACACAGTTGCTGGCGCTGGGAACCACGGGAAGCCTACCTAGCCGTGCATGGATTACTGGGAGGAACCGAGAGAAGTGAGCTGTGGACTTCTTTTTTTTTTTCTAGGCTATACTTCTGACTGGCATGCTCTGTGACTGGCCTGACTGGGCAAAGGGGGAGGGCTGGACTGTGCATATTTGTGGGCATTCAAAGGGGGTGAGATTTAATGGCAAAATTCCACCATTACTCTCAACCTGTATAACTTTTAATTAAATAATTCTTTTCCTTTTTTACCAAATTCCAGCACCGAGAGCCACAGTTCTTGTTGGCAGCGGGCAAAAGAACCCAGAGCAATAGACCCACATGGGGCTTCTGTTACAATATGACATCATATGTTTCCTTATTTCTTTCCTTGACCAGGTGAGCACCTCAAGGACGGAAATCATGTCTTGATTCATCTTTGAGTTTCCTGAACTTGCGATCACCACATAGAGTCGAACAGGTCGTTCATGGTACAGAGGAGCTCAACATGAAGGGTAAGTGAAGCCGTGAGTGGGGCTGAAATGTCGCCTGATTCACCAAGTCATGAGCCCTGACTTTGACCACATGAACTGTAATACATCAACAGAAAGAAGCTCTTGTTAGTGCTATTACGGAATTGCAGAAATGCCTTTTGAGTCAAGGACTAAAACTCCGTAAAGGAGGAGATGGTACTTATGCACCATTGATTCTTTAGCACCTGCCTCATATTGACATTCAGAATATATGTATTGACTTTATCAAGGAAATAGGTAAAATCTCTCTTTTAAATAAGCGAGGTATTATTTGAGCAGACTGAAGCAATGGAAGCCCACAGTGAAGGATTGGAAACTAGGACATAGGCCACTTAATTTTTGGAGTTTAGCTACATTTGGGGAGTGTTTCTGGACCAATCTGCCTATACAATTTCGGACCTGCAGAGAAGAGCTCCCATCAGGATGTTACGTGTACACTTCCAGCTCCACTCAGATATATTGGAAGTGTTCCATCACTGACGGAGGGTTTTCCCCCAGGTCCTTAAAAATTCCTCATCAGTAATATCCTCTTTGCAAGAGAACCCTAAGCGCTCTGACTGAATACCCCTGGGACAGCCGCTTGTTGCAACACCGCGTCCCGTGATTGGTCAGGACCATGCGCACAAATTCCTCAGACTCAGGACACCAGGCTGTTAAGCAAGTCCAGGATTTGTTTGGTGGTTTAAAGATGTGCCACTGCCAAAAGAAAGGCTAAAGAGAGTAATCTATCATGAATGCTACTGGTGCCAATAAAAAGAAAATGAAGCAAAAATCATGGGACACTTAGATCCTAAATCAAATGGAATAGCCCGTTTGTCTTTCCATTTCGGAACTCAGCAGTGAACAATGGAAAGAACATGAGCTTTGGAGCCAGCCAGACCTGAGTTAAAATTATGACTGTAGCATGTTAGAGAACTATGGCCTTGCATGGCTGACTTAATCTCGATTTTACATCTCACGGTTTTTGTGAGAATAAAATGAATCCATGTAATTGGCTTCACCCAGCACAGTGCTGCTGGGACCCATTCTTGGGTGGGAGTTGGGGAACATCCCACCACTTACTGAAGGAGAGGCGAGGGTGTTGTGGGCTGGGTAGCCTCCACCAAAGGGATCTCCACAGTGGTCTTCTTCCAGGGCTTTGCCTTCTGCTCATCCTGTTTAGGGTCAGTGAGACCACTCTTGTCTGAGAGTAGATGAAAACCATTCCTGATCAACATATAATGTGGAGGAAAGGCTCCTGGACAATCTTGAAAGGAGTGACTGAAAGAGTAATGGGCAGGGAGAGAGGCCCTGATTGGCCCTTCCAGGGAAAGGAGCCACCACCGATGACCCTTTTGTTTATTCCCTATTAGCGTTTCCCTTTGTTAGCTTGTATGATAAGGATTTGTCTGCATCGAATGGAATGCAGTTGCTTGGGAAGCAATTTGGGAACATGGAGTGCTGGTTGGGAGGGTCCACTTTAGACTTAGACTAGCTGCTGGGCAAGTTAGTTGGCTTCTCCGAGTCTCCACTTCCTTATCCCCAGGGGTAACACTGTTCATTCTCTACTCTTTGTCTTTTCCTTGCATTGTGGCTTCTACCTCCTTGTCATTGCAACTCACTCATAGCCTTCAAAGTCGATCACTGTGGTTTCTGGGTAGAACTGTTCATTTCAGACCCCCGCCTCCCGAAGCTGCTGGCCAGCCTAGGGTTGCCTGCCGTTAGGTCAGGCGCCCAGCCCAAATCTATTCAGCATGGCCAGCAGGGAGACAGGGTGGACGTGACCACATAAAGTCCCTCAGAGATAGCCACTTAGCCAGGGACTGTGGAGGACAGGGCCATTTCTAATAGGAGATTGTGGGTGTGACATGCACCATGATGGATAACCAGGGTACAGAGGTAAGACAGCGAGCTTTAATGCAAGGCGGACAGTGGTAACTGCAATAGAAGAAATGCTGACAAAGTGTTTTTTAGATGAGAAAGAACTTGCTTCCTAGCTAAGGGAGTAAGGGAAGGGACCCGTGGAAGAAAAGACCTCAGGAGTGTGTACGGCGGGGCCCATCCCCGGACTTGAAGGTGAGGTTCAGTCCTACACAAACGTCATGACTGGGAAATTCAGGGAGTTTCTATATTAGCCCATCCCATCCCCTGGCCACAAGCATTGATTCAAGGATGGGTGTATAATGAAAGTCAGGCCAGCCAGGGACAATGTGATCTAACAGGAAACAGACGTTCCTTCTTCTCTGCTGAACATGAACAGAAAAACACGTGGTCTTAGAAGCCACTGGCAGCTACCTTATAGGCACGAGGGGAGAGGCTTCTGAGAAGGGAGCCCTGACTGAGGAAGTGGGGTTCAGAGGGAGGGGGGGAGAGAGAGAGAGAGACAGAGAGAGACAGAGAGAGACAGAGACAGAAAGGGAGGAGCGACACTGTGTCCCGGACGAATCATTTTGAGAAAATATGGGGATTAGAGGGCAATAGTGAAAAATAGTTTGCTGAGGGCATTGGCGCAGGGATGTCAGTAGTGGAAAGGCAGATTAGAAAGATCACTGAGGGTCTTAAAAGAGGGCAGATAAGAGGCTCTTTTCTATAGGCAGTAAAAAGCTATTGGAAGTATTTAAGCACTGGGATAAGAGTGGTGTTGGGGATAAAATAATCAGCAATGTGTACAAAATAGATTAGACTGGAGAGAGGCTGCAGGTGGGGAGACCATTGGAGTTTATTGAAATAATCTGAAGACCTGAACTAGAGCAGTTTAGGTGGGGCTGAAGAGAAGAGAAGAATGTGGAAAAATGAAACCACGGGTTCAAGATTTTAGAGTAAGATTTTGTCGTTTACTAAAGGCTGCATGAATGAAGGAAGGAGGGAGGTGCCGACAGGAAGGAGGGAGGCACCGCCCCTCTAGTCTGGATGGCTCTCTAAGCTGGTAGTTTATCACCATAGAGGATGAATATAAAAGATTAGACGACAAAGAAGATTGAATATTTTCTTTAGGTCCATTGCCACAGTGCAAATGGATGATGATGAAATTTTACAGCATTGCAAAATAATAGCTCGTGGTGTTGACTCACGGTCCTTACCATCAGCAGACTTCAGGAGCTATTTATAGAGATTGCTAGCCACATACTTTTGAAAGGGGTGGCAACAAAACGCACGTATCTGTTGAGATTCGAGCCTTTTCTCTAACTGGCTGTGTGACTCCGGGTAAACCATTTACCCTCTCTCGACTGTAGTTTCTTCAACTGGAAAGAAGGGAAAGATAAAAGCTTCTTCCCAGGCTTGTGGTCCTCACCTCATGCTCTCATAGAAAACGCCCCTGCCTGTTTCTAGTAAAGAAAAGATAAAACGAATAAAACTATTAAAAATAATAAATAAAGGTAAACATGTTTCAAACCTTCTGCCTTTCCTTTTTCTTTCCTTTCTCCTTTTTTCAAGTATGCTTTGTGTTTGCAGGCTGACCTCCCACAAGGACTATTTGCGTTGTCACAACTCGTTAATAGGTTTCATGGAGCTTTTATGGTTAATCAGTCTTCTAGGTTCTAGGACCACCTGCGTGACAGAATTGCAGTGGCCTTTCCTTGCCCTGTCTTGTATAACGGGGGAATAACAAATACACATCATTTTATTTTGATGATTTGCTTGAGGAGCTAAGACCTACCCCTGATTTCTCTCATGGGCAGGAGGGTGGCTCATCTCAGCAAGGGGCCGTGAGTATGGCAGGCGCTCTGAGTGACGTGTCTAGAGCAAGTGATGATAACAAGGGGGAGTGATGAGGGCCACAGAAGAAACACAGATGAAGTGCCATGGCTAGGGAAGGGCCACTAGTGTGGATCCATTGTCACTGATTTGTCAGCAGCCCCTCATCCCCCTGCACTACCATTTATCGAGTGCTTACTATGTGCTAAGTGCTTGTTCAATTCTTGAAATAATCCTTTGAGGTAGGTAAGGCGTTATTATTATGCTCATCTGACAGATGGGGAAACTGAGGCTTAGGGCACTTGCCCAAGGTCACAAAGACAACTGGTAAATGACAGAGTAAGGACTTGAACCTGGGCTTTACTGACTCAAGAGCCCACGATTTTAACTGTTGTCCCAGACTACCTGTGCTGAGATTTCCCGGGATGTCCTCTCTTGTCTTTTCTTTTATAGGTACATGATTTATATCTCCCGTCTGGAATGGGATGGAGTGAGAAAGAGGATTAGGGAACTATTGTCTCTCCAAGGTTACTCAGCTCTTTGATTTCTCTCCTGGGAGCCACACTGCTTGTCAGTAGGAGGTGCTGGAAAGAATTACATTGCTCCAGGGTGTTCACTTGTATGCAATTTATTATTTCGAAAGATAAAGTCTAAGGAGACCTCTACATTGCATTATATTTCTTCCAATGAGCGAAAGCAGAGGGCATCTGGTTAATATTGGAGACATGCACCTGACCCACTTTGGCTAACGAGAAAAAATAAATATTAAAACATAGTCAATCAAAGAATTACTGCCTGTGTGGCTGGTTCACCCACTGCTTTGAGTATGGGACTCAATGGCAATCATTTAAATTCAGGGCTGCCAGAAAAAGATGTCCTTGATCTTGATTGATTGATCTCCCTAGGAGAGGGCTTAGATTCCCTCCTGGATCTAACCCTCCCCAGCCTAAACCTGAAGCTTGCAAAAGTGCTGAGAATCTCTCAGAGGGTAGGATGGGAGGAGACATCCTCTCATTCAGTACCTTCCTTTAGCTGTGGAGGACTCTGAAGCCCAGTCCACCGATACCTGCCGATTGACCCTCCAGTCCTTCTCTCCACCCTCTTCGCTCTGCGCTGCGTCCTGGGAGGCTGCCCAGTGTGGACTGCGTCCGTCCATGAGTTGCCTTACCCTCTGGCTTCCAGGTTGCTTAGGCCCCAGGGAATTACCCACAGGAGATCAGGAGGAGGATGAGTGAGGAAAGGGTATTATTTCTTCAACTCCCTCCCTACCAGGGCACCCTGGATGGGCTGCATCCCTCCCCTGATGGCCACAGCTCCTATCAGGTGGCCCTTTCCATACAGCTGCCCTCTCTGGTCCAAGTGACTGCTTCTCCCTGGCACCTTAAAGTCTAGGGCTAATCAGGGCTCATGGCAGTAAGTAGCCCTGAGATAGCGCACTGTCCATGTTGTGCACACGTCTTTAGCCCCCTTATTACACTCTAATCAAATTACCCAGTTTGGATGTGCCATCTGTTTCCTGCTGGGCCCCTGACTGATATACCAGAGAGGTTAATGACTTGCCTGAGGTCTCAGGAGGATTTGATTACAAATGAGGATATGCTAATAGGAAGAGAGAACACTGGTACATTTTACAGTTTATGAAGCATGTTCATAACCGTAATCTCGGGTGCAGGAAAGTTATTAAGCTTTCCACTTACAGACTAGAAATTGAATCTTAGAGAAGAGAAAGGATTCAGTACCACTGGCGAGCATCAGAGCAACCCTCAAACCCAATGCATGGGTTCTGCCAGTCACAACAGGGCCCGCCTCCAGTCAGAGTGGAAACTCTACTTCTTTTTTTCCTTTTAAAAAAAGATTTCTTTCTTTCTTTCTAGAGGAAGGGGAAGGGAATGAGAAAGAGGGAGAGAAACATCAAGGTGTGGTTGCTTTTCGTGCGCCCCCTACCGGGGACCTGGTCTGCAACCCAGGCATGTACCCTGACTGGAGAATTGAACCAGTGACCCTTTGATTCACAGGCCAGCGCTCAATCCACTGAACCACAGCAGCCGGGGCTGAACCTCTACTTCTTTACCAACACGACTCCACACCTGGAGCATCGGGAAAGCAAACCTACCCAGTGTTCCATCTTCCAGGCCCGGAGCGAATGGTGCTGCATCTGCAGTCCAACAACTTTGAGGCAAGCGGTGTCACCCTGATTTTACGGATGAGGACAGTGAGGCTCAGAGGCTAAATATCTTACTCCAAGTCATGCGGCTGGGAAGTAGCTGGACTTCGAACTCGGACCGTCTGCCTGCTGCTTTCTCCCACCTCCCACCGCTTCTGTGTGTAGAGGTGTGGGTTTCCGAAGGTACTGATGGCTGCAGGCCTAGCACATCCTCTGTATTTTCTCCCATCATACGAGTCCCAGCCTGGCCTTCATACCAACTCTAGGACCTTGGCCTGGCTTTCCTGTTCGGTAGTCAAGGAGACTTTTGTGGATAAAATATGACAGAAAATGGAGCGTAGCTGATTCAGACCAGGAGATAAGGCAAGGCCAGCAGGCCCTTTGTCTGAGACAGCCTGGGAAAAAATGCGTCGGGGGGTCAGGACTGCCTGCACTGTTACTCCTGAGGGAGTAGGGATGCCAGAGTGGCTGTGACAGCATCCTGTCAGCAGGGCTGAAGGGTCCTGATTTACCGACCCGGTGGCAAAAATTTTCCCGGGTCTATCAGTTCTCGCAACATAAAAGCAGAGTCAGGGGCCAGTGTTCCCCGAACATTGATTGATTGATCTGGGGTCACCTCCTCTCTGTGTGGTCTTAAAGACTCACTTCCCCAGTTTCGGCCTCAATTTCCTCATCTGAGAAAGGGGGAACACGAGGGCATCCAGCGCCCTGCTACCTGTCTCTCCAGCCTGTCCTTAATGAGTTTGCATGTCTGTGAGCCTTCCACAATCTCCCCACTCATCCCCTGCCCCACCCCCCTTGCCTGGCTCCTTGGCAGGACATCAGGGTTGTGTCATATTATTGATGGATTTGCGTCAGTAAATTCACATTTTCTTTCTCATTTACTCGCATCCATAGACAGCTGGTCAAAACCAGGTGGTGGCCTCTGGTTGTGGAGGGGGTGGGATGGGACTCGGGGCTTTATCTGCACAGCGTTTTCACTAGCTTCCAATCCTCGAGTGGTGTTTTGCAGTCTTGGGAGGTAGTGTAGGTGAAGAGCTGGTCCAGTTTCCGCTTACTTTACAGCAGTGATAAGCAGACTCTGGGTTACTGACTTGTCCAAGATATGCTGTGACCCAGGGTTAGGACGGGGCTTCCAGACCCCTTGTGCCTGTACTCTTCATTGCCAGAGAAAATCATTACTATGCTTGGTGATGGTCTCCATTTGAAGCTACTGCTTTGAGGATGAAACAGATATAATAAACATGCAGTGTAGGGGGAAAACATAGAAAACAGATAAGCAAAAAGAAGAAAACGAAATGCGTGATTCAAAACAGCTTAACCCTGCTGTTTTGGGTTAAGCAGAGCAGGGCTACTGTGAGATGCACTGGAGCCTGGCTTAAAATGCAACAGAGCTGCCCTGGCCAGGCAGCTCAGTTGGTTGGAGCATCATTGTACACCAAAAGGTTGCAGGTTCAATCCCTAGTCAAGGCACATACCTAGGTCGTGGGTTTGATCCCAGGTCAGGGCATGTACTGGAGGCAATCAATTGATGTTCTCTCTCTCTCTCTCTCAAATCAATAAACATATCATATCCTTGGGTATGATATGTTTACTAAACAAACAAACAAATCCAACAGAAACTAAACTTCTTGTTCTCGTTGGCAGGTTCAACGGCTAGTGGTCACTCTGCTTTCTGTTTTAGGAGGGCCCTTGGCCAGAGTTTCTGAGTACTCAGCTCAAGCCAAGTGACAAAGCAGTTACCAGCCGACAGAGAAAGGAAGAGTGCTTCTCCTGGCTGAGTGAGGAGCCAGGCTTCTTGCTGATACAGCCCAGAGCGTGGGGTGGTGCCCAAGACAGGACGGTAAATCATCAGGGACATTTGCTCTGTGGGAAGATTTGCCTCCCTCTAATGCCTACCTTTAAACATTAGGCCTTCTTTCATGTATCCTAAAAAAATAACTGCTTCCAGATGCCTTTTGGCAGTGAAGTCTGTGCTTCCTGGGGCTAATTTTAAAAACTCTGTTCAAGGTTTGAGACACAGACTTTTGGAGTGTCAGAGCCCAGGGGACCTAACGGCCCGTCTAGCTCCTATCCGCTTATTTAACACATGGGGATCCTGAGATTCAGAGATGGCAGTTGACTCACTGAATGGCACGCAGCGAGTTATTGGCAGCGCCAGGCCTAAGCCATCAGCCTTCCGATTTCATTCTGTGTGCTCTCGGGCTGGACATGGATTTCAGACACATGGGAAATGTGTTCCAGGCAGCGTGGGATGCTGAAAGGGAGTCGGGGCTTATAAATCAGGGAGAGTCGGCGTAATTCCGCAAACGTAATAATGAGCTAGAATTCATCGGGAGCTTATTACGTGCTGGCAATTTTACAGTCGCCATCTCATTTAATGTCCGTAGTAGCCTACGAAGGAAATGCTATTACTGCAAGCTTTTCAGATGAGAAAGCTGAGGCTTAAGGAAGTGACGCAGGCCCTGGCTGGGGAGCTCAGCTGGTTAGAGCGTCGCCTTGATGTGCGAAGGTCACGGGTTCAATCCCGGTCAGGAATCGACAAATAAAGGAATCGATAAATGAATGCATAAATAAGTGGAACAAGTTGATGTTTCTCTCTCTCCCTTCCTCACTCTCTCTAAAATCAATTAAAAAAAGAAAAAAGAAATGACATAACTTGCCCAAATTGACATAGCCAACAACTAGGAGTCAAAGCTTAAGTCCGTTTGATCAAAGCCCTGTTTCATCTAAGTCCCTAGATTAACCTAAAATGAGTCTGTGAAATTTGATCTGGACTGTGCCCTGTCTGGCGTGGCTTAGCTGGTTGAGCATCATCCCACAGGGCACAGGATCGCCGGTTCAATTCCCTGTTGGGGCACATGTGGGGTTGTGGCCTGTCCCCGGCTGGGCTGCATGCAAGAGGCACCCCAATCGATGTTTCCCTCCCTCTCTTTCTCCCTCCCTTCCCCTCTCTCTAAGAGTAAATAAATATTGTAAAATTAAAAAAAATTTTTTGGTTTGCACCGAGACACTTTTAGGCATCTTTTCCCTTGTGAATCCCCATGAGCCAGAACTTCCTGGTTTGAAGCAGTACTTCTCAAAATCTGTGGGCATCAGAATCACTGGAGAGCTTCTGGAACTTCAGACTGCTGGTCTCCGCCCAGAATTTCTAACACAGTAAGTCTGGCTGGGGCCTGACACTATTTCTAGCAAGTTCCTGGGTGATGCTGATACTCTGATCTGGGCACCACACACAGAGTCCCTGACTTCAAGGGCTCCTTAGAAGACTTTAACGTCAGCTGAATTTTCTTGCATTGAGTCTCATTTCCCAAGTAACTATTCAGGACCTGAGCTGTTACTCCTCAGTGAAAGAGATCCGTGTCGTCAAAAAATAAGGGAAACAATATTATCACTTGATTTCGCAACTACCATCTCCAAAGGGTTGCTGAAGGGGCTTCATTTGGGTTGAACTGTGAGAAAGGCTAAAGATTTAGACCAAAAAGCACAGGATGCTGTGGCAGAATGAAAGAACTCCAGCCATTTCTTTACTCCCTGCCCGACTCTCAAGGTTGAGAGTCCTGGGGGAGAAAGCGTGATGCCGCAGCTCAGGTCACATGTCCATTCCTGAACCAATCACTGTAGCCAGGGAAATGTGAGGCTCTGATTGGCCAAACCCAAGTCACATGCCCACTCCTAAAGCTGGAAGCGAAATGACCTCCAGAGCCTGAGAAGGGGGTGTGAGCCCTCCCCACCTAGAGGCTGCCTGGGGATCCCAACACCCAAAGGAAGGGTAAATGGATGCCAGTGGCAAAACCACAGGAGCCCACCTTTCTAGTTGCCAGGCAACCTTTTACCATTTAGTTCTGCTTATTTTTCTTTTCCACCAAGTTCTCCTGACAAGAGGGCTGGACCCTCTGTAGGTGAAGGCTGGCCCAAACCAGGAAGCTTTGAGTGAAGTGGAAAGAGATTAGGGCTGGAGATTTGCGTTTTAGTCCTGGTGTTGCCATGAACTTCCTTCCCTCCGTGAGTCTGTTTTCTCTTCAGCTGTGAATGGAGGAGAGTCCCTGGGCCCTGGCAGCCCTGATAGGCTGTGGCTCTGGGCAGGGTCACAGGCGGCGGGGCCCTCCCAGGGCCCTTCACATGATCTCTCAGAAATGAAGGCAGCTCTCTCTAAACATGAGTGGTCCCTGCTGTGGAAGAACCTGGCCTGATAGAAAGAGCCCTGAACTTGGCCTCAGATGGCCACTAACTCCTGTCTTTGATTTCTGATTGCTCCATTACCTGTGTGACTTAGGCAAGTTGGATTAACCTCTTCAAACGACCTGATATAAAAAGTGCGATTAGCCCCGGCTGGTGTGGCTCAGTGGATTGAGCGTCGGCCTCTGAACTGAGAGGCCACCGATTTGATTTCCAGTCAGGGCATGTGCCTGGGTTGCGGGCCAAGACCACAGCTAGGAGTGCACGAGAGGCAACTGATCCATGTTTCCCTCTCACATCAATATTTCTCTCCCTTTCTTTCTCCCTCCCTTCCCCTCTCTCTAAAAGTACATTTAAAAAATCGTTAAAAAAAAAAAAGCCCCTGCCTGGTCTGAGATCTCTGAGAGAACGAGACAATGGATGTGAACTGCTTTGTAAGCCCCTAAGCACCGGTAGATAGAAGGCGCCCCCAGGGCCCATGCCTCCCAGGGACTCGGTGCTCCTGAGAAAAGGCTGGTGCCCGCAGTCAATGAGGGTGAGCCATCCTACAAGGCGTATGTCTGCCACTTGCAGAGCACTTGTCCTAAACCTTGTTAGCCTGCACGTGAGTGCCATGTCAAGTGGTAAACTGAGGCAGCTGGGAGGGTGGGGCAGATGTAAGAGGGAGAAGCCACTGATGATTCTAAATCTTGCAGGCAGAATCTGTCCTGGACTCTAAACATGGGGTCCCAGGGCCCAGCAGGAAGCACAAAGCCAGGCTCTGCCTTTCTGACGACCCTGTCCCTACAAGTGGGCATTTGGACAAAGGCTGCCCTCCGACTTCTCTAGTGGGGCATGGGATAGTCACCTCCACTCAAATTAATGGCCAGAATAGGTTTCTTGGTCTCAGTCCCCACCTCCAGAATTAATTCCATAAGTGTCACCTGCAGGCATTCAGCCTCCCATGCCCGATACTTATGGTGCATGACCCTTGGCATCTTGGGCCCCTGCCCCCGATCCACCATCAAATTCTATTTCCCGTCTAAAGTATATTTTATTTCCACTCATTTTTTTTTTCTCATTCCCACCACTACCACCCCATCTGAGATACTGTCATCTCTTACTTGCAACTAACTGCCTCCCAACTAGTTTTCTCATTCGGGGTCCTGTTCCCCTCCGTTCCTGTGTCCATACATTTGGGAAAGAGTGCATATTATCATTCTCCTTTCTAAGCTTTGCAGGGCATGTAAATATGATAAGTCTCCGAGACTGCACTATAAAAAAACCATCAGTTTAACACTATTTAATCCAGAGTTTCCTGAACTTATTTGTTCATGGATCTGATCAAAGAATACCAAATAATATCTGTATATCAGCCAGAGTAAACTTTCCAAAATGCAAATCTGATAGCATTACTATCCATCTTACAGGTCTTCAAAGACAGGCTGTTGTGTTTGGAATAAAACCCAAGGTCCGCAGTGGAGCCTATCACACCCTGCAGGAACTGGCCCTCCCTGCTCACCTCTCCAGCCCAGCCACCTTTCAGGCCCTCCCCACCTTGCCCCCGACACTGCGGTCACACTGGCCCTTGTCTCATTCATGAATGGGCCAGGTTTCTGCACATCCTAATGAGACAGGATAGTAAGAAGCTAGGAAGATTCCTTGGCAAGTGGAAAAGGGAAACTGAGGCAGAGAGCCAAAGACCATGGCTGAGCAATGTACAGCAAGATGCAGATGGTCCCCATGGCGGAAGGCCCTGAGAGCCTGGCAGGGAGCAAAACTGGGGAAACAAGGGCCTCACCCTCAGGATAAACTTCCCTTCCCTGACCTTTCTTCCCTGGAGACAACACCTAGGCTTCAGCTGCGTTTCAGTCCCAGGCCCAGAAAAGCAGCAACACCAGATGGGCAACGGCCAGAACCAATCGCTATGACTAAAGACACTCTGCCCTGCCACTGACCAATCGATGGAGACCTTGACCCTGAAAGGGCACACCTGGAGAACTGATGAGTATTCTAATGAACCCTCTCCTGAGACCTCACCTATGATTCCTGCCTGCAAGAGAGAAATAAAAACCTCAAGACAAAGGACCCAGGGCGCTTGCTCTCTGGGGAGCAGCCTGCCCCATTCCCTTCTTCTTCCCCCACTTCTTCCCCTCCTGCATGTCCGTCCACAGGTGCACAACTGGACCCACCGGCTCTCCTAAAACAGCTTTCAGGGAAGGAGCTGATAAACTCAGGTGCACCAGGAATGAAAACAGACACTATATTTTTCGCAACCAATAATAAACCAGAATACTGGAGATGTCAAGGATGTTTGTGACACTTCCTATGAGACTGACTACATCATTAGCAGGGCCCAGGACAACATGAAAATGTGGGCCACTTGTTAAAAATGTATGAAGAATTTCAAGACGGTGACAGCAGAATGTTAAAATAAACCAGGTCTCAGGAGACCTTCTCACTGCAGGTCGCACACCCACGAGGCTC
This sequence comes from Mormoops blainvillei, assembly GCA_004026545.1. Lineage (NCBI taxonomy): Eukaryota > Metazoa > Chordata > Mammalia > Chiroptera > Mormoopidae > Mormoops > Mormoops blainvillei. The sequence continues at coordinate 52,005 of PVJD01002509.1, read as the reverse complement.
ACCCTTGCTTCTGACAGAGCTGGCCAGGAGGTTGGTTTGGGTTCTCCCAGCTGTCCCTGCACCTTGCAGGAGACCCGCTTCTATCAGCTCAAGAATGATGCTGGTTCCAGACGAGACTCCCGGCAGCGGGTTATACTGGGCACAGGAGGCTGCGGCCACTCCTTTATCCCCAATTTCCCCCGGTCTCCATGGTTTCTAGCTAAGCCGGTCTACTCAGAGCAGAGCCAAGTTTCTTTTCTTTTATCTCGTAGCTTAAGGAAGCAGGAAAGTTGCTTTTGTAAAACTCCCTAGAAGGTAAACACGAAGACATTCTTTTATCTTGCAATCTCTGTTGCCAGCACAGGCTGCCCTCTTCTTGTCTGTCACATCCAGCCAGTGAGTGGACAGCCTTCTGCAGGAGCACAACCTTCAGGAGTTCAACTCTATTTTAGAGGCAGGGAGAGGCAGGGAGAGGAAGAGTGAAGGGTGTGACCCTGAATGAGAATGGGAGGGGACACTGGCCTACAGTTCCTGAAAGCCACCACGGGGAAGGTCTGAACTACATTCATCAAATTATTCAAGATTTTTTTTTTAATCCTCACCCGAGGACATGCTTGTTATTGATTTCGAAGGGAGGGAGAAAGAGAAGGAGAGATACATCGATGTGTGAGAGAAACATCGATTGGCTGCCTCTTGCACTCCTGACAGGGCAGCGAACCTGCAGCCTTGATGTGTGCCCGGCCAGTAATCAAACCTGAGACCTTTTGGTTTACAGAACCTTCCAGCCAACTGAGTCACAGCAGCCAGGGCAAGATATATATTAAATACATAAATATACATGTTTTAATTGATTTTATTTTTGAATAGCTAATACATTCTTGTTGTTCAAAACTCACAAGTTACAAAAAGGTTTATGGTGAAAAATCTTCGGGCCTCCCAAGTACTCCAGTTCTCTCCCTGCAGGTAGTAATTATAACTAGTATTTGTGTACCCAGGTAGAAATACTGTGTGCATAAACAAACAGATGGGAATATACCTTCCCTAGTTTTTTTCTTCCCCCTACCAATGAGAGCATATTTTAACACTGTCCTGTGCTTTCTTTTTTCACTTAGGATTATACCCAGAAAAGTTTTTGTATTAGTTTACAAAGACCTTCCTGTTTTTACAGGTACGCATAGTATCCTTATTGTATAACTGTATTGCGATTTATTTAACCATGAAGACATTTACGTTCTTTTGGCCTTTTGTTATTACAGCTAGTGGTGTAATGATTACCTGGGTGACCAGGTTCAGAGCTTCTCGTGATTCCTTTAAGGATCACTGGCGTCAGATCCGCCCTCCCGATGTCATCTGCAGCCCGTCCGAGCTGAGGGCCGTGCGTTTGCAGGTTTGCTGGGTGCTACCGTTCAGCTCTCTGTGGATCTTCACAAATATTTATTGAGTGCCCACTTCATACTAATACTTGCAAAACCCGGGACACTACAGGGCCTTGACAGGCCCTGTTCTTCTGGGGACACAGTCTGTTTGGGGGTCTGGGAAGGGGACCTATGATCAACAAGAACCCAAATTTATGAACGAGAGAATTCCAGACAGTGATTAATGGTGCTAAAAAAAAGAAAATCAGACTCAGGTGATAGGAGGGAGTGTGTGTGTGGGGGGGCACTAAATGGCAACCAACCAGGGGCGGCCTTCTTGGGTAACTGAGCTCTGCTTGGGCGGATGTTTCCAGAAGAGGTACAAACCAACTCTGTGCTTTGAATTTATGTGATTTGTAAAGTTCCTTCAGACTGTCTCCCTCTGGTTCCCTAAGTAGCAGGGATTCCTTCGTTAGGGCAGAGAGGTTGGAGGTATATTCTTTTTATTCTCTCTTTATAATTCTCTGCTTTTGAAAAAAAAAATATAATCTTCAACTGCCCACTGTAAAGTGAGCTGCCTCTCAGATGTGTGGTGAGAACAGACCCCAGGGCAGCAGCCTCAGGCCAGTCCCGGGGAGGCCTGGGACTCAGTTATCCAGGCCACCTGGGCTTTACCTCCTCCGGTGGCTCTCCCACCGCAGCAGCTGGGTCTCATGGAGGTGCCCATGGTGGTGGCAGCTCAGCTTCAAGGATCCTGAGCACCCCTCTATTGCTCGGGCTCACCTCCCTCAGTGGTCTGATTCATTCATTTTGCGTGAAGGTTCTCAGAGCCAGAGAGGCACCGTGTGGGAAACATGGCTGGGAAGCCTGGGCATGGAAGCTGGTGGTCCTTCCTTGCACTCAGGGGTAACATTAAAACCTTCGAGCCATCAGGCCCGTGCCAGTCCTGACCAATTAGGCAGAAGGCCATGCCAAATGGGGGCATCCCGTCCACCCCCTGCCATGACATTTCCTGCCGTCTTTTCCATCGGCAAGGCAGGCAGTTCCTTAATATGTCTGCCTGTTAAAATCCTTCCCATCCTTCAAGTCCGAGCTCAAGTGTCCCCCCTCCATGAACCTCCCCCACCCCACCCCACCCTACAGCCTGGATGAGAGCCTTAGGTCAGGGTAGGCATCGTCTTTATTCCCTATGAGGTCCTTTGGAGCAGAAGTCTTGACTCACACGTCCACTTTTTGTCCCTTGGAGCCTGGCACAACATAGCCTCTTCACGTCTTCACGTGTGTAGAACCTCAACACGTGTGTCATCTGCAGAGTAGAAGTACTGCCTTGTTTGGAAGGTGGTACTGTGTCCATAAATGGCCGAGCTGGCGTGCTTAGGCGATGGGGATTAGCTCGTTGTCGCTGCCTGAAGTTGTTCTAGCAGGTCTATTTCCTATCCAAGTCAGCATTCTGTTGTTTGCTATTTTGGGTTCTATTTCACCAGAATGATTAAACAAAAGGGAAATCATCAAAAAACCACAGCAGAGTCTGATAGGGGAGAAGAAAAGGCAGAAATGAGCATGTGGGGTGGAGGGGAGGGTGATAAAAATACAGTGAGTGAGAGAGAGTTCTGGGCCCCTGCAGCCCGGTCTGAGTGGAAGCCAGGCGCAGAGGCAGAATAGGACCATCTAGCAGAGCCTTTGGGGAAAGAACTTTATGAGAAGGGGGCTGAGTCCAGATAACTTCACCCTGGGAGCCGGACAACTGTGCTTATGTGTAAGAGAGGGAAGCCAATGTTGCCCCAGAATTTTTTTTTTTTCCTTGAAAGCAACGTGAACAGAAATTCCAGCTGAAGGGGCAGATTACCCCTGCCTGGGGCTGGGCAGGCAGTTCTTTCTCCAGAGGAGAGGAGCCCCATGTGTGCATTCTTTTCTGGGGGCTGCTGAGAGAGGGGCTCTGGTCCCCCACATTCCTTTCCCCGCCACCACCCGGGGTGGGGGCTGCCCTTAGACACTCCCCACAGCAGAGGGCCTGGGTCCCTAGTGGGTCACAGGCCATGGAACTGTCACAGAAGGATGCCTTGAAGTGAAAGAGACCTGAAGGGAGCAAGCACCCATAGCACCCAAGGGAGATCCCACTGCCTAAAGTGGCCTAGGGTGGGAATGAGAGAAGGAGGCTTGGCTGTCACTGGAAGCTCCGCAGGTGGGAACTTTCTTACCAACACGCAAAGCGCCTGCTCCAGCACCACGTATCCTGCACCCTCTCCTCCGGAGACTGCAGAGCGGTGCTGCAGTCGGTCGCCGAGCGGCGCCGAAGCGGGGCTGGTCTGAGCAGAGATGCGCTATAGGCGTGAAGTACACCCTGAGCCTGGAAGCTTCCGTCCAAAAGGGAATGTGAGCTCTCTCGCTAATGACTCTTACATCGATTACATGTTGAAATGATACCGTTTGGATGTACTGAGTTAGATAATGAAATATGTCATTAGAATTAATTTCACCCAACTACTCTTGTTTGCTTTGTTTGATGTGACCACCGGAAATTTTTAAATTCTGTATGCGGTTTGCATTCTGTTTCTGTTGGCCAGTGATGGTCTGAAGTGTCTGTGTCTGAGGCTGGGGATAGGCCTGCAGGGAGGTGTCCCTGATTTAAATATTTCTATTTTATTTTATTTTTAAAAAAGAGTTTATTTATTTATTTTTAGAGAGCAGGGAAGGGAGGGAGAAAGAGAGGGAGAGAAACATCAATGTGTGAGAGAAACATCCATCAGCTGCCTCTGTGTGCCCCCCAGCTAGGGAGCTGGCCCATAACCCAGGCATGTGCCCTGACTGGGAATTAAACTGGCAACCTTTCGATTTGTGGGATGGTACCAAACCCACTGAGCCACACCAGTCAGGGCTGGTTTACCTATTTTTAAAGATACCACATTATACTGAATCAGTCCGCTGCGAGCAGTAACAAAAATCAGGGAGTCGTAGGGAGAAGCAGGGGTCCTCTCACATGTTCTCTATCACACTGACTGTTCTGGGAGGTAGACCCCAAATCTGGGAGAGGACCCCTAAGCGAGTGGTGCTCAATGTTCATTCTACATTTATTCAAAAACAGATACATGGAGTGCTTTACTCTGTGCCTGTTCAAGGGACCGGGAATCCAGCAAAAACAAAGCAAAGACTCCTGCTCTCCTGGAAAGGCCAAGTCTAGATGTGATATAGATAGTCCATAGTCTAAATGCACACAAGACATGCAAAACAGGACAGCATGGTAGAAGGGGTAAATGATGGGGAGAAAAGCCGAGCAAGTGAGAGGGCTTTGAATTTGTACGTGGTGGTCAGGGAAGGCTGCGTGGAGAAGGTAGCATTGGAGCCAGAACTTAAGGAGGTGTGGGGGTGAACTGTGCAGGTCCTGGAGAGGAGCATGCCAGCAGAGCAACCCGGAGGCTGGAGTGGGTCCAACATGTTTGGGAACGGCATGGAAGTTGGTGGCATGGAGTGCACAGGACGGGTAGGAGGAGAGGGGGACAGGAAAGTAGCAGGGAACAGACCACACAGAGCTTTGTAGGCCATCACAATGCCTTTGGGTTTTACTCTGAGTGAAATGGGTCACTTTGGGAAGTTAGGAGCTGAGGCATCATCACTGACTTACATCTTAGCAGGATCATTGGAGCTGCTGAGTAGAGAATAGACTGTAGGGGGCACAGGTGGGAGTCAGGAAACCAGTTAGAAGGCTTCGCACGAGAAGGGTAAGATAAAAGCATGGCTCCACTGCGTGGTCAGGGTAGAGATGAATGATGGGAATTATCTGGGTGGCCCTCTGGGATTTCTTTTCTCACTCCAGAGCTAAGCGGCTCCATTCCCAAGGCAGGGACAATTGGCTCTCCATTCCCACACATCCAGTGCTTTTGCCATCCACCTCACTGACTCCACGTGGATGTCCTCGCTGGCCCTCTAGTTCGCTGTCGATGCCTGAGCTCTCCCTACAGTTCTTCCTCATCATGCAGGGCTCAGCTCAAATGTCACCCCTCAGAGAGGCCTCCCCCAACTAGTGCCTCAAGGAACCCCTTCCTCTTTGATGTCTGTATTACCCAATTGCAGTCGCTTCTTGGCATTAGTCACTGGCTGAAATCATGCCTCTATTTCCTTCCTCTGCATCTCTCTCCAGCTTGGTCCCATGGTGCTCCCCGTGCCGAGGGCAGTGCAGAGAGGATGGCGGCATGTGTCACACCTGCTCCAACCAGCTAGAGGTCTACGCTCCTTGAGGAAAGAGGGCAGTAGGCATAGACTCTGGTGTGGGTAAACTGGGTTCCTTTGCTTGCTCTGTGACCTTGGGCCACTTTACCTCTTTAAGCCTCAGTTTTACCATTTATGAAATCGGGGAAATAGCCGTATTTACCTCATGAAGTAGAGAGTGAGTGACAGAGTGCATATAAATTGCTTAATCCAGCACCGGGAACTATCATAATCATTATAATTCTTAGTAGTTGCCTATTTACATCATTCTCATCCTCCTATTGTCTAGTTTTCTCTCACATGTTCTGAACTCCATTGCCCTTGAACACTCCAGATCAGTGCCGTCCAATAGAAGTTTCTTTGATCATTGAAATGTTCTAGTCTATGCTGTCCCAGTGGTAGCCACTAACCCCACCCACCTGGCTGTTGAGCACTGGGGTGTGTGGTCAGGATGACTAAATAGCTGCTTTTTACATTGTATTTTATTTCAATTAATTTAAGTTTACATTTAAACAGCCACATGTGGCTAGTAGCTCCCACATTGGACAGGGCAGCTCTAGAAACTATGAGTGACGGGAAGAAAAAATGTTTCCCTTAATGAAAAACATTTGGGAGGATTTTAAATAAATGTAGTATTTTTTAAGGGTGCTTTAGAGATCTAAATTTGCTGTATCCAATTTGGAATACAAGAATATATTACATAGACTTTGATTTGCTTGCAAAATGTTGGGATGTTTAAATATGTGAAAATCGTTAGCAAAAAGAGACATTTTCCCTTTCACTTTCTTTCTGCTCCTCCAGTCTCTCTCAACTCTGGTCACTCAGCTCCCTTCATGTTTTTCCTTTTTCTTTCTGGGACCTCATTCTCTGGCTAGAGCTGAGAGCGGCCTCAGTGGATGGAGGGTTGACGGGGAGAAAACGACCTTGATTCATTTCTCTTCTGTTGTCCAGTGACACCCTGCACCATCTCAGGACTAGGACGGGGCTGCCACGTTGGTTGCTCATTAAAGTCAGGTAATTCAGAACAATGCAGGACAATCCAGTTGAAAAATAATGAATTCTTGAGCTGGGAGGCGCCTGAGAAATTGTCTGGTCTAATCCTTTCATTTATAAATAGGATATAAAACCCGGAGACGGGGAGTGACTTCTCTGAAACCCGGGACTCTGGCCCTTATCCCTGCCCTTGCCCTATAACTCACCGTGGATGGTCCATATATATTTTTTTCAATTTTTTTCCTTAAAAACAAAAGCAATTAAAACTCAGCTACACTGAACTGAACCAGACTTTTAGGTTTTGTTTTCCTATTCCTGAGATTTTTAGACAAATATCAGTAAAAAATTTTGGTCTTGATCCATGGGAAAAAGCATTAAAGACATTTGGGGAATCTGGGTGAAGAATACAGTATATTCTTATATTATCACAATACTTTCATAAGTCTGAAATTATGTTAAAATAAATAATTTTTAAAAAAACTACTTTTACAAGGTCCTAAAAAAATATGGACAGAATTTTAAAATGCAACAAAACTTTTTTTTGCTTTGGTAAAAATAATTCATATCTGTATGGAGATCTTAAGAAAAGATTGTTCTCAGAATACATATAGTTGAGGGAGGGCTGGGCTTCCTTCCTATCAGGCATCTGCTGATTTAAGGACCCAGCAAATGCTGGTGGAGTGCCTCCAATAGAGGGCGCTGCAACACTACAAAGATTACATCACATCACATGGGTTTAGGGCAACATTACTTAAAGTGGATTCTAAAGTGTTCGCAAGTAAAACAGAGGCATTGAGAATCTTACAACTGAGTCGTATCTACAATACACCCCATTCTACAGACAAGCAAAACGAGACTCAAAGGGGGAAAACAACTTGCCCAAAATCAAAGCCACAAGCCACCCAACTCTCTTGTAAATAATAACCACAGCGATCATTAATAGCTTCCTTTATACCAGGGCGACTGTAGGTACTAAGCACTTTATATGCATTATCTATTTAATTGCACCTTCATTTCCCTTTCCCCCCCAATTCTGAAGTCGAGGCTCAAAGAAATCACTTACCGCTAATAGATGAGATTCTGGCTGCGCCCATCGCTAATGTGCCATTTGTGTCCTACAGTTTTGCTGAGCTACCTACCTGTAAAGAATCGATCACCTAATAGGGAAGACAGAACACTGCCATCAACAGAGAAATTCATCTCGGCGCCTAGTGATGGATACATACACACAAGGAAGCAGAAGCTCAGTGAAGGAAGAGCCCCGAGACCGAAGAAAGCAGGAAAGGAAGGTGCCATGAAAATGGATAGGTGTAGAGATGGCAACGAGAAGGGAGAGACGAGGGCCTTGAGAGAAAACAGGACAGAGAGCGTAGTCTTCTTGGGCAGGACAGCGAGTCGCACATCTTTTCTCCTCTCCGTGTCAGTCTCTAAGGAATCCACCGGCTCGTCTTGTTCGCTTTACTTCCAGCTATATCCGTGATCCCGCCGCTTCTCTCCATCTGCACTGCCAACCCCAGGTCAAGCCACAGCCTCTCTCACTTCAGCTCTTTAAAAACGTCCACAATAATCACCTTGCTTCTTTTCTTGTACTTTCCACAATTCGCTCTCCATATAACAGCCAGGGTCACCTTTTAAAAACATACCTCAGATCACGTCCCCCTCCCGTGGGCATCTAATTGCTGCCCATGCACTTAGGATAAAATCCAAACTCCCCACCAGGGCTTAGCTTGAGCTGGCCCCTGCCTGCCTCCCTGACCTGGTCACCTACTAACCCCTCCCTTGCCCAAGTAGCTTGGGCCATCCTGGCTGTCCCTCCGCCCCGAGGACGAGGGCGCACGAAGCTTTGCGGCCACCCTAGAGCCTGTGCACTTGCTGCTCCTTTTGCCTGGAGCACTGCTAGGCCGCCATGCGGCTCTCTCTTGCCCAGGCCTTCTCTAAAGGAGGCCCCGCAGAGAGGCCGAGACGTGAGCCGGCCCCACTGCCTTCCCATCCCCGCATCCCGCTTCGTTTACGATGTTGAATGTGCTGTTGTGGCCTTAGCACAACGCTGATGTGGTATCTTCATCACTACCTGAAATCATCCGGCTTCCTTGCTTGTTTCTGTATGGCCCACCTTGCCCCCTCTAGAATGCACGTTTCATGAGGACAGGAACTTGTTTATCCCAGCAAACCCTACAGCTCTGAATGCCTGGCACACAGTAGGCCTGTGATACATAGTTATTGGATAAATGAGTGGACGAATGAATGATGTGAATTGATCGAAGCAGAGAATTTTGGTGCAACAGAGCAGGATGGGTGGGGAGATGGATATTTTTGAAAGGGTTTGGACAAGATTGAGAAAGGCCTCAAATGGTAGGCCGAGCCCTCCCACGATATTCTGTAGGCAGTAGGGAGCCACCGAAGGTTTTGATTTCCTGAAAGCGAGGTTTGTTCATTTAGTTTCCAAGTAGTGAGTGAGAGGGATTGCAAGGGGAAGCCTGGAGACGGGCAGCCAAGTTAGGAAACAAGTGGAGACCCCAGGAAAGGCAGAGTGACTAAAAGAAAAGCAAACCGATACATCGCCTGCTTCGCCCATATATCAACAGCTACCACAGCTCATTGCATAGAATTTACCATGTGTTTCTGTTTGAGTGTCTCAGTGGACCCAGCAGGAATGTCCCCCTGTAGAGTGAGCTCTGAAAGAGATTTGGAAATGGAACCAGAAAGAGGCTTCAGCTCATCCTGATTTTGCAGTTACGGTTTGTGGGTAACAGTAGTCGAGCCTGTCTTTAAAGGGTTAACAATCAGGTGAGTCACAGGATTTAAGAATTTAAATATCTTAGCTCCAGAAGGGACCCAGTTCATCTCCTTTTGCAGATAAGGAGAGGTGAGATTGGAGGAGGGCAGCGACTTGCTCCGGGCCAGGAGACCAGAAGGGTGTCTTCTGTCTTCCAGGAACACTTCATGGCTCTGAGTTGGGTTCCTTCGCCTAGAAAATGCAGGGGCACAGCTTTCTGCACAAAGTCAAGTAAGCTCTGTGAGAGGGCTTTGCAACCTGTGAAATGAGGGGTTCATGTGATTCTTTATTATTATTTGGCCACAACTGCCAGCTTGGCTTTAGCTCAGGCCCAGATTCATTCTTTCAGCAAACTTGTAGTTAGTACCGAAAACACAGGCCCTGCTCTGGGCACTGGTGATGCGAGACGCTGCGGTGGCCACAGCCCCTCGCCCTCTCCGTGCCTGCATTTCGCTGAAGCGCGTGTGCGTGTGCGTCTTTGTGTGTGTTCGGTGGTGACAAGCACTATGGAGTAAAGCAGGAAAAAGGAACGCGGGGTTGCCAGAGATGGGAGAGGGGCTGGAATTGTAAATGGTGTCGGTGGGAGGGGATCACATAGGGCCTCTCAGCGAAAGTGACCTGGATTCTAGACGGCACCTAGCACTCAGAGGGGACTGATAAAATTGAAGAAAAAAAAATTAAAGAAATGTATCTGTTCTTGGGCAGCAGAGTGTCAAAGGAAAGGCTGATATCGCCAGGGCATGCGGTGACACCCAGTTGGAACTGTGGGTAGGAGCGCAGCCTGCAGACACGAAACCTTTGTCCCCAGTGCTCTTGCACCATCAGATGCAGTTCTCTGTTTCCTTCCCTCTGACCGAACCCAAGCGGAAAACACCAGGGTTTAGAAGAAGTAATTTGCATAAAGATTTTTCCTCACATTTTCTTTGAGTAGCTTGGGAAAGGGGCAGGAAGCGATGGTGGTCGAGCCCTACTGTGTGTTAAAACGCAGCGCTGGGCCCCTACACGCCCCTTTGCAAGGTGTCCTCCAGGCAGCCCTAGGAAGGAGATAACGTTTCATTTTGTAGGTAAGAGTACCCACGTGACTCGCCCAACATCAACACAGCTGGGTAGCGACAGACCAGAGACTGAAACCTGGGTCCGCCTGGCTCCATCTCCTGAGCGTTCTCTGTGCCGTCACAGCCCCTTCCCCCGACTGAGAGCTGGAGGTTTTAAAAGCCTCTACCGAAACCTTCCCCAGAAGGAATCTGGAAATTAAGTAGGCCAACTCCTTCATTTTACCGATCAGATAAGTGAACAATACAAATACGTGCCCACACATCCAGTAACGATGGTGAAATGGCTGTCCGTTCCCTGTCTTTGCAGATTAGAAAACAGGTTTAGAGAAGCGCCCGAGGCACTCGCCGGAGGTTACACAGCAGGTTAGCTGCAAACACCCTCTGAGGCAGCCTCAGCACACCTGGCTCTTTCACTGCTCTCTGAGCCACTTCAGGTTCAGAGTCACAGGCCAATGACAAAGAAATAGGGAGAACTTCGGGGCCTGCGGAGGCCCCAGTGTTGAGTTTACAAGACCCGGTGGGCAGGAGGAATGAGAAGAAAGTTTGGAAGCCTCCCCAGCCCTAACCCCCTCTTCCTCCTAGGTAGGGAGGGATGGGGATGCAACTTCTCTGGGGGACTTTTATTCAGATTTCCAGCCAAGCAGTATTTATTCTGCCCTCCTAGGCACTCAGTCCCAGCCCTCCAGGCCCTGGCAGGTTAGTGCAGAACAGACAAGCAAATGGACACTGGACCCGGAACCGGAGGTGCTACCACTGGGCTCAGCACCAGGTGCTGTGGGGCTCAAAGAAAAGGCTTTGGGTAGTGCCAGCAAGGGCACTGGAGCGGGCAGGTGCTTCCTGTGATGGCTTCACAGAGTTATGTTTCTGGCAGAAATTCCCTGAAAGTATCCACCCCTGTGTTTCTCAATGAGCAGTTATCTTATAAGACTTCTATAAAAATTATTGTTACAGGGGAATGGCAGGGTGGGTGGGGGGATGGGGCCAAGAGCAGGGAGCACCCGCGAGCCAGCGGGTGGTGCTGAAGTCACTACTGAGATGGTACTCTGCTTAGGCTACACAGACAAGCAGCTGTGGTTACGGGGGATTTGCTTTCCCAAGTGCTTTGCTTCGGCAAGCAGGCTGGTGGTGGGCATGGAGGGCCGATGGGTGGGCCGTTGTCTTGGTTCCACATTCACGGGGTGAACCTGAATAACAGTATTAATGGCAATAGCAAATATATAACAGACCTCTGCACAGGTGCTGGGAAGCTGTGTGTGTGTGTGTCCCCTGCTGAGGGCACGGTCGGAGAGGCTAAAGCTTGGGGGAGGAGCTAAGTCAGGAGGAGGCGTGGCTCACGTTTATTCTTCGCAGCACCGAAACAGGTCACTTGATTTCTCTTCCCCTGTCAGAGACGAGAAGGCAAGAGGCTCGGGGACCTGAAGTTTCCACAGCCAGAGAAGCTTCGAAGTCAAGCCTGTGTAGGCTCCATTTCCCCATCTGTACATTGGGTGTGTGTGTGAGAGGGGGACTCAATTTCCTCCTCTACTTTAATGAGAAAATGCCATGGGTGGGGGGCATGTAGGGAGGGATGCTGGCAATCGTCATTTCCAGGAGTTAAAGGATCCCAGCTTTTGGAGCTGTCTCTCTTTGTCTGGGAAACTCACTGGGACAGGACTTTATACAAACATGAGGCAAAGTCCCCGCCCATTGCCCTTGGGGAGGAGGGTGGGGTCACCCCAATCCCCACGCAGATGCAGACTGCATTGGAAGTTCTCCTTCACGATGTGAACTGGCGTCTTTTTAACGGACCCTTGAGGAGCTGGAAAGAAACAGTCTTCCTGGAGAGGGCAGTGCCTCCCTGAGAGGGTATTGTCGATCCACTAATGGAGCCCAGGAGGGTGCCGCGGGCCCTCCTGACCGCCTGGTCTGATTTTTGGGAGCACGCTGGTCAGTTGCCCTCCGCTGAACTCTGGGGAGTTGGAAGGACAGCAAAGCAGCCCCGAACAGGGCAGCTAAGATCAGAACTGACTGATGGTCCTGTGAAGCCGCACTGGGGTCTTGATGTCAGGGTGGTGGGAGAATGGGAGGTCCTGGATCACGTTAGTATTTGAATATTTTAAAATCAGAATGATCAAGTGGGTGATATATTTACATCTAGAGTCTGGAGTCAGGGAACTGTAGCTTAGAGATGTGTTTTGCTGTAGAGGTTATCTTTTAATTTGAATTTAAATGCCTTTAGGTGGGGATTTCATTTCAAATCCCTTGGTTCTCACCACTCCCTAATGGCCCATCTGATTCACACACTTAAGTATCTGCCATTGGCCCAGCCCCTGGGGCTAACAGAGTTTTCCACCCCAACAGCAGAAGTCCCCAAGCTTTGAGAATCTATTCAAGTGTTAATGAACCAAAGGCAGACTTGCTGAACGTGGTGTGGTTTATAACTTTGAACCTTTCTCTGATCTCGCTGTAATGGAATGAATAATCTGGGTGCTCTTTACTGATGACAATGATAATTGGCGATAAACAATGTTGAATAAGCTGACATTCATTTCCATTCATTCCACAAATGTTTACTGAGAGCTGCTATGGGTCAGTACTTTTCTAAGCCAAGGGAGCACTGCAGTGAAGAAGACAGACAAGAACGGAACTTGAATCCCAGTGGGTGTGGAGGGAGATAGACAATAGAGAAGATTCGTGATGAACATATATACTCTATTAGATGATGATAAGCACAAAGGAGGAAAAGTAGGGGAGGGAGTAAGAAGTGCTGGGGGGAGGAAGAAAGGTAATGGAAATGAGGTGGCCATGGAAGGCTTCACCAAGAAAATGAATGTTTTGTAAAGACCTGAATTACATGTGGGAACTGGCCATCTGAGGCAGAAACATTCTAGGAAGAGAAAATAGCATATGCAAAGGCCCGGAGGTAGGACCAGGCCTGGCCTGTTAGAGAAGCCCTATTAACATACCATGCACTGTTTAAGCTCTTTCCTTCCTGTGAGGGAGGTACTGCTATTGTTCCCATTTACAGATGGGCAAACTGTGGCCAGAGACTCTCAAAAACTTGCTCCAGGTTAAAGAAGAGGTAGACGGTCTGACACCAGAGTTCCTGCTCTAAACTGCTGTTATGTTCAAGCAATGACTTCATTGGCCTGGGGTAGACCCAGATACAGAGGATTTGCACCTCTAGCTCTAAGCAGGCTTCCCAGCCCTGGAGGAAAACCCTGGGTGTGGTGGTAGGGGAGGGAGTGACTCAGGCCTTGGCTGACTTCCTGCTGAGTCACTGCTGATGGGCCTTGAAGAGAGGCACTTAGGCTTCCCCTCCTCGTGCTGGCAGGTTCCTGCTTTTTGGAGGAGATGCCTGGTGACAGGCCTTAACGACACATGGTGGTGGATGAATCTGCCTGCCTTTCCCAACAGGTCTGTTATGAAATTGTGGGTGGGCTCCCTTTCCTGGTGGGACCCCACAGCCAGCAAGAGGGAACAGCCCTGGAGGTTGACTTTCCCAAGCCAGCCTTGCACCCTCCAACATGTCCTGGATGGACAAAGTCTCTCCTTTGTCAGGCTGTCCATCTGTCATCTCGGGTGAACTCTTCAGGGATGGCTGTGTGCTTGGCATGCCACTGCAAAGGAGAATAAGAAGCAGAGGTCAGCCATACACATCCCCGTGGACCTCATGGTGCTCACCCTCTTGATACATTTGTTTGCAAATACAGCAAGGAAGGAGTGGGTAAATACTGTAATGTGATACCAAGTCTGATCAGATTTCAAAACAGGGGTCAATGAATAAGGACAACCAGCAAGTATCGAGCACTGACTACATGCCGGGCAGTATTCTAAGCACTTAACATGTTTTAGTCCATTTCCATAACTCTCACAACACCTATTAATCGAGGTACTTCCCTTTTTATAGGTCAGGAAATGGAGACTCAGAGAGGTCAGAGCTAGGCGAGGCCAGAGCTAGCAAGGGCAGAAAGGACAGAGGAAGCAAAACCCTGGGGTCAGGAAAGTGCAGGCTGGATTTAGGAAGCTGTGAGGGCTGGAGCAGGAGGATGGGGAGTTACAGTGAGAGACGAAGCTGGAGGGGACGGTGGGACCTGACTATGGAGTTGGACTGAGCTCACGGTGGTGGGAAACCAGTGAAAGTTTTCAGCATGTTTCCCCTTGGGTTGGAGCTTTAGGATCATCACCTAAACCAAAAACCGTAGGAGGAACTCAGACTCTTCGTGGTGTGAAGACCGCTCACTTGTTCCTTGCTCACCAAGACCCTCTGAATTTCTTGAACTTCTGCTCCAGAATGTCCTTAGAAAAGAACTGTGTGTTCCGGGAAATGTGCTGACAGGTGCTGCCCACAGCTGGCTGGTGCTCTCCTTTCAGGCCACGCCCACCTCCCCAGATTCACCTCCCTTGACTTTCACCTGTTTGCTTACCAGTCCTAACGTGGGTATTAGCATTTCCATTTCTTTGCAAGATTCCTCCTCCCCGGTTTTTTTTTTTTAATCCTCACCAGAGAATATTTTTTCATTGTTTTGAAAGGGAGAGAGGAAGGGGGAGAGAGAGAGAAACATCAATGTGAGAGAAGAAACATTGATTGGTTGCCTCCCATACAAGCCCAGACCAGGGATCAAACCCGCAACCTAGGTATGTGCCCTGATGGGGAATTGAACCTACAAACTTTGGGTTACAGGACAACAATCCAACCAACTGAGCCACACCAGCCAGGGCTCTCCTTGTTTTTATTATGTGATCTGGTGAGGTGGCTTCATAACATCTCCTTATGGAAACACCATTAGTTACCTACCCAGTCTAGTCTCTCCTTCCTGGCATAAGACACCCCAATTTTTTTCCTTCTTTTTCCTAGGAACATAATTTTTTTTAATGTTGTTCAAGCACAGCTGTCTCTACTTCCCCCCACCACTGTCCCCCGCCCCGCCCCCACCTCCCACCCTTAAACCTTCCCCCCCTTTGGTTTTGTCCATGGGTCGTTTATACATGTTCCTTGATGACCCTTTCCCTTCTTTCCCCTGTCACCCACCTCCCTCTTCCCCTGTGGTTACTGTCACTTTGTTTTTTATTTTAATGTTGCTAGTTATATTTTGCTGGCTTGTTTATTTTGTTGATTAGGTTCCATTAATAGGTGAGATCATATAGTACCTTTCACCGCCTGGCTTATTTCACTTATCACAATGCTCTCCAGTTCCATCCATGCTGTTGAGAAGGGTAGTAACTCTTTCTTTCTTTCTGCTGTGTAGCATTCCATTGGGTAAATGTACCATAGTTTTTTGATCCACTCATTCACTGATGGGCACTTAGGCTGTTTCTAGCACTTGGCTATTGTAAATTGTGCTGCTATGAACACTGGGATGCCTAGGTTCTTTTGAATTGGCATTTCAGGATTCTTAGGGTATAATCCCAACAGTGGCATTGCTGGGTCAAAAGGCAGTTCCATTTTTAGTTTTTGGAGGAAATTCCAAACTGTTTTCCACAGTGGCTGTACCAGTCTGCCTTCCTACCAACAGTGCATTAGGGTTCCCTTTTCTCTGCAACCTCACCAGCACTCGTTGTTTGTTGATTTGTTTATGGTGGCCATTCTGACAGTTGTGAAGTGGTATCTCACTCTGGTTTTAATTTGCATCTCTCTGATGGCTAGTGATGCTGAGCATCCTTTCATGTGTGTCTGGGTCCTATGTATTGTCCTCCTTGGAGAAGTGTCTGTTCAGGCCTTTTGCCCGTTTTTCAGTTGGTTCATTTGTCTTCCTGAAGTGAAGTCATGTGAGTTCTTTATGTGCTTTGGAGATGAAGCCCTTGTCTGGACCATCACTGACAAATATATTTTCCCATACAGTTAGTTCCCTTTTCATTTTGCTGATGTTTTCTTTAGCCATGCAGAAGCTTTTTATTTTCATGAAGTTCTTTTTAGGGATTTGTTTATTCTTTCCTTTATGTCCCTTGCTCTAGGGGACATATTGGTGAAAATACTGCTGCGTGGAATATCTGAGATTTTCCTGCCTGTGTTCTCCTCCAGGACTTTTATGGCTTTGTGACTTCTATTTAAGTCTTTTATCCATCTTGAGTTTATTTTGGCATACCGTGTAAGTTGGTGGTCAAGTTTCATTTTTTTTTTGCATGCAGCTGTCCAGGTCCCCCAACACCATTTGTTGAAGAGGCTATTTTCCCTCCATTTTATGCCCCTGTCCCCTTTGTCGAATATTAATTGACCATGGAGACATGGGTTTATTTCTGGGCTCTCTACTCTGTTCCATTGATCTATGTGTCTGTTCTTATGCCAGTACCAGACTGTTTTGATTATTGTGGCCTTGTGATATAGTTTAATATCAGGTATTGTGATCCCTCCTACTTTGTTATTCTTTCTCAAAATTGCTGAGGCTCTGCGGGATCATTTATGGTTCCATATAAATTTTTGAAATGGTTGTTCTATATCTGTGAAATATGTCATTGGTATTTGAGTAGGGATTGCGCTGGATCTATAAATTGCTTTGGGTGATATGGACATTTTGAGGATGTTAATTCTTCCAATCCATGAACACGGTATATGCTTCCATTTATTTGTGTCTTCCTTAATTTCTTTCTTCAGAATTGTATAGTTTTCTTAGAACAGGACTTCTACCTCCTTGGTTAGGTTTATTTCCTAGGTACTTTATTTTTCTTGTTGCTATAGCAAATGGGACTTTTTTCCTAATTTACATTTCTGCTATTTTGTTGTTGGTGTACAAAAATACCTTTGACTTCTGAATATTGATTTTGTATCCTGCTGTTTTGCCGAAGTCACTTATTAGGTTGAGTAGTTTTTGGTGGAGTCTATAGGGAGGAAACCCCAATTTTGTTCAGGGTGACCACGTGACCACTCCAGACAATGGACCATGATACATCTAAGCCAACAACAACCCCGTTTCCCACTTTCCCAGCCTCCCTTGTAGCTAGGGGTATCCATGGGACCCCATTTTTGCCAATAAGGCAGAAGAAGAAGTCTGTTCTGGGCTTCTGAGAAAGATTTTTTTTTTTTTTTTTTTTGGTCAAAAGGGAACAGTCCCAGCTTCCTCCCCCCACCCCCACAAGTTTTTTCTCCCTGCCCCCAACTTTAACCGTCATGATGGTTAGAGCTCCCTGTAGCTGAAGGAGGTCAATGGAGGGCTGTCAGCAGCCAGTGTTTGGAGAATGCCTGTCTTCTGAGGAGAGAGCATGAACAAACACAGAGAGAAAGAAACAGGGCAGGGAGAGAGACGAAGAGAAAAGTCGAGACCTTATTTAGGAGTTAGATTCATACATGAAACCAGCACACACACCCCTGAATTCCAAGTTATGTGAGCGATACATGCCTTTCTTTTTTCCTTATGCTTGTTTGAGATGGGTTTCCATGACTTGTAACCAAAGGCCCAGGTCTCCTGTCTTGATGGTGAACGTCTGACAGGGTTCCCGGCCTTCCTCTGCCTGCAACACTTGTCCCCTTGATGGAGAGTTAGGATATATCTGAGGGTTCCACTCACACATAATCTACCTGCTCCCCTCAACCTCACAGGCCCCTCCCCATCGCATATACTTCCCTCTGTCTCTACTCTGTTGGTCAGAAACTAGCCCAGGGGACTGAGGAATGAGGAAACCCAGTGTGTCACCACATACCAAGACGACTTCAATGTCCCAGAGCCCTCAGAAGTCCCTCAAAACACCTTTATTTGAGAAACACGGGTTAAGAAATGGGAATCAAAGAAAAGCAAGTCGGGTGGGCAGTGGTGGGGTGGTATGGGGTCTGTCTGATCTGGGAGAGACCTTAGATTTTACACACTCATTCTCTTGTACATTGGTTCGTGAACACGTTTTTAACCATTTTTTAAATCAATTGAGATATAATTGATATATAACATTATGTTAGTTTCAATGCACAACGTGATCCAATATTTGTATATGTTGGAAATTGATCACCAAAATAAGTCTAGTTAAATCCATCACCTCACATAGTTACAGTTTTTTTTTTTCTTGTGGTGAGAATTTTAAAGATCTACTCTCAGCAACTTTTAAACATGCAGTACAATATTATTAGCTATAATCACCATGCTGTATATTATATCCCATGAGTTATTGTTTTTTTATATCTGGCAGTTTGTACCTTTTGACCTCCATTCACCCACTTTAGCTCCCACCTCTTGCCTCTGGCAACCACCATTATGTTCCCCATACGGCACATTTCTGTCGAATGCCTACTTTGTACCAGACTCTAAAATGGTCCCTGCCTTCTCTACATAGGTGAGGAAATGTGAAGTAGAGCATATGAAAAATATAACAGAAAGTGACTATTGAGTCTCCATCTTCCCTCCAGCTTCTCAAAGAGGAACGACTTTAAAATAAAACAGGTGAGCCCTGGCCAGTGCGTCTCCGTTGGGTGGCATGTCGTCCTGTACACTAGAAGTCTGCGGGTTCGATCCATGTCGGGGCACATACCTAGGCTGTGGGTTGGATCCTAGTCGAGGAGTGTGTGGGAGGCAACTGACTGATGTTTCTCCTTTCTCATCTTTCTCTCTAAAATCAATAAACATATCCTAGAGTGAGGATTAAAAAAATTAAAACACATGAAATCCAGATTGGCATTGACAGAGCCCTATTACTGGGTGGGATTTGGATGTTAAAATGGGGTGTCACATTGGGTTTAGAATCTCCCTTCTCAGAAACCTGCCGGAATGAAGCCCTAACCCTGGACTCGTCTTTAATTGGCAGCTCCATGGGGCAGAAGCAAGGGCTTCTCAGAGAACAGACTTAGGTTTGAAACCTGATTCCTTTCTTTAAATGTGTGGGCTTAGGCAAATTGCTAAACCTCTCTGAGCTTCTGTTTCCTTAGAGTTCTTGTGAGCATTGTGTGAAGATGGTAATACTGTGTAATACTTTTTGAGGGCTTACTATATTGTGGTTTTGATCTATATTTAATACTCATAACAAATGAAGAAATCGAGGCATAAAAAGGTCAGTTGCAGAGCCTGGTTTTGAACTCAGGATGCCTGACCTTGGAGCCTATGCTTGTAACCAGCTCACTTCTGCCAACTTATTGGTAAAATGTAGATGCCTCCCCATTTGAATCACTAGGGAAGATAGTGAAGGGGTAAGAGGCATGGGCTCTGTGCCCAGAGAGCTTGGTTCACATCCCAGGTTTTGTCACTCATTAGTTGCGTGACTGAATTATTATGAGCAAGTCATTTAACTTCTTTAATCCCTGTCTTAATGTCCTCATCTGTAAATGGAACTGATAATCATGTTCTTAGGGTTCATATGAGAATTGAGTGGATACATAAAGTTAGAATCAAACCCGCTACCTGGTGAGTGCTCACTAAACACGGCCAACTGTTATCTTTCAGGTCTCTTTCTTCCTAGGAAAGCCTCCCCTCCCCATCTGAGTCATGCTCCTCCCCGTCGCTCAGTCTCATAGCACCCTATTCCCTTTCCACACAGCACGTGGGACAATTTGCAGTCATATCAAAGAGTAACCACTTCACAGAGTTGTTACGGGGTGATTCAGTGAGATAATGTGACTAACACCCAAAGCTTGGCACATGTTTGCCTCTTGGGAAGTGCAAGTTGTTGTTTTATTATTATTATCTATTATTATTATTATTTCCTCTGGATTTCTTCCTTGGTTAAAAATCACTGACATATCTGCATGTTGAGAATTTCACCAAATTGAAAGTACCCATCCATTGTACTCCACCCCATTACTGATGCCTTTCTGAAAAATAGGAAATCATGACACAAAGCTTTCCTATCATTTAAAATCCTCATTCGATGAATATTGAAAGAGCTCCTTTAAGTCTTATTTAGACACAGACTTTTATCACACATCAAGGTACTCTGTTTCCTTGCTTTTTTAACGCACCACTTTTCATTTCAGCACCCAATCAGCATGGAGTCTCTTTGAAGACCTCGTGAGTGGTGATTAAACCCAACACCTGTGGTGCTAACAATGCACGACCTTCAAGGGGAAGATGGCAGATGGAGAGCTGTGACCGAGGTTGTGCGTGTGTCGTTGGTGGCATCTACCTCATGGCTGTCTCCTGGCTGTCAGCAACGTCAGATGCCATCAACACACGGCATTATTTCAGAGGTGGAAAAAAGTCAAAACACTTATATATTTGATGAGACACACTATCAAAATGTAAATGTTTCCCCTAACAGTTGGATGGTTCCTTATTTGGTTTTCCAAAAGCTACTGTGGTTTAAATCAATCCCGTTCAGGTTTTTCTTCTAAGTAATGACTCCAACATCGGGCTTTGTGTTTGTTAAAACAATGTTAGCTGTTGTAGAAGATAAACCCTAAAGCCACATCAGTTATCACCATAAAGCTTTATTTCTTGCTCGTGGAAAGTCCAGATCAGGTGTTCTTCATTGGTGGCAAGAACTTTGCCCCACGTAGTCATTCAGGGACCACATGTATAGAGATTTTTGCTAGTTTCCATAGGCCATTTCAAGGGTTGCTCTGGGCCTATAGGCATAGAAGGTTTCATGGGCTGAACCTGGAGGTGGCTCATACAGCACACTTTTCTCAGATTCCACAGCCAAAACTTGATGACATGGCCACATTAGCAGCAAGGGAGGCTGGGAAATGTCCTCTAGCATGTCTACAGGAAGAAGAAGAACTGAATTTGGTAACCAGGTATGAACTTTTGTTCCAAGCTTTACAAGGAACCAAAGCACTGTGATGGGCAGGCTGTATAGGTGAATTAATTTCATCCTCACAGCAACCCTGCAAATGGGTATTATCTTCATTTTACAGGTAAAGAAACTGAGGCTTAAAGAGGCAGAATGACCTGCCCGAGGCCACATTGCTCCACAGTCATGGAGCCAGAGCTGAGGTGTTGTCTGCCTGCGTTCTTCCCTTTATACCAACTTGCCTCTTTGAATTATACAAGAAAGGAGAGAGAGAGAGAGAGAGAGAGAGAGAGAGAGAGAGAGAGAGAGAGAGAGAGAGAGGATATAGTCCTTATTGTACAAGGTTGACTCACATATAGGTATCCTTGGTTTTTCTCCCAAGGCCAGAGGTTTCATGCATAGTCTGTCACCTCTTACCAGTGGACGGAGGGGGGACCAGGCTACAGCATTTCACCCACAAATAGCCTGGGTTTCTTTTGGCTGAGTCTGGTTGGGATGTATTCTCTTATGGGTTCATGACAAGAGCAGTTATATTGACAATGGAGATATAGCTGTAGATTCAGATGTTAAAGTAGGTAAGATGTTGATACGGACACAGATTTGAAAACAGTAAATACAACCAAACACAATGTGTAGATGCCAATTGAATCCTAGTTAAAAAACCCAGCATTGAGAAGTATTTTGGGAACAAGTATATATATTTGGGTGAGGAAAGAGTATTTGGTTACATTAAGGAATTATTGTTAATTTTGTTGAGCGTGATAATGGTGTCGTGGCTAAGTAGAATGATGTCTTTAGGTTTTAGAGAAGTGTATTTAGGGGTGAAATGTCATGATGTGTGTACTTCAAAACATATCAACAACAAAAACAGCAACAGGAAAACAGATGAAACAAATGAGGCAAAATAATAAGAACTGTTAAATGTCGATTAGTCCAGGGGTGGATATGGATTCCAAGCTGGGGTCAGTCAGACTCATCTGGGAACTGGGATTTGCAATGGGCTAGGAGTCACACTGTTAGAATGTGAAACAGGTGAGGGGACTGGGAAAAATTGCACAGAGACGCAGAGAAGGGCAGCCTGCCGGAGAGAAGCAGGGGGCAGATGTACAGAGACAGCGGGCCTGTGCTCTTGGTGGCTTTCCAGTTCTTGGGGCCAGGTCTGGGGGAGGCTGCGTGTATTCCTGCGTGGGGGTCTGCCAGACACCTGAGTGGTCTTCTAATAAAACTCCCCTTTTGCTTAAACTATCTCTGTAACCTGCAAACAAGCAAGCAAAAATATTAGCTAAGATGGTGGACAGGGCTACACGTCCATCTTTCTGAGCCTCCATCTCCCCATCTGTGAGGTGGGAATACTAACAGATCTCACGTCCCAAGGTTGTTGAGAGGGCATTCATGTTTGCAGGGCTGTAGGTTGGTGTCTGTCATGGCTCATCAGAACCTGTACCTGACAGGGTAAACTATTTTGAGTATTTTTTCTGACTGTATGTGAAAGAACTTTATAAACTTGAAAATGGTAGAACATTGTGTGTGTGCACGTGCATACACATGTGTGTATGTGTATAGTCTGTTCCGAAGGTATGCAGCCATGTAATATGAAAAATAGAGACATTTATTGAAGAAAATACAAGATACAAGAAACATTGTACATAGGGCAATGATGCCTCTGTCCCCTTCCAAGGAGGCACCTTGGGACCTCACACGGTTTCCCCAGTTGCCATCGGCTGCCCCGTCATATCTTCCTGAATCTCAATGACAGTCTGAAATCTCTTCCCTTTTAGAGGTGACTTTAGTTTTGGGAGAAGCCAGAAGTGACAGGGCGCCAAATCTGGGCTGTAGCGGGCTGAGTCACCTGGGTGATTGGATGTTTTGCCAAAAAGCTCTGTACAGGACATGATGCACGAACAGGCGCTCTGTTGTGATGAAGCTGCCAATCATCGGTTGCCCAGAGCAGCGGACTTCTGAATCATCCGAACAATTTCCACAGAGGAATGTTCAAGCTTAACACAAAATTTGATGCGGATTCGTTGCTCTACTTGCTCAGTTATTTTGAATGTGGTGGCCACACAGTGCACATGCTCACTCAGTGGCATCTACCACCCGCACTGACTAGCATGGTGAAGGTGTTATTGTTCACGCATGCGCATTCCGGTCCACTCTCCTTGGCTGCCAGGTTACATGGGTATCATGTAAACCGTTCTCATTATGTTAACAATGACTGGATTTTTTCCAGACAGACCTTGTATTATCCACCTGCCACTCCAGTCCCCATTTGACTTTCCCTATAAGCTTATCCATGGCTTTAGATAGTCATTGTCTTTCTCTGGGCCTTCATTTATTTATCAGGGGCTCCATGCATTACCTCTAAGCTCCCTTCCAGCTCTGGGAGTGGAAGGTCAAGTTGTCTGGCTAACACCTGCTGTGGGCCAAGTGTGCAGAGAACGCACCTGCCTCACAGGTGCTGAGGGCCAGGGGGCCAGGAGCCAGGGACCCTCCCAGGTAACAAATGCCAGGCTGAGTTAGGGAGTCTTGCAGGTTCCCTTCACTGCTCTGTGCTGTTTAGGTTGATGGCTCTGCGTGGCGATTGTCTTGCTCCAGGCACCACAGTCCCCAGGTTGTCATTGCGTCAGCAGGGATCAGAGTAAGGAAAAACCTAGCTTTGCCAGAAAAGCCAAGACCTTGAGGACACCTGCTGTAGCCTTCCCTGTGCCAGGAGCACAGCTGGTCTACAAACTCCTTCTCTCGGTTCGAGTTTTTGCTTAGGATGATAGCCAGGTCAGAAACAGGGCCAGGAGCAGCGCAGCCCAGCCCAGCCCAGCCCGCTTTCCCTGGGCCCAGAGGCTCAAGGCAAAGATGCTTCATGTCTGTATGTCTTTGGTGACTGCAAACCTATAGGCTTCGGCTAAATCAAGCACACTGATATTTCTTAACAGCCCAGAAATTAATGAAAGTCAGTTGAGAAGGGTGGAGGCCCAGAATGGGGACATCCTCTTTTCTTCCCTGCCTGTCACGCAGAGGAGAGTGAGCAAACTCCAAGTAGATCACAGGACGGAGACCTTGTTGCTAAAGCACTGCTGATAGCTAGACCAGCTGTGTCACCCGTTCGCCAATCACTTGACCTCTCTGAGCCTCCATTTCTTCATCTGCAGGAAGGAGCAGGTTGGTCTGGATGGCCTCTGTGGTTCTTTGCCATGTATTACATTTTACAGTCCCTGAAGCTCGGAATGGTGAACTCTGAGAAGAGCGGTGGCATCTTTCAGCAGAGTGATTACAAGGCTCAGAAAAAATGCCTCACGACCACGTCAGTGGAGGAGGAAATGACAGCAACAGGGGAATAAGAGTGGAGGGAGGTGCGGAATTCTCCTATGTGTCCCTTGAAATCGTCCGTTCACTGCGTACGTGCAGGAAACCCAGGAGTCTTGGCATCATGCTGTCCTTGGCAAGAGGCTGAAGAACCACATGGGAGACAGTCAGGATGGGGAGAGAATTCTCCAGAGGGACCTCTTCAGGCCAGGTGCCTGCCCTGGGAAGCCACCATGTAACACAAGAGTTGATTTCAGGCAGATCTGTGTCTTCCTCCTGGTTCTGCCTCCTACGTGTCTTTGAGTAAGTTCCTTAAACTGTATGCCCTGTAGTTCCCTCAGCCATCAAATGGGGATCATGACAGTGCCTCTGGTACAGGGTGGGGGTCAGGACGAAAGGAGACCTAGTATATAAGGTGGCTTGCGCGGAGCCTGGGACAGGGCTGCCTGTAATGGCAGTGGGTTTTATTACTTAGGTTTTTACGCTCTCTCTCTCTTGGATTAGAGTTTTCAAGTAAGTGAAAGGAAACGATCAAGGTTTAGTCTAGGCCTTTTAAAGATTTTATTTTATTTATTTTTAGAGAGAAGGGAAGGGAGGGAGAAAGAGAGGAAGAGAAACATCAACGTGTGGCTGCTTCTTATGTGACCTGGCCCACAACGCAGGCATGTGCCCCGACTGGGAACCGAATCGGCAACCCTCTTGGTTTGCAGGCTGGCACTCAGTCCACTGAGCCACACCAGCCAGGGCAAGCCTAGGCCTTTTAGAATTCATTTTGCTTTATAGAAAAAAAAACAAAAGCCAAACCCACAGACTCAGAATGAGCTGGAGAGGATTTTCTCAAAGCGTAGCTGGAGGAAGCTGACTGCACCTGCGTGCTGCCTCGCGCAGGTTCCCGAGCTGTGATTCCAGGGAGAAATAGAACTCTGATGCCGAGTCTCTGCGGGTGGCTCAGGAGCCAGCGCGGTGACCACATCTACTGATAGAGACGGAGAGCCAGGCTCTTAGGCAGCTCGCTGCCCTGCTGCCCGACAGACACAGGCTAGCACACCTAAAGCTTGAACGTCTATGGCGGCCTACCGGGGGTCTTCATAAAATGCAGATTCTGATTTAGTAGGTGTATTCAGCAGGGTTCTCCAGACAAATAGAAGCAATAGGATATATGTATATGTGTAATATATATAATATAGGAGATATATATTATATAGGAGATATATCACAGGTATTATAATATGAGAGATATATTTTCAATATTATATAATAGGAGATATATAGGGAACATATCACATATATTATATATAACATAGGAGATATATAGATATGTAGTCAAGATTATATGTAATGTGGGGGATATATAGGAGATATATCATAGATATTCAATATTATATATAATATAGGAGATATGTAATATGTATTATGTATAGTATAGGAGATATATATTCAATATTATATGTAATATAGGAGATAGATCACATGTATTTTATATAAATAAAATGAGGCATTGGCTCCTGCGATTATGGAGGTCGAGAAGCCCCACCATCTGCAGTCTTCCAGCTGGAAACCCAGGAGAGCTGGTGGCATAGTTCAGAGCTGGAGATGCAGAGGGCTGGTGGTGCAGGTTCCGATCGGAGTCTGAAGGCCTGAGAAGAGGAGCACAGGGCAGGAGAATGGAGGCTCTAGCTCACACAGTTGGGCAGAGAGAAGACTCAACCGTCCTCCACCATTTCCTTCTATTCAGGCCCTGGACAAATTGGATGAGGCCCGCCCACCTGGGGGAGGGGCTTCTGCTTCACTCGGTTCACCACTTCAACAGTGAATCTCTTCCAGAAGCACCCTCTCAGTCACACCCAAAAGTCATGTTTAACCAGATAGCTGGGCATCTTGTGGCCCACCTAAGGTGATGTGTAAAATTAACCATGACAATAGGTCAGGGGTGGGGCCAGAAATTCTGTATTTCTATCAAGCTTTCAGGGGACATCCATGCTGCTTGTCAGTGGACCACATTTTACCGACAAGATTTTAGAGCCTCCGTAACTATGCTGGTCATGAGTGCTGCTCACCCGACAATTCTAGCTCTGCATTCTGGGCACGTGGTAGGATTGGCCTTCCTGGCCCCTTGTAGTTGGGTGTCACCACACGACTAGTTCTGGCTAATGACCTGTGAAAGAGAGAGATTAGTGTCACTTTCAGGACAGAGTATTTAATTTCCGGCTCAAGACTTTCCAAAGCTCTTTTCCCCTTTGCTAGAGCAACTGACAATTTTTCAGGTAGTGTCTGCTCCAGCAGATGGCTCCTGAGGGGAGGATGATGTGAAGCCCAGCCCTCAGCTGATCTGTGGGGACATGGAGTGAGAACAAGACATTCATGTTTGTCCTTTTCAGTCATTGAGACCTAGGGAGGTGTTTGTTACTATGGCATAACCTAGCCCATCCTGACCCATGCACTAACCTAACTCCCATTTTACAGAGGAAGAAACTAAGCCCGAGAGGAGTGACTTGTCTGTGCTCTGATATCTGGGTAATAAAGTCTTAGGGCTCTGACTCCTCATCTCCTTGTCTTTCTGTCAGTCACTATGCCTCTACCACTTGGGGCTCCCGGAATGGGTGCCAGGCACTTGGCATGTGTCATTTCCTGTCATCTTCACAAAATGAATTATCATCCCATTGCTTATGTGAGACAATAGAGGCCAAAACTGTGCAGCAGGTATGTAGGATTTGAACCTATGACCATCTGACCCAAAGCACATATTCTTCCCTTTACACCACTGCCCTGTCTCGCACCTGCCAAAAAGATATTTTAATAATATCCTTTATTACATGCTATTTACTTTATTCCGGGCAGTGTGATCAGTGCTTTAACTCTTTTTAAGTACTTATAACAATCCCAAGAGGGTCTTCATTTATAGATAAGGATATTGGGGCACAGAACTTAAGTAACTTGTTCAGGATCACACAGCTAATAAACGGCAGAACTAGGATTTGAACCCAGGGAGCTGGCTCCAGAGTCCATCCTCGTGGCCACTATAGATTATTGCTATGAGCATAGCTCATGTACATATCAGTTGAATATGACATATGTGTATTTGCTCTTATGTGTCCATATGCCATTTATATACCACAATGTAACTGTATTGCCATACGTGCTTTTGATTTGCTTATTTCGATGGCAGAGCATTTTCCTCCCTACTGACAAGATTCTACCACACAACTGTTACAAGTTCATTTCTTACCCTAGCCCTTACCCAGGTGCTCTATAGATCCAGCGCAATGGGATTAAGAAATTTTTTAACCTGAAAAAAAAGAAAAATTATTTTCAAACCAGAACGAAATTAATTTATTTAAATTTAACAAGCCTGGAGGGACCCGGACACTAAGACGCTCTGGGACTCTGGACCTCCTGCTCACTCTCCCTCTTGTCTTTACACCTCTCAGCCCTTTCTTTGTTTGCAGAGATGCTTCTGCTGCAGTCTTGATTGACTGCCTCCTGCCCCCTGCCTGCCACTTCTGGTCTTTGTGCAGAAGTTGTTCTCAAACCCTGAACAAAAGCCCCTTGTCCCCTAGGTCTCCTCGTCACACACTCCCTGTGTTGCCAGGTGCCCTACGACCGTGGGTCCTGGATCTGTCTTGCCAGAACATGGAGGTTCTGACCTTACTGGGAACTTCACAGCTGCGACGCAGAGGCCAGTGGGTGCACCCCCGTGGGTATCTAACGGTGGGAGGGACTCTTGAGGGCAACCGCTCTGTCTCTGTTCTGCAGACCCTGAGTTGGCTACAATAGGCTTCCATTCCTGCACTGAACATCTCACATGCGATTGTTTCTTTGTTAGTGAAACTGTTTTCTATCTTGACACACACAAATTAGGAAAACGCTTCATGTTACAAGTGCTTGAAGAAACAGAAAAGGCATTGCCAAGGCACTCCCTGGCTCTGTGCACAGGCAGGTGATTAAGGCTCTGTGCAGGGAGGAACTGAGGTCTGGTGGACAACCATGGAGTTCTAACCACAGCGCAGTTATTAGTCCACAGGAAACATCCTGTTACTATTATAAAGATGAAGTGCTACTTTTTTTTTTTTAAATAAAGAACTTTCTAAGTCTTCCTTTCCACTCTGATTCAGTTCAAGTCTGTGAGGCAGGAAGGTCTCAGGGCAGCCATGCCTGTGACATTAGCTAATCAGACTCCCAAGAAACATTCCATTCCGCTTAGGAGGGCTTCGGAGAATGGTTTGCTCATGGTGGCTTTTAAAATAAACTGAGGGTTGCCAGGCTGAACGGACTCCCTGCGGGGCTGGTGACCTGGTTCGGGGCTGGTGCCCAGCATGCCTGTCTCCTGGTGGGATAGTGGACGTGCCATTAAACATGGCTGCGTGCCCGTTCCCAGTTCTTAAGGGATGAAGTAGCAAGTCTTATATTCTCTGTCCCTTCCCATTTTAAAATTGGGAAAACGGGCTCAGGAGAATAATAATAAAAGTAATAATAACAGCCAACACACAGAGCACTTTGTATTAACTTATCCACAAATATCAAGGGGTGGGACACCATGGCAAGATGGCAGGAAAGACATGGTTTCATCCTGGCTTTGATACTCCGAAGCTGGGGGATCCTGAGTAGGACGCTAAATCTCTGAGACTCAGTTTCTTTGTTTGTCCAACATCGACAGTGACGCCTGTTCTACAGGGTTGTCGTAAGTAGGAACAGTTAATGTAAAGTGTGCAGAGTGGCGCCTGGCACCTAGCAGGTGCCTGATCGGCGGTCTTTATTTCTTTTGGAGACACAATGCAGGCCACCGAGAGAATGAACAGTGTTCTCCAGCCCTGCTTGGCAGCAAGAATGACCCAAGGAGGTGGATAAAAATAGATAAAAACATGTATTCCCAGGCCCCATCCTCCATAGCCTATCG
This sequence comes from Mormoops blainvillei, assembly GCA_004026545.1. NCBI lineage: Eukaryota > Metazoa > Chordata > Mammalia > Chiroptera > Mormoopidae > Mormoops > Mormoops blainvillei. The sequence continues at coordinate 22,827 of PVJD01002509.1, read as the reverse complement.
AAAACAGTGGGAATCTATATTATAACAAGCCACCAGGTGGTCCCTATCAGGCACTTTGGGACACACCCAGAAACCCTCCATTCCAACCTCTTGGCTTGGCTCTTTTATTCCCTATGAACCTGGCCTCGTATTCAGCAAAAACTGTAGCTTTTGCTTGAAGGAGGACATGATTAAAAGGTCAAATGTCATTATACATTATATTCTCAGAGAATGTGCCCTGAACTTTGCACAGTAGATTTATCTCTGAAAAGCTGTTTGTGAATGGAATTTGTGTGTGCACGTGTGTGTATGTGAGAGACAGAGACAGATTACGGGGTGGGGTGGCGGTCGGGGGAGAACAGACATATATTTAATACCTTAGCTTGCAATTCAAAGGAATGTATGTAAGTTACCTAAATAACATTGTGTGGGTGACTCTCATGTGCTGAGGATGCAATGATAAAATGCAACCCATGTCTTCGAGAGGCTTACTTAAGAGTCCAGTGAGGAAGATGGTCGAATAGGCAGTTACGACACCGTGGTTAAATACAGTTCACACAGTGGGAGTTAGGAGACCATGGAGGGGGATGTATATCCCACTCGGGGTTGGGGCATCTAGGAAGTTCCAAGGGAAGTAACACCTGCGAGAGAGACCTATAAATTGGAATCAAGTCTCTCTTTTTCTTTTTTTGTAAAGTGAATGGCACTTCCCTAATTTATCCTTCAGAAAAATGAACTTTCACATCATGGTTCCCCTGGATGCATTTATACAAGCATGCAGTGGGCGCAAGTTTTGAGTTCCTGCAAGGGGCAAGGCACAGAGTGAGGTGTGGCCGGGTGGCCGGGTGACAAAAGCCCAGCCCCTGCCCTCAGGGCGCTTACGCTGCACCCCCTCAGGATTAACTTCTGTTCTCCTCTGGGTCATTAATCCAGTGTAATCTGTTTACGACTGAACAGGTAGTTTACTATTCAGGGCTTAACTCCTTTTACTGAAAAGGCCGCGTGTTCGCCTTCATCATCATGTGGTGGGGAAATCCCGTTCCCACCAACACTTCCGTCAGGGCATCCATTTCACCAGGGAGAAACCCGAAGTGCACGCTCGGGTTCCCAGAGCTGTTTGCCGTGAAGCTGTGGAAGCTGGATGGATCTGCAGGGTCTGTGAGCACTGGGGCAGCCCCGGGCAGCTTGCAGACCTGGCAGCTTTTCTTCCCTCTGGGCCTCATGAACACAGTCTCCTTTCAAACCACCTGTCTCTGCCCAAGAAGGGGCGGAGGCAGGGAGGCACAGGATTCCTTGCGAATTACGATTACATCATGTTTAAACAAAAGATGGCAAGGTGGCAGTCAACAGGTGGGTCCCCTTACCTTCTCTGTTTGTCTGGTAAGGGCTATTTAGATCCTTTCAGTGCAGGTGCCTTCCCATCTCACAGATGGGGCCCCTGAGGTACAAGAGGTACCTGGAGGCAGTACTAGTCACCTGTCGGTTTGCACCCTCTGCACATAGAATCTACCCCAGACTAGTTATTCTCGCTTTCAGAATCTCCCCCAAATGCGAACCCCCCGCCGTCCCATTCCCTCCTTTTCAGAAGGCCGAGCCTGAACCGTCCACCTTCTGTCGCTTTGCCAAGTTGCTCCCACTTCCTGAGACGTTGCCCCCCTCTATCTGCTCGGTGAAATTCAAGCCATCGTTCAAAACCCAGCTCAGGTGTCACCTCTTTCCCTGGCTGGAATTCATCTCTCTCTCCCCGCACTCCTTGGCTTGGCCCTTTCTCTCATTGCCTTTCTTGAGCAACTGGCTTAGCCTCCCAGATCCTCAGTTTCCTCCTCTGTGCATGGGCACAGTAGTAACCTCTGCGGTAATTTTTAACCCCTTCAGGGTCGTGGACTTCTTTGACAATGTGATGAAAGCTGCTAGTCTATAGGACTTTCCCCTTCATTACCTCATGTAATCACCAATCAAGTCGCTTTGGCCGGATACGAGTATTATCTTTATCTCATAGATGAGGAAAGAAGGCTCAGAGGGGTGAAATGCCTGTCTCCGGGCCACACAGCTGGTAGCACCAGCGGAGCCAGAGGTGTACCATATGCCACAGCTGGGGTCCTAATCACAGGACCCGCTCCAATGCCGGCCCTCTGCCTCCCTGGTCCCGGAATGGGGGCTCGGAGAACACAGCACACGGCACTGTGCCCTACAATTCCGGGGTCCAAGAAACCCAGGCCCACCCAGTGGCCAGGTCAGCCAGGCCTTCACCGCGTTGCTGCCTAAACGCAGGCCTAGCTTGTGCTCTCGGTAGGGATTTCGGTCAGCATCTGGTGACCCAAACCCGGGGCCAGGGAGCGGGACCGAGGCTGGGGCGCCCGTACCGAGGAGTGTGGGCTCGCGGCGCGGAGCAGCGGAGCAGCGTCCCGGGTCCCCAGTCCCAGGAATGTGGGAGGGCCAGGCGGAGAAGGCGGCAAGGCGGGGGCGCTTCCTCTGCCCGCGGGAGGGGAGCCGCCAAGGCGCGCGCGGGGCGCGCCGCTGCCCCCTCCCCACCGCTCGGCCGGCTGGGCGGGGGCGGGGGCTGCCGCGGAGGGCGGCGAGGGGCCGCGGGGCTCGGCCGCCGCCGGGCCGGCCGGGCGGGAGGAAGCGATGAATATTCAGAGGGGGAGGGGAGCAAAGGGCGGGAGCGCTCGCCGCGGCTCCCTGCAGCCGGAGCCGCATGACGCGCAGAGGAGGCAGCGGGAGCTGCCGGAGCCGCGGGAGCCGGGATCCCGTCGCCGCGCACGGGGGGTGGGCGCCGCTTGCTCCGCCCCGCGAAGCTCCTGCGCGCCCAGGGACGGGTCCCCTCCGCGACCGCCGCGCCGGGCCCAGCCGTGGGGCCGCCGCTGCTGCCATGTCCCCGGGGAAGCCCGGGGCGGGCGGAGCGGGGACTAGGCGGACCGGCTGGAGGAGGCGGAGGCGGAGGCGGCGGCTGGAGGCGGCAAGCTGGGCGCCCCGGCTCGGGCGCACGGCGGGGCCCGACTCGCGCGGCCCGGACACGTTCCAGAGCGCGCGGGGCATGAAGCCGGCGGCGCGGGAGGCGCGGCCACCTCGGCGCTCGCCGGGGCTGCGCTGGGCGCTGCCGCCGCTGCTGCTGCTGTGTCGCCTGGGCCAGGTGAGCGGCCTGGGGCCCGGACGGGGGAGGCAGGGCGGGGCGAGACTGGCATCCCCGGCACCTGCCCGCGGTGCCTGCCTGCGGGGTTGGGGGTGGGGGCGAGGGCCCGAGTCCTTAGGAAACCCCTCCTGGAGGGCTCGCGGGAACCGGCCGGCCTCGCAGGCCGGTGACCGAGCCGGTTACCCGGCTGCCCGGCACCAGAGGGCGGGCTGCGGGATCGGGGTCCCGGGGTGCCGGGAGTCTCCCTTGGACGCCCCCGCGGACTCCAGGCCGCCTCTGGCCCGCCCTTCCCGCAGCTGGTTCAGTCTGCCGACCCGGCTCGCCGGCTCGAGGCAGCCGGAGGGGGCGTGTGTGATGAGGACGCCCGGCGCGGAGCGGGGCCGACCCGGCCTGTAGGGCCCGAGGGGCTGGGCCGAAGGGCAGCGGCGACGGCCGGGGGCCGGGTCGCCGAGCGGGGGGGCGAGGCGCGGGGCCTCCGGGCGCAGGGCATCGCTCCCGGGGAAAGTTCCCACCCCGGGGCAGGGGGACTGCGCGCAGGGTCCCTCCCTCGGACGGTCCTTTCCCCCGGGAAGCCGCTCGCTTCTCGGGGATTTACTTCGTGTTCGGTGGGCGCCGGCTCGCCCCCCTCCACCCTGTGTTCTCGCTTCGCTTTTCAGATAATGCTGCGCCTGGCGTTTTGGTGACCGGGCTTTCTGAAGGCTCCGTTTCCCCTTGGTGCTATTCCCACTGCGGGGAGGCAGGGCTGCCCACTTCACAGAAGGAACTGGAGGGAGAGAAGTGAAAGAGCGGAGCACCCAGCCCTGCCCGCGGGTTCCTCACAGCCTTCTAGGAGCCCGCTCGGGTCTTGAACCCGCCGTGGAAAGGGCTCTGGTGATACCCTGTTGTGCGTTTTGTTCATGAAAACCTTGCTTGTTTTATACGGACAGGCGCTCCGAGGGGATGATGATGTCTGAAGCCTAGGAAGGGAGTTATTCAGTGGGGATGGAACTTGGTTTCAGGGAAAACTTTTCATGCACATCAGCCTTGGGGAGTAAGTGCAGCCACCCCCCCCCCCCCCAGGGGGGCGGAGGAGGCCCTCTGGGGGCTAACGTCCCCTCACCCTCACTCAGCAGGCTCTGAACAGGCTCTTCTGAGGCCTGGGAGGCAGTGTGACCTCCCGCAGAGAATACTGGATCAGGTGTCCGAAGAAGCTCCATTGACGGACTCCAGGGCTGAACTTGCTCTCCGGTCCCCTGCATCCTCAGTCAACAGCGTTTGTGGGGTGGGTGTACTGCCACCTGCCCTACAGATTGTTTGAGGCTTCCCCTTGCCAATGTCTGAAGGAGCTTCGTAGACAATGAAAGGGTGTCCAGATGGGATTATATCATGAAGGTATAGTGTGTGTAACTGTTTTCTCCCTGTCCCTGCAAGGCAGTTCGTGGAGAGCAGTCCGCGAGATTAAAACAAAAACAAAAACACCCTCATAATTGAAGAGCTCTTGCACCAAAATTTATACTGAAGAAATACTTGATCTTCACTTATTTTTAATTTAATTTGGTACCTGTGTATTTTATTACATTACATTATTAATTTTTTATTTTTTGCTTCCATTGTGGTGGTTGTTGGCTGTGCTTTGAATCGGCGGAAAATTTCTTGGGTAAATTTATTTCTTGCCCAATCCTTTCTTGAATTTCAGTAGCATATTGCCTGCCACTCCACACTTGTCTGCTATCAGATATTTCCTTCCGCTCTAATTTATTCTGCAGAAGCTCAAGAGGACTCTATTTCTCGTTTTTTGGATACATTATAAAATAGGAAATCTAAAAGGCTCTCTGAAAAAGGAACTTCAAATCCACATTTGGCAGTCCATTTTGACATTGGACATATCAGGGAATCCGTGAATTTTTGAGCTGGACCGGCCTTTAGAGGTAGCTCAAACCCCTCATTTCTTTTAGATGAGGATATTGAGGCCCAGAGAAGACAGTGATCTGGCCGAAGTCACCTGGCAAGTCACCTGTAGAGGTGCTGAGACTAGAACCTGTGCTGCCTGTCTGCGCCTCATATATTCATGAGGCTTTTTGTGTGTGTGCTGTATTTTCACTTCGCTCTTCCTTTTAGCTGTAGGTACTGTCCTACCTCATTGTGCGTATTCCTGAAACTGTGGGTGTAGACAGTTTTCAACATTAAGTCATTTTTGAAATTAGAAGTCCTGTTTGAGATTTCTGAAGCTTGCGCGTTTAGGAAGTGTGGGTGAAGGTACCGGACTACCTCCCTAACATTGGGTTGGCTTTGTGTGGCTTACATAGTGTGTGTGTTTTGAAAAGGAATCAACTGTAGCAGGTTAAGAAAATGGACAAGTCGTGGAAAAGATTCAGCCCTGTTGCGGCATGAGTGAGGACGGGTGTAGAAGTTGGAAGGCCAAGATGCTGGAGACCTCCGTGCTTAGTAGGGCTTGAAAAGCAATTTTTGGCCCTGGCATCTCGTTCCGAAGACAGGAGGGCCGGTAGGAGACGATTCCGGCCTGAGGACTGTGCTGGTGGCCGTGTCTGACTCCACCCGTTCTCGCAGCGTTTTTGCACACTAATTTTGGTTTATGTGTATGTTTTAGGCAGTGTGACAAAGCGATTTCCCCCCTTGCCTCCTTCTCTTGAGAAATGTAGCTCTGACAGATTCTTTATGAAATCAGCTATACAGTGGGCTGCTTTAAAAAGAGAAAAACGCTGGAGACGGACAGCTATTTTGTTGGTCTTATCATGTTGTGGGCTTGCTTTTTCTTTGCTTTCTTGTTTACTGGGGAATAATAACTGTGTGAGTTTATTGTCTATTACAGCTAATCCTTGAGCCTGCTAACCTGCCTACTTCATCCCGAGCACTGAAAATGTTTTGACTCCTCTTTATATTGCTTGTTAAATTCTCATATGGGTGACTTTAAATATTTTTGTTTTGCTTCAGAACAACAACGGAAAAACCAAATGGTTATGTTTTGTTTGCAGACAGTTTAAGAAAACAGAGCAAATTGGCTTATGGTTAGACTGTGACTTTGAGCTGACTTCAAGTTCAGCCCCATGATAAAGATAACCGCGGAATACCCAAGCCTTCCTTAGCAGGGAGGATGAATCCTGGCTCCTGAGTGAGCAATTTTGGTCAGCAAAGAGGTTATTTAGCTCCTAAAAGTAATTTTTGCTTGGGGTTGAGGCCTAGGCAGAACTGCAGAGTGACTGTAAGGCTGGGTTTGGCCAGCCCATCATCAGCAATTACTCCTTAGTTCATTCACTGCTCGGCCAAGGGAATTATTTTGAGTGCAGTGTAAGAGGCAATTTTCTGTGCATTTTCCTTCTAACATCATGCTGTTTGTTGGTAATATCGTAATTAACAGGTAACATTACACGTGTCAGGCACTGTGCTAAGGGTTTTAATACATTACCTCATTTGATCATTTCAGAAATAGTTAGAGGTGGGTGCCATGTTCCCATTTTATTTGAGAGAAAACTGAGGTTCAAAAGTTACCAAAGATTCGTAAGTAGTAGGTGGCAGAGCCGCGCCTAATGTCTCCATGGCCCCAGGCTGCTGTCCGGAGCTGTGAGAAGTCATGTGTTTTAGAGAAGGTCTTTAGCGTGCTACTGTCCGGAGCTGTGAGAAGTCATGTGTTTTAGAGAAGGTCTTTAGCGTGCTACTGGGAGATGGAGCTTTCATGGCGAGAGACAGGCTTGTGGGGCCTGAACCCTGATGGGGCTGGGAGTCATTTTGTGTTCTCTGCATCCTAAATTCTGTAGCATCTACTCCATTTGTAACACGGACAACCAAGGGATCCTCTTTCTTGCTCACGCTTCTTTGGGAGCCTGAGTTTACGAGACAGGCCTGCCTTCGTGTTGACAGAATGGGATCTACAATGGGAAGACCTGGGTTCAACTTCAGGCTCTGCCACTTAGTAGCTGCATAAACTTGGGCAGTTCACTTAAACTATGTGACTCCTCATTTCCTTATCTGGAAAAAGGGACTAACACTTCCCGTTCCGCGGGGTGGCTGAGAGGGCCCAGTAAGATAGAAGAAGAGCCACGATGTAAAATCGAAGGCTCAGTGCAGTTGCTGGCTGCCGCTACTGCTGTTGTTGGGGAGAAGAAATGAGGCTTCAGGTCGTTAGTTAAGATGAGAAACACTTACCAAGTGTTTTCCGTAGAGTGTTTCCTGGGTGTGTGTGTGCAAAATGAACCTAGCTAAGTCCCAAAACATTTTTTTTAATCCTGAACTGACATGGAAGGGGGGGAGGGAGGGAGGGAGGGAGAGAGAGAGAGAGAGAGAGAGAGAGAGAGAGAGAGAGAGAGAGAGAAAGAAAGAAAGAAACCTTGATTGGCTGCCTTCTTGTTGAACCCGCAACCTGGGTATATGCCCTGACCAGGAATCGAACCCATGACCTTTCGGTCTATGGGCTGATGCTCCAAATAACCGAGCCACACCGGCCAGGACCCAAAACAGTTCTTCAGTGTTAAAAATTACTTATTTTTTGGGGGGGAGGTATTAAAAAAATTGTAAGTCGCATATGAAGCCCATGATTTTATAGGTAGAGTGAGGTTCTTTATAGTATCATAGTATATAAGCTTATTGAAATTGAATAAAAAGGGTATCTATAGAAAAATATTGTTAAATAATTATGTAAGGACGATGTGGTTCTGGTGAACTTGTGCAGGTGACACGTTGCTGGAGCCTGGGAAGTACAGGCACTGAGTGGAGGTCTTGTTGCCAAGTGAGAAGAGGGGCCTGCCTTCCAGACTCTTCCAGGCCGGGGTGGGGGGCGGTGGTGGTGAGACATAACTCCCGTTACCCAGCTAACTGACCACAACAGTGAGACAGGCTGTGCAGGTGATGTCCTCGCTGTCCCTGCAGAGAAAGGGCCGGCCCAGGATTTGTCAGAGAAGGGTGGAGCTGACAATGAGAGGGCCAGAGAATCTCTGTGGGGATCGCTGGAGTGGGGGCGACCTCAGACCAGGGAACGGCCACAGCAACTTTTGTCCCCTCCTCTCATGGCCGGCTTTCCATCGGCATTCCTGGTGACTCCTTGGAGGACAGAGGACGGGAGCTGTAGGAAATTTGTTTTTACTTCCCTATTAGTGAAGCTGCAAGCTGCAGTCTTCCCATTGTGTCAGAATTTCCAAGGCATGTAAATGCCTGGGTGAGGGGTACTGATCAGGTGGCAGGTGGGGGCATTTTGAAAGCACAGTAGTGTCAGCTCCCACAGAAGGTCTAATTTTATACATGCAAATAATTTTCAGTTCCACTTTTCCTTCTTCCTGTTACAGGGAAGCTGTACCCGGTTGCCATTTCTGAGGCTTGAGCAGACAGTATCATCTTTATGCCACAAATCATCTTCTGCAGGGCAGGAATGGGGTGGTGTTTTTCTGGGTGCCTGAGCTGGACCGCAGCCCATAGTTATTTCATGACTTCTGAGTGAGTGAGTGAGTGAGTGAGTGAAAATGAAAACTTAGCACCAATTTGGAGCCTGTAATGCAGTGTTCCTTACTCTTCTGGGGTGGGGTAGATACGAGACCCTTACAGAGTATGTAAAAGGAAAGAATCTTCTCCAGCAAAGAAATGAACATATTTATAATTTTGTATCCAATTTCAGGAGTTTCACAGAAGCTTTACAATAGCAGATGCAGCCCAGGTTAAAAATCCTGCAATTTAAAACTTAGAAAAGTATTCATCCTCTTTAAAGTTACCCCCTCCCCTCCCCCTCCCCCTCGGGGATCCTTGCTTTCCTTCTAGGGAAAAAATGTTTCTGTGTAATGTAGACAAGTATCTATGTTCATCTTCCTAAATACATTGGTATACATTGTATTCTGCTTAGGCTTTTAATTTACTTAGTTATTTTGGAGATGATTTCGTAGTTGTACCAATAGATTTACCTCATTTTTAAAAATACTGCCTAATATTATGATGTGTGAATGAGCCATAAATTATTCCACCATTCTCAATCAATGGAAAGTTTAGTTATTTTTAGTCTCTACCCCCGTCCCTTATAAATCACGCTTCAGAGAATGTCTTTTGGTTCATATTTCATTGTAACCTTCATAAGGATACTCATAGGGTAAATTTTTAATTTTAGGGTTGCTGGGTTAGAGGGTATATGTATTTAAAAATTTGATAGTGTTGTGAAATTGCCCTCTAGAAATATCATCCCAATTTGTACCTAGGTTTGGGCAGTGTTTGTTTCTCTGTACCATCAGGTGAATCGAGGATTGTTAAAATTTGAGAGGTGAAAAAGTGTATCCTGTTACTTTTATTTATATTTATAATTTTAAGTTGTGCACTTTCTCCGTTTTGGGCCATTTGCATTTCTTCCTTCCTTTTTTTTTTTTTAATTAACTCCTGTTTGAGAGAGAGAGAGAGAAAGAGAGAGACAGAGAAAGAGAGAAGTTAGCTAAATTCTGCCTTTTGTTATGGATTTGCACAAGCTCTTTGGTATTAAAGAAGTTAGTGTAGTGTTTTGGCTACATTTGTGTTGCAAATATATATATTTCCAGCTATTTTAGATGCAGCCCTTGTTCCTTAGGGACACAGATAAACAAAACCCTGGATGGTGAAGCAAGTATAGATGCTTGATCCAAGCATCCTGGTTGGAATGCTGGCTCTGCGCTAACTAGCTCTGTGATCTTGGACAGGTGCCTTAACCTTTCTGATCTTTACTATTCACATCCCTAAAAAGCTAACGATCGCAGCATTTCCTGTCGCACAGGGTAGTTAGATAAGTGAGGTCACATTGTGTTAAAGTTCTTGTAAATGGATAATAGCATTATCAGAACAACTTACAGAACATTCCACTTACTCAAGTGTTACATTTTAAAATTAGGGCAGAAGACCATACTTAGGAGTTGTCAAAATTGTGGTACAAAATCTTTTAAATTGGATTTCAGAGATTAAATCCACAGTGGATTGTGTGCATGCATACACGTGTAAATATGCATTAAGGTATGTAATGGGGAGCAGTAGTGGCTTCCTGATAGCACGATTTAAGTTATATTTCTCTTTTGACAAATGAATAAAATTGATAAATGACTAAGAAGTGTGACTGAAGAGTGGCCAGTGTGGTTCTTGCCCTAAAGGAGAACAGGGATATGGACCGTTTTTCTTTCTTTCTTTCTTTCTTTCTTTTTTTTTTTTTTTTAACCCAGTTGCCCCCCTCCCCAAACAGGTTCCTTCTTGCATTGGCTTAAGCACTTTTCTTTTTCTTGTGACCTGGCCAGCTTGGCTGTGGCCACCTCCTGTCTCTGGGTACATTTTGTGTAGGGCTAAGGGGGGTATTTATGCCAACAAGTGAAAGTCTAAAGACATGCTCCTTGGCTCTGATGGGAGGCCGTGGGAGGCTGCTGACTGTGCCACCTGTTTCCATGGCAGCAAGGTGATCCTACATTTCCTGCTGCTGGCTGAGGGGCCACCTTGTTTTCCTGCCCTTGTGTCAGGGGGGTTCTTCCTTCCTTACTGAGGGTGGGCCACACTAGCGGACCTGTTCCTGGGGCCCAGAGATGGGGATTCGTGGGGTGGTGGAGCGTACAGATCGCAGCCTGGCACTGAGTGCACCTGCGTTGGGGGCAGAGAGACCGGACTCTCCCGCTTGCTGGCTACTTGACCGTGGGCCAGCTCTTCTAATGCTTGGAGCCTTGTTTGTTCTCCTCTGGGAAACAGGGACAAGAATACCTACGTCTTAGGGTTCTCGAGGGTTAAATCAACCTGCATAACAAGATCTTCCCACAGAGCAAACCTCTGAAAGATATTGGCTGTTGTTTCATTATCTTGTTTTGCTGGGATGCTGGTGTAATTCACTCCTTCAGAAAACTAAGAAAGAATTGTTTTTATCTTATAGTTTACAGGCCCTTCGACATACGTGAGTTCATTCTCTCCTCACAGCATCCCTGTGTTTGTCACTGTTATTCTCTTTGAAGATGTGGCTCCGAGTGACCCTAAGTGACTTGTCCAATTGAGGTGTCATCTGTCTTTTGCACAATAGTTGTGTAGCTTCATCGTGTAGCTCAGTTTGGAACATTACTCAAATGCTGAATTAGCTTACAAGAGACAAATGGGGCCGTTGAGTCCCCTAGTTTGGCTCATATATAATCATTAGTTTGAACCATATGAAATTACTGTTTTTGGTGCTTTGACTATCATGTGTAGTTCCACCTAATATGTTTCAAAAGATGTGCTTTTAAAGTGGAGTTTGGAAAACTAAATCATAGACTAGCATGCTGTAACGCAGCGTATTTAAAACTGTGGTTCATAAAAATCAACTTGGTGAGTTATGATCAGCATCAAGAAGTGATAGAATAGGAGATAGCAGAGTCTTTTTCAAGTAGGAATGTAAGTGTTGTGTCATGAAACTTGTTTCAGTTATATACACATGTATGATGTGTGTATATGTGTGTACTGAATTCCGTATAAAATGAATTTCTTATCATGGGTTCAGCCATTGCCCCCCAAAGCCCCTGGAAGCCACTATTTATACGCAATGGAGTGGTGGAAGGTCCAGGGTGGGGGGTGGCGATGGGTTCTGTTTCCAGAGGCAGTGGAAACCAGTTTAAAGTCCCCATTATGCATCGTCACTGTCCCTAAACATAGCTGAAAACCGTCACGTGGCCGCTGGTGCAGGAAGGACCTACTTCTGGAGAGGTCCCTTAGGAAGGGAGTGGGTGGACTAGAAGCTGAGGAGGCCTGCCCTGACATAGCCGCCCTTCTGGAAACTGCAGGGGACTGCGCCAGGAGCACAGCTTCTGGTCATGCTCTCTGTTCTTTGGTAGAGGTGTTGGGTAGAGAGCCAACCTGTACTGCCTACTGTGTTGTGTACTTTGAATGAGAATTCAGGACCACCAGAGATGAGCCGAGCTCTGAGGGGTCACTCCCCATCTGGTGCATGGTGGGGACTGACTCACAGTCCAGACTGTTCTGCCTCCGGGACCTGCGGCCCCCCTCCAGCCCCACTGACCTGCACAGGACTCACACTGACACCGTGTCAGAGGGCTGTTGGCCCCGTTGGCTGGAGGGTGATTCTGTTTCCTTTTGAGTTCGTTCAGGCTTTTTTTTTTTTTTTTTAATAAATATAAACATTTTGAAAAATAAATAAAAGAAGAAAGCAAAATTACCTATAATCTCTACTCTCCCAAAGATAACCCCTGTACCATTTTGATGGGTGATCTTTGTCTTTTTTATGCATGTTCTATCTGTTTAAAATAAAATCGTGTTACCTCCTACACATACTTTATAGCCCACACTTTTTACCTAATAGAAAAAAAAGTGGTGGTAGATGCATCCCTAGGGACACCCCAGGAGGCCACAGTCTGAACCTGACGCCTCTTCCTGAGGCCTCACTGTTACTCAGTGGGAGGTCTTTTGAAATGACTTTCTTTTTTTTTTTAAAAACAAACATGGGCATATTATCGATTAGATACTAAATTGGCATCCAGAGTTTTTTCAGCAAATACAGGAGACAACGAAAATTTTCTACCCAGCAGAAGCCCCCCGGGGGGGGGGTGAGTCCTCCCCCGGCTTTTCTCAGGGACAGTTTGTACAGTAGGGACAAGTGTGTTGCAAGCGTCTCCCTTACCAGTAAACATTCTTCTCTTCGGTAACTTTTAGCTGTTGCATCTTGTTGCATCCTATGGAAGCACCTTAACTTACCTCATTCGTTCTTTCATTTGTCTTCCAGTTTTGTTTCTGAAGGTTTTTGCTGTGATGAACGCTCTAAAGATGACTTTGTGATGACATCTCTGAACACATCTCTGATGATTGTCTTAAGATAAACGGAGATGACAGAAATAACAAGAGCAACCCCCATAGGTTGAATATTTATCAACCCTTTGTACCTATTAATTCATGTAATCCTGTGAGGTAGGTACAGGGAAGGAAACTGAGGCACAGCGAGTTATAATCTGGTCCATGGTCACACACTGTGCTAGAACCTCACCCAGGTAGTGTGTGCTTTCTTTAGGGCACAGGAAGGTGGAATGGATGGCCCACATGGGCCAGGGCATGTATGAATCTCCAGGGAGGACAGGTGGACTTGAGGGCCATCACAGGCAGGAGAGTCACCTTTCTGTGGAATGGGTGACACGTTGACACTTGCTGCTCAGAGCCACGATGTCAGGGGTTGGAGCAAATGCTTCCTTAAGCTACAGAAGACAAGAGTTTCTTTGCTAGCGATTTTAGAAACTGGACCCATAAGTGGTAAAAGCTGCCTGAGACAAATGAATGGCCGCATTGCATTTTGTCGGGGCTTTGGCCTTCCTGTTGTGAGTGAGTGTGGGTCTCACAGAGTTCGAAACTGGGCACGGATGACGTGAGTGCAGGGTGCCCCTTGGAAAAGCAGCAGGGGAAAGGGTATGGGCTTTGGTGTCAGCCAGCGGAAGCCTGGGCCCAAAGCCATGTCCTTCTCCTACAGCCCTGACCCTGAATCTGCCCAGGTACTTCGGCACCTTGGGACCTCTTGTGTCATCTGGAAAATGGGTAATACAGTCACACCTCGGTGCTCATCGGGTTCAGACCTCGTCAACCCTGGCACTCACCGCATTTTGATGAGAAAAAAATGTTTCAGCACTGGCTTGGGCGCCTGCTCGGGACTCGTCGCACTTGCTAAAACTTGTATGATTCATGATGCCGCCCTGCGAGGGAGAATTTCTTATGGGAAAAATTCACTTGGCACTTCTCGATTTCGGCACTTGTCACAAGTTCTGGAATGAATTAATGACCAGGTACTGAGGTACCGCCGCAATTGCCAGGCCACTGTCATTAGGGTTCAGTGAGGGAAACTGTGTCTAGATTGTGGCACTTAGTAGAGATGCTCTTCGTTGCTTGCGCCAAACTCACCCCCACTTTATTAACATGCCTCCAGACTTTGGGGCCACCGTTACCGTGTGCCCAGATTTAAGGAGACTTGCTCTGAAGGAGGCCAAGCGACTTCGGCCAGCCTGGTGCCCAGGTGTTGTGTTGTCTAAAGCGATTACTACCCTGCGTGGTGTGGCTCAGTGGATTGAGCGGTGGCCTGCAACACGAAAGGTTGCCCGTCTGATTCCCAGTCAGGGCACATGCCTGGGTAGTGGGCCAGGTGCCCAGTTGGGGGCGTGCGAGAGGCAACGGATCTCTGTTTCTCTCCCACAATGATGTTTCTCTCCTTCCCTTCCCTTATGTCTAAAACTAAATAAATAAAATCTTAAAAAAAATAATAAAGTGATTACCAAGTCCTGCCGCACGAAGAGAAATTGTAGGGTATGTGTCGGGGAGGGAGTTCTTATGTGCTCACTTTGAATCATAACTATCTCTAAGAGAATGATGCTAATTAAGGCAGAGCGGTGGTCTCAAGCGAGACCCCGTTGCCCAAACCAGCCTTTCCTGGAGAGAGTAATAGCCCTCCTTGCCTTTTCTCCCTGATGGTGAGGCTGTCCCAATCCATCAGGTCCTTGCTTAAGGCAGGAATGATTTAAACAAGTACTAACCACATCTTTCAGATCTAGCATTGTCCACCTCACTTGTCTCTTTTAAGTGGCCACACCTACCCTGCTGCCTGGTGCTTGGCCCCATCGTTAAACGCCTACCCTCTGACTTCATGTCTGCACCCATTCCTCGAGCGCCTCTCATTCTGCAGGTCCTTCTACCTGAGGCCTCCTTTCCCATCATCCTCTGACCCTGCATTCTCGTTATAGGTTAGACTTGATGTGACATTATTTTTGTAGCTCAGACCTGGATGTCTTTAAAATCAACAATAATCTCCGATTTGGCCTCATTGTATCTGGCTACTGGGAGTCCATCCCTATGATGGAAGACTTCAGACAGCATGAAGGCACCTTTGTTGGCCATCTCATTCTGGGCTCATTCATGGGACCGAGAGAGGGTTTAATGTAGAGGTTAAAAACTTGGGCCCTGGAGCCAGATGTCTGGGTGGGAATTCCTTGCATTACCTTGACTGTGTTGTTAAACCTCTCTGTGCCTCAGTTTTCTCATCTGAAAGATGTGGTGATGATGTGACCTAGTTCTTGGGTTGTTATAGGAAGTACATAAAACCGGCACATACTAAACATAAGTAAACATTAAAAAAGAAAAGAAACAATGCATTGGACATGGGGTCAGACTCAGACCCTCCGCCTCCATCTGACCACGGAGCTCGATTCCTTTCTAAGTTGCACACACCAGGCATATAGACTTTGCAGCTGCCTGGCAGTGCAGTTGGGGTGAGTGGGACAGTTTCTCTTTCTTTGGACCAGGGTTTCTCAACCTCAGTATTATGGACGTTTGGGGCCTGATAATTTGTTGTGTCGGGGGCTGCCCTGTGCACTGTGGGATGTTAAGCAGTCTCCCTGGCCTTTGCTTGCTAGATGTCAGAAGCACCCTCCACCTCTCACTTATGACAACCAAAAATGTATCCAGGCATTACCAGATGCCTCCTCAGGGGAAAGCACTACCTGGCTGAGAACAGTTGCTTTTTAGGCAATGCCTGTTTTATCACCTGTGCTCTGGTGGTCTCCCTAGTGGGTCTGGCTGTCCTTCCATTCCCATGCGATCGTGTTGATAACCGACTTCCTCGCAGTGAGACTCTGTAGGTCTAAACCCACATGAGCATTTACAGACGTGACAAATACCTAGACGACTGGGTCTCAAAAGAGGGTTCACATCCGACTCCCCGCTTGTTCAGCGAGCGCTTGGTGGGGCTGCTGTTGCCGAGTGAGCACTGTGCTGGGAGCCTGGGCCCACAGTGAGATTCCTGTGCTACGTCTTCCCCTGTGCTATCAGCCTGGGTTTCCGCCTCCCTGAGGCGGGAGTGGCTGCCGGCTTCCCCAGCCTGCCCCGGGTGGGAAAGGAAACCAGTGTTAATGTGATATGTGTGGTGCTAAGCTCTGCTGCAGGAGATGTGAAGTCGAGGGAAAGGCTCAGTGTTCATTAGGAGCCTCGAGGCCAAATGTGCCAAGTTCCACACAAGGGATGGACCCGGCAAAGGGAGATCCCATTACAAAGAGAGTCACTGCCAAGTTCCCCCTCCCAGCAGCTCCCTGGCGTAGCTTTCAGCTTTTAGAGAGTGTAGAGGCCCCAGGGCAGAAACCTAGAGATAATGCCTTCCAGGATGGGGAGACCAGCAGGAATGAGGCAGGAGAGGAAACCCCAGAAACCCCCTGAAAGGGTGATGCAGCCAGCCAGAGGCAGGAGCAGTGACTTCCCGAGGCCCCCTACTCACCCAGCTTTTCAGGAACACATCTCTTTGTGAAGCCAGGAAAGGAGTCCCAGCTCAGTGTGGGTCACACCTGGTCAGGACATACTCTTGTCTGTTCTTCTGCCCAGTGCCAGCCAGTTATTCTGAGATGTTTGCTGTACTGCCATATACTGTGTGCTGGGCTCCTGTTTCATCCTTACAGTGATTGTGTGTCACGTCCGTTTTAGGGGAGAGACACTGAGAGGTGAAGGGACTTGCCCAGAGCCAGGGATGTAGCTCTTCCCTAACCTTGCTTCTACAGAAACTTGGGAACTTTCAAACCTGGATTTTCTCTTGTGTCACATGAGGATAAATCAACACATCAGAGGCTCGTGATCAAGATTCATTGAGAAAATGTATGGGAAGCCCCGGCATGGTGCCTGGCATTCAGAAAGTGCTTCCTAAATGCCAGCTGCTGTTGGTATTATTATTTCAACTATCGGCTGTAGCATGCGGCCCGTGCTTTGATGAGCCTTTATAGGAATAGAAGTGTATGATCTAATCATGCAGTCTACCTCAGGCCCTGCTCCGTCAGTGTTTGGGGGTGCAGCTGCCCGGGGCGGAGGGCGGGGGGAGATGTCACCTGGGGAGGACAAAGAGCTTGAGGTTCAGCATACAAAGCAAAATCTGTCTTTGGGGATAGAATGTGTGACCTCACTGTCTGACAGGCCTGACACCCGCAGAGCACATGGCCCTGCACCTTGTTAGTTAATCATTGCCAGGAAGAAGATAAAAGGGATCATTGTTTCAAAGGATGTCTGAGGGAGAGAGGACACAGGGATATCAGGCTAGGGAAGACTGTTGGGTTCCAGTGTGTGTCCATCTTCAAGTGATTGGTAGGGGCTGCTTGGGCCCTGCATAGAAGGGGTCCTCAGACCACTTGGGATGACCTTGCTAGCAAGAGAGAGTGCTGGGATCGATTAGCGATGTCTGCCTTGGACACAAGAAGGGCAAGGGGTGACACACAGGCTGTATTTGCTCTTTTGGGTTATGACTGAGGACATTGAGGCCTATGACTTTGCTCACTGGAGGGTCACCCAGCAACTCATAAAACCACGAACATCCCTTTTGGAAGGGATCTTTCATTAAGAGTGTCCGAATCTCTAGTTTCATCCCTGAGAAAGTGGTTTTTGCTTGACTGTCTTCAACAAGGAGGAGCTTGCAATCTGAAAAGGCAGCGTGTTCTGTCTCTGGGCCTGTCTCCCAGGGAGCACTGACCCCCTCCAAGGGAGAGGGAGCCTTCGAAGCCTCTTCAGATGGGCTCTTCTCAGCTGTGGCTGCCCCTGGGGGGCTTTTAGGAAATGCCGATTGCAGGCCCCCACTCTTGCCCAGTGGTGCACACTGCCCCTGCATTCTTGTTTTATTGTCATTTCCCCAAACTCCTCATGGGAGGTTAATGTGTAGCCAGAGTAGAGAACCACTGAGATGAAGTCTTTTTTTGGAAACAGGCCCAGAAAGGGCACGATTATCCAGAGGTATGTGGAGTTAGTGGCACGAGGAGAAAGGAAACCAGGGGAAAAGCCCTTTACGAGTGCCAGCCCTATGCCAGGTGCTTTCACTTTTGTGCTGAGACTCGTCTTGTCCCACAAAGTTATGTCGTTCCACTGCGTAAAACCCTCTGTGCCTTCGAATTGCGAATTGCGCTTAGATAATCCCAGATGGTGGCCTGCAGGAGCCTGAAGCTCCGATGGGACCAGATCACCAGGTCCCTCCCCACCCGGACTTAATCCAGCCAGGTGCACCCCTGTTACACCGTCACACTGGCTGCATTGTGGTGAACACCAGCACCACCCTCTCTCCCTTGGGGCCTCTTTCTGCTGCATTCTCCCCTAGGTCCTCCTGGCTCCTTCTCAGGCCTTCGTTTGTCCTTGCCCAGATCCCCTGTCCCATTATCCTGCTTCATTTCCTCCGTCCTTATCACCACCTGAAACTGTCTTGCTAGTTGACTGTTTCTGTTTCCCCACCCCCTGGAGTCGTAACTGCAGGAGGTAGGGACCCTGCCTGTCTGCTTCTGGGCTCTACGCCTCATGCCTAGACAGGGCCGGCCTCCAAACGACGTTGGTCGCAGGGACGAGTTGAAAGAAGAACCGTGACATGGAGCTGTTACTGTCCCTAATTAGAATTCTGGTTCACCGACTCTCAGTCCCATGTTATTTCCAATTATCTCATAATGTTTTTACCTTTTGCCACCGCAGCCCTAAGTGTGTGTATGTGTGCTGTGTGTATGGATGTGTTTTGGGGGGGCTGCTCACAGTAATCCTTGGGGGTGGGGTTTAGCTTACTCTAGGAAAAAAAAGCACAGATTTGGAAGTCCTTTGGATTTGAGTTTGAATGCCAGCACTGTTCTTATTAGCTGTGTGACCTTGGGAAATTACTGAACTTCTCTGAGACCCAGGTTTTCTTCTCTGCACAATGGAATCACAGTCCTAGCGATGAGCTGTCATTGGATGCTTTCTGTGTGTCAGGCACTGTGCTAAGTGCTTTATGTGTTCTGACCGAGTGAATGCTCACCACCACCTACTGAGGGAGAGGAAAATGAGAGACAGAGAGGTTAAGCAACTGGCCTAAGGTCACACAGCTAATCAATGGAGGAAACGGGGTTCAAGCTTTGGCACCTCGGCCCTAGAGTCAAGGTGTTAGGAATTCATGAAATCATGGCCAGTGGCCCCAGAACAGGTGCAGATATTGAGACACTCAGTACAAGTTAGTTCCTCTTCCTTCTTTGACCTTGACTCTCATAGTGACATTTAAGTTTTCTTAGTGTTTTG
This sequence comes from Mormoops blainvillei, assembly GCA_004026545.1. Lineage (NCBI taxonomy): Eukaryota > Metazoa > Chordata > Mammalia > Chiroptera > Mormoopidae > Mormoops > Mormoops blainvillei. Next base: position 3,752 of record PVJD01002509.1, on the reverse strand, counting down.
TTCTCAAGTTGGTGACAAAAGTATCAATTTCCTGCTGCGGGGGGGTGGGGTGGGGGGGAGGCTCCCGTCCAAACACAGCCTCTGTTGACAGGACCTCAGGGAGAGCAACTTGCAGGCAGAGAGGGCTGAGCCCTGGTGCTCTCAGGGAGTGTGGGCAGATGGGTGCATTTTCCCTTTAAAAAAAGTCTGCCTCAAATATTTATTGAGCGTCTACTTTGTGCCAGGCATTGTGATTATGACCAATAAAAAAATTAAAACAATAATTTTCAGTTCTATCACCCCAACTCATGAAGCCTTTATTTTCCAGCCCAGTTACCTGGGTGTTTTTCTTGGTTGTGATCATTTTAATTGGAGATGGGGATTTGTGACTGTGTTGGGCCTGTGTTGGGTGTCACCTTGCTGAGGCGTTTCTGGGAGGATTTGCCCTGTTTGGATAAACGGGAGGAGGCGTGAACAGCCAAAGCCCCATTCACGTGGCTGCTTTGTTTTGGGGTGGGCAGGACTCTGTGTTGATGTGAGACCAAGTGGGCTTCAGAATGAGTTTTTTTAAAAAAATTATTTTTTCCTCTTTATATCAGAGCGTTAGGACAAGATTAAAAGAAATTTAAAAACTAGGGAAATGAAAAGAATCACCCCTCACGACAGAACTATTATAATTTTAAAGTAGTTACCATGAATGACTTTTTGCAGGTGGCTTCTTCTTTAAAGTAATTGCGATCACAGAGCAGGGACAGTTAGTTTTGGATCTTTTAATGACAAATGGCTAAATGAATAAAACTGTTTTTCCCACGGTGATATATGGGCGATATATATATAACCATAATTCTTAATAGCTGCAGGATACTGCATGGAGTGGATACGCTGTAATTCACTCACCCTTTTGCTTATTTAGAGATTTAAGCAGTAGCCAGTTTTTCACTGTTTTTAGTGCAGGCATGAATGTTTTCACACAGTTAGCTTTTTCTGTGAAGCAGAAATTAGTTCTTCCATATTAATTTCTAAGTACCTTTGTAATCTTTGCCACAACTGGCCACGTGCCTTTCCAAAAGGGGGGCATTGTTTACATTGCCATTAGAATGTTAAGAATGTATGAGGCTGCCTGTTTTATTACGCCCACACTGGCACCGGGTGTTATCATTTTTTAAACACAGATTTTAATTTAATATTTATGTTTGCAGACATGCCGACTTGGTTGTGTGGCGGCTGCCTCACACTGCCTTTTGACCGCGAGTGACTCATATAGCACCTGTTTTGTGTGATCTTTTAAAAAATTCATTAATTATTACTATTTTTTTAATGCTCAGGAAAATGTCAAGTCACTGTCAGTGTTTTGTGCTGCAATTTGCACTCCTCTGGTGGTCCTTAGAAAAATGCTGAGTGCAACCAGAAACCAGCGGGGCCTAGCTGTGTGTTACCTGGACTGCTGAGATACTCAGGTGTGTTTACTTCATTTTTAGAGCTGATTTTTAGGGGTGCCTGCTCTCCCATATCTAGCTTTAAACTCACATCATGTGATGGTTGGATGGACGTTTCCAGAATGAAATATTACTGAGCGCCTACTAGATATCAGACCTTCACGGTTACGGCCTCGAAGTAGCAGCAGGTGCTAGCACAGAGGGAAGAGAAAGTGGAGTTCAAATCCCAGCTTTGCCCCTTGCATTACGACCTTGGTCAGGTTCCTTCCTTCTCCCTCCTTCCCCTCCCCCACCCCCTGCCTCTGCTTCCCTACCCCTACATCAGTCTGGTAGTGCCTGCCTGTGGAGGTCAGGGTATAAAGCAAACATCGGGCTAATAAGGATTTAGCACACAGGGAGTTCTGGGGATCCCGCTGTTGGTACTGACACAACAGGGGTGGAGGCATGGGGCTGGAAGAGGAGGAAAATAGGCCAATCCAGGTATCTTTCCTTTAGGAGGTTCCAGGTTAGCTGGAGAGATAAGATGGGCTGGCTGGAGACACTTTCAAGTCACAGACAGTGCCGGCTTCAGAGTAACAGCCAGGAGCTGAGAGAGAGAAGCGTGGCCAAGCCGGTACCCTTGGTTGTTGTTCGGGGGTGAACGTTGGGAGCCCAGGCTCATGGTGGGGGGAGACTCCTTTCTGTGCAGTGAGGGGGTCGTCACACTGGGCAAATTCAGAACATCTGTGTCAGGTCGGCTGGGGACTCGAAGGTCTTGGATGTCTGCAGGATTTAGACCCTGTCTTGTAGAGAATGAAGCATCATGGGAGGACTTTAGTTTCATATTGTAAATATTAATCATTTTATTGTTTTGTTAGGCTTTTTGATGGCCACTGAAAAAGTTAACAGCTTTACTGAAATAGAATTCACATACCATAAAATTCACCCTTTTAAAGTGTATACATTCAGTTGTTTTTATATTCAGAATTGTAGTTCCAGAATATTTTCATTACTCCAAAAAGAGACCGCACGCTCGTTAGCAGTTATTCCCTGTTCTCTCCTCCCCCAGCTCTTGGCAGCCACCAATTCGCTTTCTGTGTCTAAGAGTTCGCCTGTTCTATGTATTTCCTATGCATGGAACCATACAGCATTTGTGCTTTGGTATCTGGCTTATTTCGCTTAGCATAATGTTTTCAAGGTCCATCTTCATCGGAGCATGTATCAACACTCCGTTCCTGGTAATGGCCAAATAATATTCCATCACAGGGATATACTGTGTTTTATTTCCCCCTTCATGACTTGATAGACGTAAGGATCAATTCCACTTTTGGGGCATAATGAGTAATGCTTTTGTGAACGTGTGTGCCCAGGTTTTTTGTGGACACAGGTTCTCAGCATGGTGGGACTGTGAACGGGTGAGAGGCGTGGGAGCTCCTGAGCAGCAAGTGGGCCGTGCTAGGCCGGTGTGTGTCTCGGTCCTTTCCAGGCTGGTCCAGGCCAGATTTTGTGTGCTCCGTTTCTTCTAAATGACCCTGTGAGGCAGGATCTGTTATTATCCCCCTTTTATAGGTGAGGGTGTTAAGATTCAATGAGATCAAGTCAACCTCATAGCTAGAAAATGGTAGATCTCAGCTCTGTTCAGCTCTGAGCTGGCCAGCGTGCCTCCTGCCCCAGGTGGGCCAGGTGATTGCCTGGCAGCGGCCCCGCTGGGAGGGGCCTGGAGGCTGAGCCGTGCCCAAGAGCAGTGTCCAAGATCAGTGTCCTAGGGTGGCAGTGAGCTGCTCAGAGCGGGGCGCCCCTGTGTGTGTGCAGATGTGAGTGGGCTGTGGGCCGAGGGGAGGTGCTCAGGGGCAGGACCTGGTGTGTAGATGTGACCTAGAAAGAACACTGGCTTGGAGTTGTGAGAGTGGGTTGGATTCTTGGCACGACCTTTGTGACCTTGGACTGAGCTTGTCCCCTTTGAGCTTCATCTTTCTCATCTGGAACCTGGGGCTCTTCTCTCTGTCTCCTGCCCCCCTCCAAGGCTGATGTGAAGGGTGTGGTAGGGGGAGGGAGAAGAGGAGAAAGAGTGGAGGGACCAGAACCTACTGGACTGTGCAGAGCTGATGATCCAGGAGGCTGGGGGTTAGCAGCAGAGGTAGGCAGGTTGGGGGCGGGTAGCCGGCTGATCTGGGAGGACACCCTTGCCCTTTTGGGGGAGGTCTGAACCCTGTGAAAGCCCCTGCTCAGAGGCTAATGAGCTGGCTATAATCCAGAGACTATTGATTTTCCCTAGTATTTGAATTTGAGCCTTTGTTTCTGGGAAGAATCCGGTGTTGAGCTAGCACAGCACCAGAGGCCTCCCAAAGCACACATCCC